>PVKZ01002535.1:0-215260 GCA_004027375.1 Macroglossus sobrinus | reverse complement strand
AGAAAGAAAGAAAGAAAGAAAAAGAAAGAAAGAAAGAAAGAAAGAAAGAAAAAGAAAAAGAAAGAGAGAGAGAGAAAGAAAGAAAAAGAAAGAAAGAAAGAAAGAAAGAAAGAAAGAAAGAAAGAAAGAAAAAGAAAGAGAGAGAGAGAAAGAAGAAAGAAAAAAGAAAGAAAGAAAGAAAGAAAGAAAGAAAGAAAGAAAGAAAGAAAGAAAGAAAGAAAGAAAGAAAGAAAGAAAGAAAGAAAGAAAGAAAAGAGAGGAGAAGAAAAAAGAAGAAAAGGGCAGAATAGGAGGGAAGAATGGAAGAGGTGGGAAGAGGGGGGAGAAAAAAGGAGGGGAAGGAAGAAGGAAGAGAAAGAGGAAGAGGAGACTTAGGACAGAACCCCCACTCACCACGAGTGCATGAAGAGAGGAGCAGAAGTGAACTGTCCCAACTAAGCTAAGCAGGGCATACAGACCACAGCCAGGGCAATAGCAGCCGAGACTCATCCCAGGGACTTTCTCTAGGTTTGTACCTACCACCCCCAAAGCTCCAGAGGTTTATTTAAATAAGGCTAGCAAAATCAACAAAGCAAGTACACTTACTGGGTGCACTTAATGGGTCCTTGATGGATATTCAAGGAGAAGATAATAGTCCATTTGTTAAGGACCTCCTCTGTGTCCTGAACCTGAAGCTCTTTCCAGGACTATGATGGAAGAGCCATTTTACAGATGAAGAAACTGAGGCTCAGACTGAGTTAAACACTCAACCAGACCCCAGTGCTGATAAGTAATGGAGGCAGAATTTGAACCCAGGTGGGTCTGTCTCTAGAGGGGATGCTGTCAGGAACAGGGTGGCCCTCCCTGTTCCTGGACATTCTGATGTCCCTCAGCAGGCTCCAAACCCCTGGCATGATCTAGAAACCACAAATGCCATTTCCTCCCAATTATTTGAAATCAGGTTGTATTTTTCTTATATCAGCATTCACTGTAAGTCTTCTTCAAGACTAATTCCATCGCAGACAGGACGTCATTGGAAGTAACTTGTTTGCAGTCTCCTTCGTTGGGGGTTAGGTCCTGCCTCCATGCAGAGCCTGACAGAACTGATGGACAGAGCTGGCCTCCTGGAGCCTTCCTTCCACTTGAACTGGCTCTTTATGCTCGTGATTTGTGATTAATTAGAAGGGCAGAGGTTGGGGATATGTAATTTTGGCTCACTGATTACACTTGTTATATAGATGGATCCAATTAGAAGCTGGGGCTTGAGAAAATGAAATAGTAATGAACTAGACAGAATTTTTAGAAACTTTAAAGATTTGTTATAGATTTTCTGGGGCTGGCCCTCACGTTAGTTGCTCTTCATGCTTCTGGATTGTTATGGAAAGTGAGGGGTACCAAGGGGAAGCCCTGGAAAAGTTGAACAACTTTTACCTTTTCTTGAATGTTATAACAGAAAATGCACTCAGCAAATAAGAGCTCAGTGAGTTCTTACTGTGGTCAGAGGCTGGAGACAAGAAATGTGTCAGTCTGCTCCTGTCAGGAAAACAGCCATGTGAGGCGTTTCACATGGAGGGAATTTAGTACAGGGAACTGCTTACACAGAAGCGGCTGGGAGCTTAGCAACAGCAGGAAGCTGCCAATACCAACCATGAGACACAGAGGGATACAAGGAAGGAAGTGATATTGTCAGAGGCCAGGGTAGCCAGGCAGAGCTGGACCCTGGTGGGAGGAGCTACCAGATGAAACACAGCCATCACCAAAAAATATTCCAAAACGTAAGAGGGAGGATGAGACAGATAAACACCCTGGCTTTTCCTTTCTTCTCATTTTCCAATTTCCAGTCAGTGCTCCCACTGATAGAAATTAACCGAAGCCTGCTGCCAGAGAGCCTGGGGAATGTAGTTCCCTGAAGAACAAAGGAGCGGTGGGTGTCTGACAGCAAATGGGTACTGATGGGCACTCAGGTGAGTGGTCCTCCGCCCTTGTCCTCCAGGAGCTCCCAGTCTGATTCAGACCATTGCAAAGACTCATGAGGGAGGGCTCACTAGTACTGTCACCGGGTCTGAGTTTTAAAGAGTGATTATGATTGAGAGAGGCCATCTCTGAAGTGGAGGAAAGAGAGAAGGGGGTGGGGTCGTGCTGACCCCTCTTTGTACCACGTGGTGTGCCATATATACTGCAACTCTCTTAATCCTCAACACAGCCTTGCACATTGGCACCATCCCCACTCCACATGAGGAAACTGAAGCTTGGCAAGCAGAGGTGGGGACACATGCTCAGGGTAACAGACAAGACATGGCAGGGCCAAGGTTTGGGCACAGCCTCACAGAAACTAGTCTCTTGTTGGTGTTCCCCGTGCAAGTGTCTGCCTTATTGCAGTCATCCCTCCATCTTTGGGCAAATGTGACCTTTTCTAAATGCAGACAAATCTTAATTCCAATCTTAAAGGACAGTGAAGTTAATCAAAGGAAGCACTTATTGAATTGGAACAAAACAGACTATTTTATTAGCCTTAATTACTTTTAGCACCTAGTAAGTATTTAAAGGCTCAATGAAAATGTTTTATTTTATTCAAGTTCATTGTTTTAAGCTTAAAAGGCAATGAAAATCTCTCTAAAACTTCTCCAGAGCCCAGATCCTTGGCCAACCACAATCCCTCAAGCTAAACTTCTGGGCAGGTAGTCCTTGCCCATGGCTGGGTGTGCTTACATGTGAGTGTGTGACACATGCTCACAGATGACTTTGAACCTCCGCATTGCTGTAATTTTCACATTTGCAATTATTTGATGATCTGTGATTCATTTTAATTGTTGTTCCCATCCTCCTGGATCACAAATTTTACCAGAGCAGAGGTGGCTCTAGTTAGTGTCCTGCTCTGTACAGCATCCAACACCTGCTGGTGCCTCTTTTCTCTGCCTGCCTGTATCACAAACACAATCAGCCAGTAAGTATTTATTGGGCACATACTGGTGCCAGAGCCTGTGACAGATGCAAGCCATTTTTCTTCATCAACCTATTTATTCAGGGAGCATTTATTGATCATTTACTATGAACCAGGCCCAGTGGCCAGGCATTGAAGAAGAAGTAGTGGTAAACAAAGTAGGCATGTCCCCCCACCACTAAGCCTCAGCCTTTCAAGACAGGCATCATTCTCATCATTTTATAAATGAGGCTCAAAAATGGTGAAAAGGATTCCAAAAGCACACTCCTAAGAAGTGACAGGGCCAGGACTCTAATCTCTTTTCCCGGCCAAAACTGCTCCTCCTCCCAGCTGGGTGAGGTAGGAGGCAGAGGGAGAACCTTCAAGTTAACTAGAGAAATCGGAAGGCCCTGTTGCTTTATGTGTTTCCCATAACAAGAGAGGAAAATAAAAGGCCCTCATAACCCATGAGCCTCGGTAAGAGAGATCCTGTCTCTTAACGCAGTGGCTAAAACAATAGCCCATAATTACTTTTAAAAAAGGAGAGACTATTTTGTCCCTTAGGGAACATTCAGCAATGTTGGAGACATTCTTGGTCGTCATAACTGGGGGTGGGGAATGTGCTACTGATATCTAATGGGTAGAGGTCAGGGATGCTGCTGAACACACTGCAACACATGGGACAGCCCCCGCGACAAAGAATAGTCTGGCTTCCAATGTCGATAGTGTAGAGGGTGAGAAGCAGGTCTCGTGGGGACTTTTCTTGTGTCATTAATTATTCTTTTATAACATTTTTTTCCAGTGGATACAGAGCTTTTGACTACATGGCTGATGATCTAAAATAAACTGAATGACTTTTTTTTTTTGGTAGCCTGAGCATAAAATTAATCTGCTTCACCCAAACTTCCGAGACTTGAGAACAGTTGTAGTAGCCTGTTAGGTTCCTTCACAGACCAGCTTTGCGGCGTTACCACTCTTCGGCTCATCCCACTCCCCTTCTGTCTTGGCTCTCTCAGAGAACGTGGAAAGAGTTTGACAAAACCTGCGCTTTAGCAGAAAGGGTTGGGATTTCAAAGATTTCATTTATATTTCTCAGTGATCACCCTCTCAAAGTTCCTTCTCTCCCCTCACAGGCCTGCAGGCCCTTTCTTAGCCCCAAGATGACCTTTAGAGAATGTTAATGCACTTCCAGTAAAGGAAACCCTGGAAGCCAGGAAAAATAAGTGCTGTTTTTTCTAATCAAGTGAGGCTCTGGGAACTGCAAAGGCGCAGCTGGGAGTGGCTACATTTTCTTTAAAACATGAGGCTATAGAAAACCTACCAGAATCAGAGACTCTCGTCTCTATACCCTGCCTTTGGCCACCAGTCGGGGGCTCTAGTTTATCGCGTGCCAATTGCACATCAATAAAGCCTTTTTTTTTTTTTTTTTTTAAGTCAAGACTCTAAGGTGGGAAGCTGGTTATAGCTCTGATTATAGGAGTTTAATAAATTTCACAGAACTAGCCAAGGGAGCCTTAGCAGTCATCTGATACCTCTCCCCCTTCTAGAAGCCAAGAACAATAACTTGCTAAGATCATTTAGTTGGTGATGGAGGAAGCTGAGACTCGTATTCAGATTTTTTTGACTTCCTCTCCAGAACTCTTCCCAGTGACAGTGGGGCCTAAGGAAAATAACCAGCTCCTTAAAGGTCTTTCTGCCCCCTCCTGTGATCTTATTTCCAAATGGGGAGAAATTGCAAAGCACAGCATTGGGTTAGGGGGTCACTAAAAAGACCACCTTACATTTATGAAGCATCTTTCAGTTTTCGTGTTATCGTCATACTTGTTATCGCGTGTAATCTTCATACAACCAAGGAAGAAAAGGCAGATATTATTAAAATCCCCTGGACCGATAAGAAAACTGAGGTACAAAGGGGTCTCTTGATTTTCCCCAGGTCACCCGATCTAAGGCAGAGCAGGCACTCAGCCACAGTTCTAACCAACGGACAAGGAGGGGAAGATGTTACAGAGCTCCCTTGACAACCCTGGGGCTCACTTATATTGCAGACCCAGGATTTCTGAAAGGCAGAAAAACCACAAAGTGCCCCAAAATTCCTAGTGTGGCCCACCCAGGTTTGGGAGACTCCCCTTGAAAAGGGAGGAAGAAGCCATGGCAAAGAGCGAGACATTCAGGTGGACCCCAATGCCACCAATGCCCTAAATTGCCGGATCAGACTGATGGGAAAGATTTACATCTCATAGTTTGGAGAGGTCTCTCACGCTCCTCCCGCACCTCACAAAGAAGCAGATATTTGCCATTTTCTCTGGCAGCTATCTTGAGACTCTGAAGATAAACATCTTAGGATGATGTCCATAGCAAGGATGGCAGGGCGGGCACACAAGAAAAACCTGCATTCTTAATGACACCATTGAGCCACCTATAGTCCCTTCCCTGAAGCCTGCCTTACTTCTGGACTTCTAGAATGATGAGAAAGAAAAATTCCTATTTTTCAAGACTATTCGAATTGGAGTTTCTATAACTTGCAACCCAAAGCATCTTAACTGCCCATGGTGAGAGCTTCTTTTTCATGGCAGCCACTGAAGTCAGGTACTGCCACTCTTCATCTTACACACTAGGAAATGAGGCAGCCATACAGTGGTGAGACAGAGAGAGGTCAAGGTCTGCTCACCACCCAAAGGTCAATGGTCACTCTTAGGTCCAGCTATCACACAGGCCCTCCCCTCCTCCCAGCCTGCCTTAGGTCCTGAAATGCTTGCCCCAAATCGGTTTCACGTCTGTTTGTGAGTCTTCCCTGAACCTGGATTGAACACTGGACCCTGACCCATGCAGGTTCCTAGACCCTTTCCCACATTGCCTCTGCCCAGGTCCCAGCTGACTCATAGGGACCCTCTATCATACAAGAATCCCTACCTATGTCCTGTGGTCAGTGGCAGCCACCAAAGGACTTCAAGTAGTGTAAGAGATATGCTTTAGAGGCCTTTTTAGAAAAACCCTACTGGAGGCCGTGTGCAGGGTGGACCACAAAGTGGGCCCAGGCAGCCCGTGCCTCAGCCTCTAGGCCCCCACGTCTGTGCAAGGCTGAGTAGTCAATGGATCCTTTCTGGAGGCCCAGCTTTGACACCAACCCATCCCTTTGAAAGGAATGGTAAATACATAGTAATAAAGGCTACCAGTTTTGAGTACCCTTCAGTTTTGAGTACGCTTTGAGTACCCCAGTGCCAGCTCCTCCCACATATTTGCTTATTTAGGCTTCACAGTGACTCAGTGGGGCAAGTACCATTTTTATCCACATTTTATAGATAAGCTCCCTGCTGCTCAGAACATTTAAGTAACCTGTCCAAGTTTCCCCGGCTGCAAAGCAGCAGAGCCTGCAGTAAATGCAGATCCACTTGCTTGCAAGCAAGTGCCGGCTCATGTCCTATAATGTGACCATTAGGGACACCAGAGTTTATAGTGCAGGAGAGCGAAGTGTTGGTTAGTGGGGCTTTCTCAGAAACACTGTGTCGGATAAGCTTGTATTTGTTAAATGTTCACTGGGTGCAGAACCCTTCCTGGGCTCTGGGATCTGAGCTGCCACCCAAAAGAGGCCTAACCAGGAGGATGTCCCAGTGCCCTTCAAAATCTTGATTCCCTTCACCCTTCTTTCTGAGCTTAGGGATGTGAAAATGATACAAGTAGGAACTATGGGCCCCATTGTACTGAAGGTTGTGCTCTCTTTCTGGGTTGGCAGTGGGTGGGCATGATGCCAAGAGAGAAGGATGCCAAAGAAAACTGAAGTTCTTATGTGTCCTGGAGCTGGGTCCTGGCTGGACAAGCAGAATAGTCTGTGAGACCAGATACTTGAAAATGAAGAGGACAAAGAAGAGTTTTCAGGTTCTGCTTACTTCTTGGATGTCAGTAGGAAATGATGATAAGAATCTAGTTGGACCTCAGTAATGTTTCTGAATCTCTGGAAACAGATTTTGCTCATATTCATTTGTCTTTCATTTTTGTCCATATACCACCCTGCTTTGAAAAGAGACACTTAGCAGATTACACAACAATATCCGGGATCAAGTCAGTCTTCCCAGACCTCTGTCCCTCCCCCTGCAATGTATCCTCAGATGCAGAAGCCAGGCAGTCCATCCTCAAGCCTGAGAAATCACTGAAAATTTTGTCTAGCCGAGCCCCTAGCTCCCAACCACAACTGTATCCCTCCCTAGTTTCAACATTGTTAATTAAGAAAGCCAGAGTAAGGCTTGGTATGAAGGAGACTATTGTGCCTGCCTCTCAAAAGCAAAGGCACCACTGTGAGAACCAGTTGGCATGGTGACTGAACCACAAGTACGCTTTCAAAACAGGCAGTTTAATTTAAAATGATCATTGCATTTTTAACTAAATGTCACATTTCCAAAATTGCAAGGACAGCTAGTTGGGCAATTAATTGTTTAGAGTCTTTTATTTCTGTTCTCTTATTCCACTTACAGTGTATGTATGCACACACACACACACACACACACACACAGTTGGTCACTAATCCCATGGTTACCAGTGACCAAAATTACGAAGAGCCTGGCTCTTAGTGCTTGACCATTTGATGGTTGTTGACAGCATTGAAACTTTTTAATCATGTTCAACCCAAAATGCAGCTCTTAGGAGCTCCCTCCCTCATTCTCCTCTTCCCATACAAAGGTTGTTCGTGAGGGTCAAGATATTGATGAAAGACATTTCCTTGGTCAGGGGACTCTGACTTGGGAAAGTTACGACATGAACCTTCATGTGTTTTTAAATTCTGGAACCCCTGGCCTAAGCCCACGTCTTGGTTCACTTGTAAATCCATCTTCTCTAAACATTGACTTTAGTGAGAAATACAGATGTTATACAGAAATATAGAAATACAGATGTGATCCAAGGGAGAAATTGGACTGCGCAGAAGTGTTACTTGCTCTGATTAATTCTGGATTCCATGGCCACATGCTCTGTCTGAACTGGAACCCAATTCTTTGAGTTCACTGCTTTGAAGATGCCATAGGATATTTTTTGTTTTAAACGTTGTTTCCAAAACCCTGATTCGGTGAGCTATCTCATTTTACTGGGGTCCTGTGTTAAGCTGACTCCAGAGAGAATGTTTCCATCATACCCTAGGACAGACTGTCCCTCCAAAGACAACACGAAGGGCTGGTTCACTCCTGTTAATATTTTTTTAAATCCAAATTGCTGTTCTGAATAAAATAGAAGTAACCAAATGTGCTCCACTAACGTTTCAGCCCAGGGCAGCAGGCTGACTCTACTGTTGAACTGAGTTGAAACCCAGAGATGAAAAGCTGGGAACCAAGGGTCTGTCATCCTGCTGGGGAATTGAAAACCCTATTTCTATATCAGATGACAGACACCATTCTGACCTTTTATTGCTGATTGCAAGCCTTTTGAATGCAAAGCATTCTCTTTTGTTCTGATTTCCTAACAACAGTTTAATCATGTTGTATTCATAAAAATAACAGTAGAATTCTCTAATTTCCTACATATCAAATAAGATAATGCACTGGGAAATCAAGCTCTGGAAACATATAATTGAGTTGTAAGACTCCCACCAATAGTGAAATTCTAAAATGTGCCAAAGCCTAGATATATGTGTGCGTATAGACTGGGGGAAGGGAGGGTCTTTAATCTTCCACAAACATTTCCAAACAAATTTACTTTCAACCCAAGGTCCAATCATCAATAAAATGAAAATTCTAATTTTAACAGCACAATGAAAAGACTTTAAAGAGAGAAACTAGCATTTATTGAGTATCTTTCATGTATATTATTTTATCTGCTCCCTATCTCCCTATGATAACCACATAACATAGGTTTCATTTACTCCATTTTATGGACAGGGAAACTGAGGCTAGAGAAGAGAAATAATTGCCCAAGATGGCCTGGCCAATAAGTTTTTGGGTTCTTACTTTTCCATAGCCCCATTCTGCTTTCCAAAACAAGTCATTTGCCGCCAGCCCAATGTCCCAACAGCTGCCTGCCCAGCTGGTTGTTGGAAACTTCAGGCCAAACAACTGTTGCTGAGACTTTCCAAAAGCTTGGGGCCACAGAACTGTCCTGAGGCCATGCAAGGCGGTCAGCCACTCTTTACAAAGCAAACTTGACCTGCTCTCATTCCATCTGGTCTACCCTCATCCCAGAGTGCTTAAGGTATCTTGCAAGTCCCCTGAGCTCACGGAAGGCAGAAAGAGGTACAAGATTTTATAAAAAATAAAATCAATGCATATATGATGTTTAAAAATGTCAACTCAATACAGAAAAGTGCAGAGAAGGGTAAAAATTAAAAATTCCATCACACGGCCGTTGATGATGTCCTGGGAAAATACTCTCAGGGACACTTTTATAAACACAGACAATCACAGGTAAGCAGGTAAACACAAAGGGGTCTTCCTTTACAAGATGTTCTACAACCTAATTATTTTCACTCAGAAATAGAAAATGATGATTCCAACTTTTATTCTCAACACTGCGTGGTATTTCACTGTGTGAATTTCTATCATCTACTCAACCAATTCCAGACTATATAAGTCATTTGTGTTTACTATTATAAACAACATAGAACCAATATCCCTGAACGTATATTATTTTTTTATTGTTTTAGGCACTTCTTTAATTTTCTCCATAAGCATTAATTCCCAAAAGTAGAGAATTAATCAAAGATCTAAGGCTATCTCTTTCTTTTCTTTTTCTTTCATTGCTATAAAAATCTGGTGAATAACCAACTGAACAAAAACAGCTGTCTCAAAATGGCCAGAAGGAGTTTTTTTTATGCCTTGGGTTTTCTTCTAGACAGGGTTCTCCATCTATCCTCTGCCTTCTACATATCGCTTGCTTTCATACTCATGATGCATTTTACTCATTATAATGTAGGTAGCTCTGAAAAAACTTCCTTTATGGACTCTGCCCTGGTATACCCAATATCTTTTTTTCTTCTCCAAGCTTTAGAGGCTGGAGTAATGCAAGTCTTTCAAATGTTTTATACCCTGAGGGTACAGTATGGAGAAGGACTCATGTGTAAATCACATGTAACCTAGAGGACTTCGGCTCTCTCTGCTGAGGTTTCATGAAAGCCACAGGCAGCTCCTTTAAGGTGTTAGTTAGAACACTACCCACACTTGGAAGGAAGCCCAAGGAATGGTAAGTCCTATTGCCCGTGAGACCTTTCTAGGGTAGTCAGAAGCTTCAGCTTGAGGCATTTTTGTTTTGTTTTTTAATTTCCTACAGAATATCTGCTCATAACCTCAGTCTACTGTTTTCAGATTTAATGATGATGATGATAATAATAATAATAATAATAATAATAATAATAATAATACAGGACTCCCATTTAAATTTGAATTTCAGATAAAGAACAAATAATTTTTAGCATAGATATTTTTAAATGTTGCATAGGGCATACACTAAAGAATTACCCATTGTTTATCTGAAATTCTAATTTGACTAAATAAGTATCTTTTATTTAGGTTGGAAGCCCTACTTTGGAACCTCTTACTTCAGATTGGGGCATAAATTCTCAAAATTCTTTGAACTTTATGACACGAAGTTATAGCCCCTTCCTTGATTGGCTGCTGTTGAGCTATTGGGTTTGTGTGTTTTTTCCTTCTTTGTTTTTTTGGCCAGAGGAGGTTGGTTTTAATTTTGTGCTTCTTTCATTAAGTATTCCAGGAAGGTGAGTTTGTGATCCAACTTCATTCTCTCTCTAGAACTCAGGAATTACATTCTTTAATAGAAGCTATTGGAAAATATAAAGATGGATCCAATCTACAACCCCTAGCAAATCTCAGAAATCTATTTTCTCTCCTTCTTGATTCTCTCATACTCTACTTTCTGAAGCCCTCACTAGCCAAAAGGCCCTCAAAATTATGCCTTTCTACCTCCAGCCTTCTCAACATTTTATCCCTCATCTCCTTTTTTTTCCTCTAAACTTTTTATTCTGTACATGAACCTCCTACCCCAGGGTGGCGAAGGATTGAGGTTGAGATAAAATGGAACCAGATAGAAAATTAATGGGGAGGAGGGTTTCTCTTTCATGGGCTGAGAGAGGAGAATAACTTTGAACACTTCCACACTAATTACTAATATTCCTTCTCAAGTCCAGCAGTGGGCTTTACAGTTTAGTGATTCAGAGAGCTGAAGTGATTTGCCCTAGGTCACATGGTTGGTCAAAGATATAGCTGAAACCCAGATTTTCGGGTTCCAAAGCCTGGGCACTTTTGTTTTCGTGATGCTGTTTCTCTCATATTTTAGGTGTACATTACAATACATATATTAGTATAACATTCATTACCTATGGCAGGTATTGTGGTCATGGCAACTGACTACCCAACATCTAGTCCACCTCTGCATTAATTTTCTAGAGCTGCCATAACAAAGTACCAGAAAGTGCATGGCTTAAACAAAAGAAATTTATTGTCTCATAATTCTGGAGGCTAAAAGTCCAAGATCAAGGTGTCTTAGGGTTGGTTCCTTCTAAAGGCTATGAGGAAAAATCTATTCCCTGCTTCTCTCTTAGCTTCTGGTGGTTTGCTGGCAATCATTGGCATTCTTTGGCTTCTGCTACAACACCCCAGTCTCTGCCTTCATCATCACATGGTGTCCTCCATGTGTACAGGTCTGTGCCCAAGTTTCACCTTTTTGCAAGGACTAAAATTTTATTGGAGTAGGGGTCTATCCTACTCCACTATGACGCCCATCTTAGCCAACTACATCTACAATGACCCCATCTCCAAATAAGGTTATATGCTGAGGTGCTGAGGTTTAGGACTTCAACATGTAAATTTGGGGGCAGGGAGAGTGGGGAAATAATTCAACCCATAAACACTCCCAAAGATTACTTCCATTCTTCCCATCTCGCTGGCCATAGGTTTAGAAGTGGCATGTAGGTTAGAAACAATCAATGAGATCCTGGGGGAAGCCTCCCAGGATTTTGTCAGGAAGAATTCCTAGTTCCTAAAGAGAGGCACAAAAATAGTCTTCTTCCTTGCAGTGTTGACAAGTCTGGATGTGACATCTAGAACTGCTGCAGCCATTATACCCCTACCCTGAGGATGAACCAACACATGGAAGCATAGAGAAAAGAAAGAACCACAGGGCAGCCAAGTGCCTCTGATGAACTGTTTCAAGATACAGCCACCTGAGGAATTCTTGTCACTTGAATTAATACTTTTTCCTATTTCTCAAGCCAGTTTTGGTTAGGATCTTCTGTTAACTGCTGTCAAAAGCAACCTAATTGATACTGACTGAAAAGGCATTACCAAGTAAATATAGTGTAAATACTGTTCAAAATTTTTTCACTCACCAGTTTTGAAATGATGGAAATCATGTTGATATATTTATTTGGGTAGATTTGCATTATTTCAAATTCAGTGTATAAAATGAGACAAATTAATATATTGTGTGACACCACTTTAAATTCTCTTAGTTCAAATTTGCAAAAAACAAACAAACAAACAAACAAACAATTGTGCTCAAACTTGAGTGTGCTTCAGAATCACCTACGGGCCTGTGGAAACAGCTTTCTGGGCCTAACCTCAGAGCTGCTAATTCAGAAGATCTGGAGTAAAGTCTGAGAATTTGCATTTCTAACTAGTTCCCAGATATTTCTGGTCAAGGTACCATAATATGAGAGCTGCTGGTCTAGTAAAATAAAACTCATTTCATCCCAAATAGTCTGGTATATGTGATCCTTTCCTGTGCATGGGGTCCTACAAACAACTATAAGAATATTCACCATTTAAGGAGGATCCACCATGTACAGAACACCGCTCTGGGTGTTTTGCATTCATTTTTGTTACTTTTCTCAATGATTCCTCCATGTGAGTTTATCAGTCTCCTACAGATGAGAAAGTAAGACACATACAGAAGCTAAGTCACTTGTCTAAAGGGGAAGAACCAGGATCTGAACTCAGGCCTCTGTGACTACATGGTCTTCTTACAAAATATGTGTTCTTCAAAAACAAAACACTGATCTAGCTAGAATTCAGAGCTGATACAGCTGATCATTTTGGAAGCTATCGTGTATCGTGGCTTGAAGGAAAGTGGCTTATCTGACATAGGTCAATCACCCTCAGCCCAGGGAAGTGAATGCCTCTTCTTGGGCTCTTTTCTCTGAGGCTGCTCAGCATCCTACTTGGAGAATCTCCTCATAAGACAAGGTGACAAGATTGACCATGGTGCTCTGCCATTCCCTTTCCACACAGTGAGTGCCACTGACTAGTGGGGGCTGAGGGTCATGTGGAGGCCAGCTACACCCCCAAGAATCCTGAGCTTGCTTGCCTCTCACTGCCACAAGAGTGGTGGCTGGTGCCTCATTTTTCACTGCAGGGACCAGGCCCTCCTTCTTGGGGCATGACAGAGGGCAGAAGAAATCTGGGAAGGTGTACCCTGTCTGTGTCTGGTGAGTCCCAGGGTCTGAAACACTCCCTGAACAGCAATTTATTTTCACATGAGATGTCTTACTCACCAGGAGGAGTACAGATGAGGAAGGAGACCAATCCGTGTTAGATTCACCACTCAGCAAAGGTATACCAAAATGCATAGCCTCCCCACCCCACCAAAGATTGGCATCTGAGAAGTCAGAATTTTTTTTACTGCTTTGTTAGCAAAGCATGATGAAGTCACAGGAACACTAGAAATTCGAGAAGATGGGACACTGCCAAGTGCCATTATTTGTTGGAATCTATTGATGAGTCTACTCTGCCAGGGAAGAGAGCAGGTCTGTGTCTCTGATTTAGGACATTCAGGGACCCTGTCCTAAGAAACAATTTTTCTCTGAGAAGGGACAGTGGCCCCACCCATCACACAATACTTTGTTGGGTAGGGGTTGTGTGGGAGGGGAAACATGAACCACTCTGAACTCACTGTTCTTCTCTAGACTCTAACACTGACTTTCCGATGGTGCCCTTTCCACTCACAGCTGGACCACAGGCCCAGCGTCAGGGCCCCAGAGAATCTGTCATCGCACTTAGACTTTCATATGCAGCTGCTTCTTGAGTTCTGCCATTTCTTCACCCTTGCACTAGAATCCTGGAGTGAAGGAGCTGAAATTGGAGCCCATAGCAACCTTCTGCCTATTCTGGAGAAGATACCCAGAGAAGGAAGTTGACTTGCCCAAGGTCACACAGGATATCAGTAATTAAGGTGTGCCAAAGAAAGACCCAATTGAGGGCTGGTGCTGGGAAAATGCTGGCCAGGAGACACATTTTGACCCAGCTTAGGTCTGTACTTATGTTTCTTACAGAAGCAGAGGGAAGGAGGCAAGACACATGTCAATGAGGGGCAAAGGAGAAGAGAAGGGAATTAATCCTCTAAGAGCTCCATTTTTGTTCTGGATATGGGACACTTTACTTGTAAATATAATTTACATGTAACTCTAATTTACCTCTTGTTCTTCTAGGGAGTAGATTTTTATCCCTATATTACTGAGAAAACTGAGGCCCAGAGAGCCTCAGTGACTTGTCCAATGGCACACAGCTCATTCCTAGCAAAGCCAGGATGAGAAGCCAAGTCTTCAGTATGATGTCCTTGATGTTCATTTCTTCTCTCAGACTGCCCCCAACCCCCACCAAGCCCAGGCTCCCACAAGGTCAAGTCAGGGTTATAGCACCAGCCTCCTAGCAGGTACACCATCCAGGGGATCACCACAAATCAAGTACCCTCAACATTACCATTAGATTATTTTCCCCAGAATACCCCTGTTTAGAGTTGCCAGAATACCATATAAATTATATGATTTAATTATGGGTCTACCTTCTTTTACTTACCATATTTTTGAGATTTACCCATATTTTATATGTTCATTTATTTTTTTTATTTCTACATAGAATTGCACTGTATGGACATGCAATAGTTTTTATTAATTCACCAGCTGATGGGCATGTGGATTGCTTCCAGATTTTGGCCATTATGAATAAAGCTGTTGTGAACATTCCCATACAAGTTTCTGTGTAGACATCTGCTTTCACTGCTCTCAGATAAATACTTAGGGATGGAACTTCTAGGAATCATATTAAGTGTATGTTTAACTTTATAAGAAACTGCCAAACTGTTTTCCAGAGTGGCCTTACTATTTTGCATTCACACCAGCAATATATGAAAGTTTCGGTTACTCCATACCCTCACCAACACTTGGTATTATCTTTTTAATTTTAGTCATCTGGTGAGTGTGTGGTGGTATCTCATTGTGTTTTTGACTAATGATGTTGAGCATTATTTCATGTGTTTATTTGCCTTTTGTATATATTCTTTAGTGAGCATCTGTCCAAGTCTTTTGCTCATTTTTAAATTTTGTTATCTTCTCCTTATTGTAAGAAATCTTTTATGTATTCTAGACAGAGGTCCTTTATTAAATATATGTTTTGCAAACATTTTCTACCAGTCTGGTAGAAAATGCTGTTTCATTTTCTTAATGGCATCTCTTAAAGGCAATATCTTGATGAAGTTCATTTTAATCGATTTTTCTTTATGATTTATGATTTATGTGTCTTATTTAAAAAGCCTTTACCTAACCTAAGGTGGCTAAAGTTTTATTCTATATTTTCTTCAAGAAATTTTTTAGTTGGCTCTTACGTTTAAAACTATGATCCATTTCAAGATAATTTTTGTATACAGTCTCACATAAGGGTCAAGGATCATGTTTTTGCATAAAGATATCCAATTGTTAACCCTTTTATTCTTGAGGCTTTTGATAAAAGAAGGAGGAAGAGAAGGAGAAGGAGGAGGAGCAGTAGCAGCAGCAGCAACTATGTCAAAACTGAATTTTAAAATACTATCATATATTTTAAATGTTTACATTTAATGAGTTAATGGTCTTAACCCAAAAGTTACAAAGGTACAATGATTGCATATTTAATCTCATTTGCTCAAATGATACAAGGATACCTAAAGACAGACCTATGCCAGCCCCACCTTGCCTTCAAGCCTACTTCCATTTGCCAACTTCTAGCTCCCCAGGGCCTGAGCTATCATCTTCATATTCTCTGTACTCCCCAAAAGGACTGCATAGTCTGCATAGTATCTAATGCAACAGCTACTGTTCATGGTGGGCCTACCACTTTACGTGTAGGTGTTACCATAGCATATTAGATGGCATGTACAAATGGAACATTTGATTCTTACAACAAATAACATGTGACTACCTTCATTTCACAGTTGTAGAAAGTGAAACCCAGAAGTTTTAAGTTTCTTAGCCAAGGTCACTGAAGGACGAAACAGCAAAGAAGCTTGGATTTGAGCCCAGGTATAAAGAGACCAAAAATGTACTCCCTACCCATGACCATCTCTCCACAGACCAGTGCTTCATACATAGCTTGTGATCCCGCTAATGTGGCCTCCTGAACCCATGATGGTGTGATTGCCACAGTTGGATGAACTGACTTTTGTCACGTTTATGCGAATAAAAGGGAGAGTATGTTTCCTCAATAAGGAGAGGATATAAAACAAGACTGTAGTGGTAATTTTTCTTCAGACTTTTTATTTTGAAAAATTGCAAACATATAGACTTCTGAAAAAGAAGGAGCATTATGTCACATTACACACCAGGATTTACTAACAACTGCTAATGCTTCACCACATTTGATTTACTCTACACACTTTTTTCAGAATTATTTGAGAGTAAGTTATAGACTTCAAAACACTTCACTCCTGAGTACTTCAGCATGTATCTCCTAAGAACAAGAATGTTCTCCTATAGAATAACATCATCACACCTAAGAAAATGAATAATTCTCTAGTATCTAATATCCAATCCAAATTCACCTCTCCTCAGTTGTCTCCTGCGCGGACCAGCCGCGACAGGATCCAGGGGACCCTGAAGGTGTGCAAGGCATCGGCGCTGGATACAGTCAACTACACAGCTCAGAGGCGGTGTGACACTGTTCCATTTTATTGTGATTTGAGTACAACTTTCATACTTTCTATTTTGACATTTGATTATACTTTGTCATTAAGGTGGCAGAGAGTTAAATTTCTGTGGTTAAGTGAAGCAGAAAATCTTATAGAGTATATTATTATTCATGATTAATTAGTACATTCTCTTTTTTTCAGTTATTGGAACAGAACTACCTGATGGAACAATCTAAACTTTTAATTCTTATATCTATTACGTAAGATAAAGTTTGACTTAAGTAAAGGTGATAGATAGAGGTGTTCATAACAGCAATTATTGGCTCGTGGGCAGACATTATTCTTCTTTTTGCCTGAATAAATCTTTCAGTTGCTACTTTATTTATGCTGTTATCTAAAGTTTAAGCTGAAACATTTTCATAGCTGTTTGACAGTTTCCTTGGTGCAGTACTGAGGAAAACATTTAAAAAATCAGTTTTACAAAACTGCTTTTGTAAGCTAAGTTTTCGTTCCTTTGTTTTTAAGCACCAAGGAGATCCTGACCCAACCAGCCTTTCTTTCAAACTTAAACTACTAGTTTTTTATTTATCCAGTAGGCCACAAAAGGAGGCCCTTACATAGTAGGCACAGGCTTATGAGTAAATTTCTTATCTTTTACTAATTTTTCTACTAACTGAGTGGGAATAGGAGTATAAGCTGGTTCTAATAATTCAGCTTGTTGTAATTTATTCATAACATCTTTAAGAGGCGCGTCAAAAGGAATTTCCCTTAATAATTGTTCAAATAAAGAGTTTATGCATTCTGAATAGTCAGGGTGACTGGAGCTGATCCCATACATGGGGAATTTACCATGTTTTCCTCAGAGCCAATTTTGAAATCCACTTGTACAGTGTCTACACTTACTAGAATTTGTGCTACCCAAATTCCCTTTATTAATAGGATCGTTCTTAAGAAACCAATTATCCCTAAACACATGCCATGTCCTTGTTCTTGATGATGCATTCCTTGAAGCATCTGTCCCCATCTCCGGACCTTGTCACACAGTAGGGTAGAAAGAGGATGCGGCAGTCTCCAAAATGAGTTTTAAAATTTTTTAAAACTAGGATCCCATCGAGAATCAACACATCATATTTGGTTGTTATGTCTCTTTAGTGTCTTTTAATCTACAAAACCCTCACCACTTTTGTTTTATGTTTTTATGACACTGACTTTGTGAAGAGTCCAGTCCACTTTTCTTGTAAAATATTCCACATTCTGGATATGTCTTGATATTTTCTAGTGGTATCCTTTCATTTATTCTTCTCTCTTTGTAGAGGAAACCATTTTCTACTTAAATTTTTCTGGTTCTTTTAACAAGCCTCATTTAATTTCAAACCATTACTATGTGAATAAGAAGTAAGCTGTGCTACATTTTTTTTTTAAAAAAAAAAAGCTCTGGCTGAACATACCAGCTAAAAACTAAGATGCTTAGTTTTACAGTGATATAACAATAACAATAATAATAACCTAAAGATTTACCTTCCCTGACTGTCTGCCAGGGATTGTGCAGTCAAATGCTCTCTACTTCCGAGCTATACCCCTATGCCTCTGCCAGGGGTTGTGGAAAGACACAAAGAGCCACCAGAGAAGGCCCACCATCCATGTCACCTGGCTCCAGGAGATGTCAGACAGAAGTGTGGAGAGAGCCCTGCCTCCCCATTGCCCATCATCCCAGTGACTAGCTGAGCCCTGGAAATCAGAGGTATAAGGAGTATGTGGGATTAAATGTTTTTCTTGGTAAACCAAGACTTTGAAGTATGGAGAGGCAGTATGGCACCTTGGCTGAAAGCAGGACAGACATTCAGGAGACCTTGCTTCTAAGCCCAATCACTTCTAACAGCAGTCTGCCTTCTTGGACTTTTTCCCCCAGTGGATAATGGGAAATATGTCCAGGTGATGTCTGTGGTTACCAAATAAGATCTTATGAAAGGGCTCGAGAAAAGCATACACAAGACATACAGCCAATCCCATTCACCAAAACTGGAATAAATTGAGAAATAAATAAATGAAGTACATATTGGATTATAATCCATAAAGTAAAATAAATATCCATAATTCTATACTGATACAAAATTTTTTAATAGCATAAATAAATAAACAAGAAAGAAGGGACAGTTCTTCCTTACAGAAGAATTCCAATAAATAAACATTGAAGAAATGAGAAATATAAAAAATACCATTAGGCTAAACACCACAGTAATAAGAATTACAGGCAGAATCTACCAGTGGAAGCTTAAATTAGTGTTGGAAAATTTGATAAGAAACAGAATATTTGCATATCTCAAAGTACCTTCCTCAAGATATTTATTAATTATAGTGGAAATAGTAATTTTACAGTGGAGAAACCCAGCAGACACCACCTTAATCAAAAGAGCAAGGTTAATTATCACTAGTAATAAGACGTTGCCATCATGTGCCCCCTAATACATATGCCATATGCTGAGGTAACATCACTCTGTGTATCCCTGCCAAAAATCCATAACCTCAATATAGTGAAAAATATCCAATAAAACCCAATTGACAGGTGTTCTATAATATAATTGACTAGTATTCTTTAAAAACGACAAGGTCACAAAAGACAAGGAAAGACTTGAGGAAGTGTCACAGATTGAAGGAGACATGACAACTTAATGCAATGAGAGTTCAACATAGTGGAAGCAATGGTAATTAGAACTGTAGTTTAATTCATAGTAATTAATAGCACTAATGATAACCTTCATAGTATCATGTTAATACCATGGTTTTGATCACTGTAATATGGCTATGTAAAGTGTTAACATAAGAAAGATAGACACTTCCTTTACAACTTTTCTGTACATCAAAATTCATTTCAAAAGAAACAGTTGTCAAAACTTAAGTAAAGTAGAAGATCCCCTAGCCACTGTGGTTTGGGGGACACAGGTTGGAGTGCCTTGCCTTGAACATTTTCCTCTCCAGCTTGTCAAAACATCTGAAATCCCACCGTTCAAATGCATTCCTTTCAACTAAGGTTTTGTGCTCCCACGGATCCAAACAGTCATGCAACAGATACTTATTGAGCATGTTCTATGTTCAGGCATCTGCTAGGTACTAGGGATAAGTAGTGAGTAAGAGAGACAAGACTTCTGTCCCCATTCAGCCACTATTATCCCCTTTTACAGATGGGGAAACTGAGGTACTGAGAGTTTAAGAAACTTGACCAAGTTTGAGCAGCTGGTATATGGTGGAGCTGGGCCATGGACCAGGGCAGTTTGGCTCCTAAGTCTGTGCATCTAACACCCACCCATACCCTAACGCTTCTCCCAGAGCTAAGAGAGAATACCTTGGTACGAGCAAGGAAGGAGAGTTCCACAGAGCCAGGACCTAGGCCATCTCTGGGCCTAAAGAAGCAAAATAACCTGAATCTTGTTTTATATGAGTGCCTAGTCTGTGTTAGACAAGACATCCAGTGCTTTCCATATATTAGACATGTAAAGTTCATACTTTTGAAGTATTACTATTCCCATTTTACAGATAAAGAAACTGAGGTTTAGAGAGGGGAAGTATTTTGTCCAAGGTTACATAATTCCAGTAATAAGTGAAGCCAGGAATTTGCTGCTTTGTGAAAAGCATTCAATTTGGCTGCCATCAGTTTCACCCCTGGCCTGGAACTAAATAAGTTCTTTCCCTTTTCCTGCTCTCCTTCTTTCCTTTCCCCTCACACACTAAAGTTAATTAATATATAATATATATCTTGAGTATGGCATTTTGCAGCACTGAGCTTTAAACAATGCATGTTTAAATACATTTAATCCAATGAATATTTCAAGGAAATTAATCTCCACAGGGTGAGAGAATGCTCAGGTTTCCCAGCACATTATAATACATCTGAATCAGCTGAGGAAATGATTTGCACACTGCAGTAGGTCGAGAAAGAACAATTCACTTTAAGGTTTAGAGCTACCTCCCTGGTGCTAACTAGCAAAAATGCTGCCACTGAGAAGAATTAAGGCACCGCCTAGTGGTTGAAGGTATTTATACAAGGAGAGAGTATGGCTAGCAACTATGAGGCAACATACCTATTTGGGTTTTTTTATGGGTGGGGAGGTGCCCTTAAAATAGGTGTTGTGTGTACAATAAATATGTATTTTGTATAGAATATGTATTAAATACACATTGCCATTTTTATGGAGATAAGAGTGGAGTGGGGATAAGAATGGGTGAGAATTATGGAGACACACCCATATGCCCCTGCCTGGATCCTGTAACCCTTTAGTGAGGCGTTGAAATGACTTTAGTTTGAGGCCATAGAACTCTATGGAGTTAATAGTCCTTCAATGGTTTCCAGCCCGTGACAGTAGTAGTAATAGCTGCCATCAACTGAAGGCTTATGACTGTGACCATGTGTATATATAAGTATGTGATATATACTTCACTTATGAATACAACTATGTTTTTAAAAACTTTTCTTTTAAAATGAATTTTGACTTACAGAACAGTTGCAAGAAAGTTTGCCGAGAGAGAGAGAGAGAGAAAGAGAGAGAGAGAGAGAGAGAGAGAGAGAGGACAGTCAACCTTTTGTCAGTCTTATCTCATACTGCAGATAAGAAAACTGAAGCTCAGAACTTAGGCAACTTGCTCAAGGTCGTACAGCTTGTCAAAACCAGGCCTATTGACTCCTGAACTCACGTTACTAACATTTAATTACACTGCCTTTGTGTCACATATTTCACTACAGTGAGCTTGTGCTAGCAGCATCAAACCAACTAAGATTTATTATGTACCCACTTGATGCATGGTACTGTGCTTGGTATTGTTGAGGTAACACACACACACACAGTATGATGTATATCTTCAAGAATTAAATAGTTCTATTGGATAAGACAATGCACAAAGACTTAAAAGGTAAGTAATTTCATATATGTGTATACACATCACACACACACACACACACACACACACACACACAGTTAAGCTGACAGAACAACCTTAGAAGATGAAGCATTAAGACAATGCTTGTTTAATTTTCAGATGGTAATGACAAGAATTGCCAAGGGGGAGGTCAATTGAGCAGATATATGGGCGAGGGAATTGAAAGCTGGTCAGGATTTAGGGGGGTTGAGGACCAGGTAGTGCTTTCCTAGAAAGAGCCACCCTGAGAGGGTCATGAAACAGAAAGAGGGTCATGAAAGAGCCACAAAACACGGCTGGAGGTTCAGTCATTGGCTTGCTGGGCACGCTTGGACAAAGCGCCCTTCCCTCTTTGCACTTTTGTTTCCCCATTTGTAAATTTAGGATTTTGTCCCCTCTAAGAACCTTGTTGGTCTAAAATGCCATCATTCCCTGTGTCTGGAAATATGAACTGAGTCATAGTCCATAAAAGACTGAAGAATGTTACAGAGTTTTACGGGTGGGAGAGTGGCTGAGCTCTCACTTCGGCTGCTCATCACCTGGAGAAAAAAGAGGAAAGTCTTCCCACCCACACTCACAAACACACCAAGGACATCCCCTCATGGTCAGTGGCAGTGTACCCTCTGGGGTGATCTGGAGAACCAAAGACATGCAGCACCTTTACCCAAATGATGGGTATGGCATTCCATAAAAAGTTTTTCCTGGCATCACAACATGGTGCATTACCCACATGTCACTGTGTGAAAGAAGTATAGATGAGAATCTTACCTAACCAGTATAACCAATTGGTGTACTTTCCCATGAATCGTCTAAAGTTCCCAGAACACACAAGCTCACTTCATCTCCAAGCCTTTGAACGTGCTGCATTTTCCACTCATAATTAACACTCTCATACTCATTCACACACTTCTATGCAGATATACCCTTATTCACAATTCTTATTAATGGATATGAATCCCAGGCCATAGCTCGTGAGTATGAGAAATGTAACTTTTATTTTTCTCTAATTCAAAACAGATTCTAGTCTGAGTCCCTAGTCTGCTAGGTGGATAATCAATTTGGAGGCAGAATGAGAGTGAATTATGTAATATATTTGACATTCCTTGTCCATGATGGCTGAGAGGTCCCCTTACCTATCTGTCCAGGAAAGGGGCACAAGTTCTTTTAGCTCTTGAGTTGCACAAGTTTATTTGGGGCTTCTGTGGTCCTTCTCCCAGGGACATATATCTAAAAGCTCAGGAAGGATAGGGCCTTGCTCTACTGGACCCAGCAGCATTCAAAATGATCATGTGACTTTTTTTGCCCATTGATGTGGGTTGCACTGATTGATTTTCAAATATTGAACCAGCTTTGCCTCTTTGGACTAAATCCCACTTGGCCACGGTGTATAATTATTTTCATATATTGCCGAAATATATGTGCTAATATTTTGTTGAGAATTTTTGTGTCTAAGTTCATGAGGGACATCAGTCTTTACGTTATTTTTCTTTTTTGTATTCTTTGTCTAGTTTTGGTATGAGGGTAATACTAGCTTTATAAAATGAAGTGAAAAGTTCTCTTTTCTTTTTTTCTGGAAAAGATTGTGTAGAATTAGTGTTAATTCTTCTTTAAACATCTGGTAGAATTCTTTAGTGAAGCCATTTGGGCCTGAAGACTTCTTTAGGAGTTTTAGAATGATAAACTCAATTCCCTTAATGGTTGTAAAGCTACTCAAATTGTCTAATTCATATTAGGAAAGTTGTGGGTTTTTTTGAAACTGTCCATTTCATCTAAGTGGTTACATTTATGCAGAGTTGTTTGTAGTATTTCTTTATTATTCTTTTGATGTCTGCAGAGTCTGTAGTGATAACCCCTGTTCATTTCTAATATTGATAATCTGTGTCTTTCTTTTGTCAGTCTTGCTAGAGGCTTGTCTATTTTATTAATCTTTAAAAAAAACAGCAGTTTGCTTTATTGATTTTCTCTACTATTTTTCTGTTTTCAATTAATTGATTTATTCTCTTTATTATTTCTTTCTTCCTGCTTTTTGGGGTTTATTTTCTTCTTTTTCTACGTTCTTGAGGTGAGAGCTTAGATTATTTACTTGAGACTTTTTCTCTTTGCCAGTGTGGGAATTTAGTGCTATAAATTTCCTGTCAGTACTGCTTTAGTGGTAACCCACAATTTTTGATCTGTTTTATTTTCATTTTTATTCCATTCAATATTTTTTTTCTCTCTTGAGACTTCCCCTATGACCCATTGATTATTTAGATGTGTATCATTTAGTTTTTAAGTGTTTGGAGATTTTCCTCTTATCTTTCAGTTATTGATTTCCAATTTGATTCAATTGTCAAAGAACACACTCAGTATTATTCAAATTCTTTTAAATTTTTTGTTTAAAATTTTTGTCTTATGTCTCAAGATATGTTCTATCTTGGTATACGTTCTGCAGGCATTTTGGTAAGAATGGCATTCTGGAATGGTCTATATATGTTGATTAGATCCTGTTTGTTGATGGTGTTATTGACTTCATAGAGTGCTTCTGTCCTTGCTGACTTTCTGTCTAGTTGTTTTATCAATTATTGAGAGAGGGGTAATGAAGTCTTCAACTATATTTTGAATATGTCAAATTCTTTTAGTTCTACCAGTTTCTACTTCACATGGTTTGTGGCTCTATTATTTGATGCACACACATTTGGGATTGCTGGGTCTTTTTGCTGGATTGATCCTATTATCATTATATATTGTCTCGCTGTGTCTGAAAATTTTCTGTGCTCTAAAGTCTATTTTATCTGATACAGTATAGCCACTTCTGCTTTACCTAATGATCATATAATATATCTTATTTCATCTTTTTACTCTCAATCTGCCTATATTATTATATTTGAAGTGAGTTTCTTGTAGTTAGCATACAGTTGGGTCTGTTTTTAATCCACTCTGACAATCCTTATCTTTTAATTAGTGTATTTAGACTATTTACAGTTAACATAATTACTGATCTATTAAGATTTAAGTTTGCCATGTTATTTTTTGTTTTCTCTTTGTTCAGTTTTCACTTCTCTTGCATTTTTCCTTCTTCCCGTAGGTTACCTGAACTTTTTTCAGAATTTCATTTTGGTTTATTCATAGGGTTTTTTTAGTATATACCTCTTTGTCTAGCTTTTTTAGTAGTTGGTCTAGGTATCACGCTATATGTACATAACATTGCAGTCTACTGATATCATTATTTTGCCTGTCCAAGTGTAGAAGCTTTATCTCCCTTTAAATATTTTTATCCTGTTCCCCCTATGAAATAATTGTCTTAAATATTTCTTCCACATATATTTAAAACCATATCAGACAGTGGTATAATTTTGCTTTGATTATCAAATATAATACAGAAAACTTAAGAGGAAAAGGGAAGTCTATTGTATTTACCTATATTTTTGTTCACCATGTGCTTTTTTTCTTTCTTGATGTTTCAAGTTTACTTCTCTTATTATTTCCTTTCTGTTTAGAAAATTTTCTTTAGCCATTCTTTTAGAATAGGTCTGCTAGTAACAAATTTTCTTAATTTTCCTACATTTGAGACTATCTTGATTTTTCCCTTCAATCTTAAAGGTTATTTTTCCTGAAGATAGGATTCTGGGTTGACAGTTTCTTTCCTTCAGCACATGAAAAATATTGTGTTACTTTCTTTGCCTCTAAGGTTTCTGATGAGAAATCTGCTGTCATCCAAATGGTTTTTCCCCTATAAGTAAAGTGTAATTTCTCTCTTACTGTTTCAAGTTTTTTCTTTGTTTTTAGTTTTCAAAAGTTTGACTATGATGTAGTCTTGGTATGGATTTATTTGGGTTTATCATGTTTAGAGTTCTCAAAGCTTCTTGAATCCGTTAGTTTATGCCTTTTGCCAATTTGAGAAGTTTCTAGCCATTATTTCTTTGAATGTCTTCTCAGCCTCAGCCTCTTTTTCCTCTCCTGCTAGGACTCTAATGACAGAAATGTTTTTCTTTACATCTTTTGTTTCTTTGCTGAGATTTTCTTTTTACTTTTCATTTATTTCAGGCACATTCATAATTACTCACGAAGCATTTTTATGATGGCTGTTTTAAAATCTTTTTTAGGTAATTATAACATTTCTGGCATCTTTGTGTTGACATCTGTTGATTGTCTTTTTTTATTCAGTTTGAAATCTTCCTAGTTCTTGGTATGATGTCTGATTTTCTATTGAAATCTGGACATTTGAAGCATTATGTTTAACTCTCAGTCTAATTTAAATTGTGTTTTAACCAACTTCTTCTGACATTAGTCTAGTGGTAAGGGTAAGGGAGGGCATCTCATTATTGCCAAATGTCAGCCTCCACTGACACCTGAGAGCAGAAGGAGGGCAGAAATCCTTGTTAATATTAGGTGGAGGTAGACATTCCAGCTCCCCATTAGGCCTCCACTAATACCTCTTACGCTGGGAGGGGTAGAAGGGTCTCATTGCTGTTCCCCACAAGGCCTCCACTGACATCACGGGAATGGAGGGGAGGGTGGCCTCCTTACTGTTAGGCCTTCTCTGATGTTACCCCATAATGATGGCAAGGTACCTCATTACTTCACTACATGGACCCTCCTGACACTGTGGAGAGGTGGACCTCCTTATCACCCAATAGGGATGAAGGTTCTGTACTTGCCTTCTCTGATACCACAGCACCAAGAGGCTACCTCATCACAGCTCAGTGAAGGTAGAAGTAGACTATTTAATCTTTGCTGGCATGAGCAAAGTGGGAAAGCAGTTTTTTCTGCAGTGTTTGGCTGGAGTAGAATGGTTAACAGCTTTTCTGTCTTTCTAGGCTGCCCCTTTCTTGATCCATTGGTTAGTGAGAATGGGTTTTTACTTGGTCTTTCTGTTTTGTTTTGTTTCTGCTATTGGTGTTTCCAGGTTGCTGACTTCTTCAACTCCAAGACTGGCATATATAATACAAGAAAGAAAATCTAGTGAACTCATAATTATATCATCATTTGGGTCCTGAGGTCCTGGTCTGTTATACTTAGGGAAAATAATAGAGAGAAGCACATCTACTTCATTTTCTTGGAAGTGGAAATTATATACTGATATTGCAAATTTTAAAATATCTTGAACTGTTTAATTCTCTAGCCTATGTCTTGAGTCCTTTCTTTCATCATTCCCACCTACTCAGTGACTACAAGGACATCTCATCCTTGGGGTAATATAGAATAGTTGACCATAAAAGGGGGACGAGAGTTGGGGAATTGTAACACAAAGGGTAAGGAGAAATGTGAGATGCAAAATAATTGGGTTAATATTTTTAAAAGATATCCTCATTTCAAATATATTATCTTTATAACATTTGCAGCAATCTATGAGCTAGGAATTATTAACAGTTTACATTGAAAAGACTGAGGTTGCTAGAGGTGATGAACTTCTACAAATTAAGGAGACATAAAGTGATAGAGTTAGTTATGCTTTTCCTCTTTATTAGGAAAGCAAAAGTTTTCCTGAACCCCTACCAGCAGACTTTTACTTGTATATTACTGCTACAATAACTATGTCACATAGCCATTCCTCACTACAAGGAAATCTAGAACTGCGAGTGAGTGTTTAAAGTGAGTAGCAATAAAGAGAAGGTTGAAAATGACTGTTATGTCCACAACTCTACAGGTTTGCCATAATCCATGACTGTTAACCAGGGGCCTCCTCTCTGTACTGGCTGGCCCAAATCTCCAGCGGATCTACTTCATTTTTAAAAGGCATATTCAATGCTTCCATATTTGGAAACTTTAAAATAAATAATAAGTTTAAAGAAAATAATAAGTTTAAAGAAAATTAAACTTAACATCTACTTGAAATCTGGTAATCTGTGAAAGATATAATGTTCAGTATATGGGATGAGAGAATTTTTATATTTAACCAAAGGAGGCATCGATTTAAACAGATTTTAAAAAGCATAATATCAGAAAGTGAGCACCATAGGCACTATTAAAAGACATGACCTGTGTTAGTCAAGGTTCTTTAAAAAGCAACCAATATAAAGAAATTTATTATGAGGAATAATGAAGCCATAAGAGAGGCTAAGAAGTCCCATGATCTGCTATCTGCAAGCTGGAGATGCAAGAAAACCAGTGGTATAATTCAATTTAAGTCCAAAGGCCTGAAAATCAGGAGAGCTGATGGTCAAAGCCTCACTCCAAGAGCAGGAAAAGATTGATGTCTCAGCTCAATCAGGCAAAAAGCAAATTCTCCCTTCATTCATCTTTTTCTTTTTTTCTACTCAGGCCCTTAATAGATTAGATGATGCCCACCAACACTGAGGAAGGCAATCTGCTTTACTCAGTCCAATTCACATGCTAATCTCATCTGGAAACACCATCAGAGACACCCCAAGAAATAATGTTTAGACCAAAAGCTTGGGGCATCCCATGATCCCATCAAGTGGACATAAAATTAACCGCCGCACTACTCAGCACCCTGAAAGTTACAGGAACTCTATTGGCCACATATAAAGGTAAACTGACTACTCTCCTTGTCAGCATCTACTAATCTATTGAAAGAGGTGATATGTTCTCTTGCCTGTCTAGCATCAAGTTGCAAGTTGTCAGAAATAGTTTGGTGACAGTGTTACCTGTTCCTAAAGTGCAAGGGAGATCCACAGGGGTAGGAAGAAAGGGAGACACACGTGGCTGACCATGGCCAAGGCTATGTGCCTCATTTGGCTATATTTCCTTCAGGACCACTTGGCATACAGATCTTCCATATCACATGTTTGTTAATAGCTCAAGGAGCAAGCACTGTAGAATTAGCACGCAGATATAAAATTCCAAATGTTGGTAAAAACTGTATTTAACCTTTCCTAAAGGAACATTAAAGATGCTTTAATAGTTTGGTTGGGGAACCCCAATGTGTGGGGGAAAAAAAAAAACATCAATTGCTGACAGAGTTACTTTCTACTGAAGGAACCATGCCAGAATCAATTTCTAATAGGAGGGAAGGGTAATGAGAATGCATTGTGGATTACAGTCACATTCTACATCTCTAAAAGCTTCTCTGGACAGACTATAAATTACCCTGAACTTAAAAAAAAATGTTCACACTAAGGCTTTGGTTTTTATGAACATTTCACCTGAACAGTCTGACCTGGCTTTAGGTAAAATAAGAAGTGAGCCAAGAAACCAGTTAAGCAACACATAACAAAGGGCTAGACCTGGTTTGATGATTGATTCTGGTTGTTTTCTTGCCAACCATATGTCTATGAAGAAAATAGCATCATTTCCATAAATGATAACCAAACCGAAGGCTAATATGAAATTGTTATTTGCTATCCCAAACTTGCTTTGGCCATCATTAAAATCACCATGACATTTGAGCTTGCAGGTTTCAAAACTACAGTTGAGAGTATCAAATCATCTTTTCTTTGTGAGCAGGTTACTGGACATTGTGCCAGGCAGGACTAGTGATAGAAAAAAAAAAAACACATCTAGGTATGTATCAGAAGCATATTGACTGGGGAACAAGACCTAGCCATAATCTCACACAGTGCCATGGGCACTACAGGCACCATGGGTTATCACTGTCCCTGGATCCTCTCCATTGGCCCTGCCACACTTATTGCCCTGGATATGCCCTCTATGCTATAGGATTCCACTGTGAATTATTATTAGCTGACCTGCCTCTCAAGTTCAGTTCAAACAGGAGCACCTTACAGGTTGTACTGAGGCCATATGGATATGCTTAAACTCAAGCTGCCAGGGGATAGGGAATTTCCTCATATAGGAAAGGTATACTGATATACTGGGCAGCTGAAACAACAATACCTACTGTAGATAAGAGAAAAAAATATCTACTCCCATGTGATAGTGATATCTAAATTTATACACACATGCTATATTATATATATTATTAGTGTGTGTGTGTGTGTGTGTGTGTGTGTGTGTGTGTGTGTGTGTTCTGGAAACCAATCAACAAATATTTATAAATAGTAGGATCTGGGTATTCCGGAGAAGAACATATTTTTAACTCGTCAGTAATAGACCAGCTAGAAATAGTTACATGGTATTTGTACTGGGTCCTCTTCCAGACAGCCAGGCTCCATTGGTTTGTATCAGTTTCCTGCCCTATACACCTCAAGCCTATCTTCTAGCCCACTTCTTCCTGGCCTTTTTGTTAAACATTTACTGCTGAGCTCTGTGCTACAGAGGGATACAGTACAGAAAGAAGGAAAGGGAACTAACATTTACTGAGTGTTCATTGATTACTGAGTGTTCTGGAGCCGAGTTAACATTATCCTTATAACAGGGCTATTACCTTACAATACCCGTCTGTGTTTGAGGCCCAGCTCTATCACATACTGTGACCTTGAGCGAGTTATTAATGTGATTACCAGATTTCTCATCTATAAAATGGAGATGCTTTCAGGGTTGTTAGATAAAGCATCAAACTCTGTGGTATATGGTCAACTGTTGTTGCTATCTGCATCAGCTGAAATCTGGCCCATTCTTAAGTGTCACCTCCCCAAGAACCCTTCCTCAATCTCCTAAAGCACATGGTGTCCCACTGTCCTCTTTTTGTCCTTGGTTTTCTTCATGGAGCTCAACACAGGTAGTGAAAGCTATTGGAAAGCAGGAATCTTCACTATAATCCACAACAGCACCTATGTGTGCAAAGCACAATGCCTTGCACACAGTAGGTCTTCTATAAAAATTCATTTAATAGAAATAGCCAAACTGAATTCTTCACAACTAACTATCCATTTATCACTCTAAATTAGCTAGTTTATTGTCTAAATTGCCCTTTCTCAACAAAGAAAGAGACATTTTACATTTATAACAGAGTCACACAAGCAAAAACCTTCTTAAGGAAGGAGCCATGCTGGAGACTGACATACTGCCTTTCAAGAAATTGAACACAGCCATTTCCACATTTTAATTATTGACTCCCAGAGTAATACTAGATGACACAGATGGATTGCATTTGGAAGCATGTGATAGGAAAATCACCTGTTTTTAAACCACAGGATCTCAGTCAGTGAGAGAACATGTTCTCATTATGGGAGGTACAAAGGAACTGGGGTGTTCTGAAGGAACAGCAGATTCGCTTCTAGTTGTTCCATGAGAAGGAAAAAGGTATTGCTAATATTTAAACTATTTATTTCTGAGCTCAAATAGCTGAATTTGTGTACGTTTGAATGTATGGTAGGGTTCTACTATGCAGTCACAGGCCAAGGACTCACACCATCTTAGCTCACTGGTGAATTCACTCAGGGTTGTGTTGTACATACTAGCTTCCCAGCAAACTGCAAATGCGAGTGGTAGGGGATGAGACAAGGAGAACATATTTGATCTATGGAAAATGTTTTAACTGCATTAAGAGCCCTCTTTCCTTTAATCTTGACTGTTAAAAGAGATGGCTAAATTTCTGGTCTTTCTGCCTTCATCCCTAATGTCAAATGCAAGATTAATGTTCCTCCTTCTCTAGGACTCTTAAGTGGCACTGTGCAGCTGCATATCTCTTTGGCATCCCACAGATGCTCTGCTATCACTGCCATTGGCCCCAGATCCCTATGGGAACATTGCCTTCCATGTCCAGGGTACAGGGGGAGGGGCCTCTTGTGTAAGCACTGCTGACACCTGCAGAGTGACCACTGCACTGTGTGCTTCATTCTTCACCTGTTTGGCTATGTGGCTCCAGGCCACTAATATCTAGCCTCCTGTTCTTTTGTCGCAACTGAAATTTACAGTGCATCCAAACTTCCTAAATTTGGTAGGTTTTGATTGTTTGTTTGTTTGTTTTTCAATTATAAGAAGGAAAATGATTTTATAAAGTCTCTTCAATAGTAATCACCCTGGATATATTTGTGAGGACGTTTTTTATTCTATTATAATAAACTCAGCACCTTTAGGATAAAAATGGTGTCTTTTTTATAGAGCTCTAGAGCTCTATGTGATTCCTGGTGCATAACAGGTCATCAGGAAATGTTATTGACTTTAATATTGAGTTGTCTGTCTACATCATAGGCTTGGTGCTTGGGCTTTTAACATGGATCCCATGAAGTCTTAAAATTGTATAAAAAAGTATACGTGCATGTGCCTTCCCCCCCCCCCCCCCACACACACCCTTGGGAGAAGATCTGCTCTAATCTGGAAATACAGGTCACCAACCTTTCCCTCATATTCTGATCCAGGTGAGGGAAGCAGCAGTGGTGGAGAAAATGGAGGGAGAACTTGAAACAGCTGATTGAACAGAGGCTGTTGCAGATTCAAGACAGAGATTCTGGGAGAAAATAGGCATATGAAAAAATGTGAGGAAAATTCTTAACAAATTCATCAAAATTTTATCCTGCTACATCACCCATGACAAGTCCAATTTTTAGGACCACTGAGAAGGGCTCTGTCTGACCTCCTTTAAAAATGTAGCTGTGGTGTATACTACCATTTCATCATGCAGCTTCTTGCTAATTCAGCCTAGACCTCTTTCCTTCTAGATCATAAAAACTCATCACTATGACTGTCTTTCATGCTCAGAATGCCTTTATTAAGATATAATTATAAACTCCCTAAAGGGTTCTAGTTTCTGCTAATAGTAGGCTGGGTTATTCAGATCAATACACTTGTGAAAACAATAAAAAAAATACTGCTAAAATAGATTTAAACAAACACCACTACCTTAAAATAATCAAATATCTGAAAGCACAGTAAAGAACTTGCTGGTCAAAATCTGGATGAAAGCCTGCTACCAGAATGATAAGAAGTTCACTGCATGATCAAATCCCTAAAGGTATCTAAGGCTATGGCCACTAATGGATGATGGGCACAAGTCAAGGCCTAGAGCCCACTGAAAATGAAGTCTTATAGGATACTCTCTCCAAATTAATACACATGTAGATTAAGGATAAAATGGATCTAAATCTACTTCCCTTACCTTTCAATTTAAGGTGACTTTAGCAAGTCAGTGAGCAAGGCGGGAGAATCAGAAAGGGAACAAAAAAAGTCTTCAAGAAGTTGTGGCCATAGACCACCCTCCTGTGGGTATATACTGTGGATATACTTAGCCTGGTTGGGCCAGAGACTTCTACGCCATAAATTTGGTATGACAAGATCTTAATTGTTCTTGCTCCCAAGTACCTGACCAAACCAAAATAAAGCCTATAGAAGGGTGCACATCCAAACTAGGCCTAGGATTACCCACAAACAATTTAAGAACAGTAGTCAATTCTCCAATCAAAGATAACAAAACATCAAGGAAACAAAAACCAGCAAAGCAACACAAAGAAGAAATAGGCCCACATAGACTTCAGCTATTAGACCCAAGTTTAAAAGTAATTATGCTCATGTGTTTATGGAAATAAATGACAACCTTAAAAATAACTATAAGGAGACTATGAAAAGTTACATGCCAAACTAAATAAAGTAATAATTAAAATTAAAAACTCAATTACCTTATTTGCAATTATTGACACTATATGGGAGAAATAATGAACTGGAAGCTAGGGCAGAAGACCTTATATATAATGCAGTATTAGAAGAAGAAAATGGAAAAAATATATACAAAGGCATGTAGGAGATGTGGAGAATATGATACAAAGTTCTAACATTGGCACGCCAGGAAGAGATGAAAGAGAATAAGATAGAGACTAAAATTTTTTCAGAACTGTTGAAAGATACCTGTTCACAGATTTAAGCAACTCAGTTGATTCCAAGCAGAATAGAAATAAACCCAAGCCTACACAATTCATAATGAAACTGCAGAAAACCAAGAAATAGAGAAAATTTTAAAGCAGCCAGAGAAAAAAAGATTATCTTCAAAGGCACAACTGACAATGGACTTTTAACAGTCAGTCAGAAAACGTAGACGGATATAGCTTTAATGTGCTCAGAGAAAATTAGTGTTAACCTAGAATTCTATACACAACCACACACACACACACACACACACACACACACAAATTCAAAAATGAATATGGTCCCTTTTATTGGTCTGTGGTACCCTATAAAATTCTGGACATTCTGGGAGGGGCTTGAAAAACCAATGTTGATTAATTGCACTTTAAAGTGATGGGCTAGGTGATGAGTTCATCAGACCAAACTTATAGAACAAGGCCCTGTAATAACACACAGAGTTGGTGGAAAAGGAAGAAGTACCTGAGAGGTTGGAAGTGGCTGCCCTACTGTGAATATAGCTTTTTGGTGGAAAACACCCACCTTTTCCTTTCCTTCCATTGGTTCCTCATATATTGATGCATCAAGGACCAGTTCCTTATCCTTATCTAACAGGCATAGTTGATACAATACTGAACAATGCTAAGGCACTTACACTTAAGTAGCAAAGGAGCTTGTCATTTGAATATGACTGTAAAGCAAAGAAATACCTCTTATTTCTGCACCAGAAAAAATTCCACCATCAGACAAGATGTTGGCTATTGCACAAGATCAGGGCCCTAGAGATTCCCTGTGGTGTAAGTTGTTACCCCTTTTAGTAGCTAGAACATGGAGAAGTTCTGAGGAGGAACACAATCAGGTAGGGTGGTGGAGACATTCAAAGCAGCAGCTATCTAACAATTGGTATTGTAATATACATGGTAGCAGTACTAATACCAACTGACTATGAGCCCTGCTTACAGCTCTTCCACCAAGCTCCTTAACAGCTTTCACCCTTCCTCTGCTCGCTGGTCACTGCCTCACCTTTCCCCCCTGCAAACTTAAACCTTTCAACAAAGCTGCTTCCTTGTCTAGTTCTACAGGAACACGCCTTAACGAAAACCCATAGGATAGCTTCCTTTCTCAAAACCTGGCTTTTAGTTCCCCTGGAACATTCAGACAGGGATTGTATATTCTCTTTTGGCAAGCTATTATCCCTGGATATGACTGGATCATTTTGTTGCACCTAAAATGAGCTTTATAAAGTGAAAAATCCACATTTATGCAGAAATAAGAGGTATTTTTTTTTGCTTTACAGACAGATTCAAAATAGGCTTCCTTCAAATGACAAATTCCTTTGTTACATTTTATATTTGGGTAAAATAAATTATTTTCTTTATTACACAGTGTAAGTTTATAATGAAAAGGTTAGAAAATACTAATAAAAGCACCTGTAATCTCCTCCACTTCCCTCAAATATTAACTTTACCTATATATGTATGTGTGTATGTATATGTGTATATGAATATCTGATCTAATTAATTAATATTCACTTTATATATAAAACTTTTCAGGATCATGTTGTATCTGTATTTATTGTCAATGTCAGATGTGCCAAGTTATGGCCATATTTAGCAAAAGAAACAATTTATTCTTTCTAAAACTCATGCCTTTATTTGATTCTAGTGAATGAATCCAGCACTATCAATGTGAATTTGCTTTGACATCAGATGGAAAACCCTGTAGTAGTGCAGCTCAGTATGATTTGGATTATCATCTTCAGTTACAAAAACATATCATAAGTTCAGAGCCCAAGGACTTCATTTTTAAACCTTCATTTTAAACCTTGGGACTTGAATCATATTTGAATTCAAATTCAGTATTGCCCTTAGATCAACTTGAGCTAACAAATTCTTTAGAAGAAAGTGGAATAAGGCAATTTGATGGAAATTATAGTGTGCAATGCCTTGTCACTCCAGATATTTCACTTTTACATCAATTTTTTTTTCAATTAATTTAAAGGTAACTGCTATATGCCAGATATCCAGGCTATTTGTCATTATTATTCATTTATTTATATGCAGCACTTTCATTTACAAGGACATAATTCTTGAGGAAACATAATTGCTCTAAGCCTATCAGTTTGCTTATGTAAAACCTTGTCAAATCTTTTCTCTAGAAAGGTTAAGCATTGGTTGTCAGAGAATGTTCACCAGGGACCTCTGCATACCATGCACACTTGGATCTCTGCTCCTGGTCCCCTCATACCCGGCAGGCTCTTTGCCCTGAGGCACAGAGTCTTCAAGTTCATAGAATATTATTCCAGCATAACAAAGCCTCACCAAAAATTTGCTTATTTAAAGGGGCTCCTAGAGAAAAAGAGCAATGTATGCTGTGAAATATGTGGGAGGAACTACTGTGTTGGCATATGAATGAAGTAAAAACAAATGTTTGTTAATCTATCCTGCAGCCATTCCCCTCTCCCACTTAATCTAACAAGAACATAAAATCACAAACTGTAAAAAAGCTTGGAATAGGAAGGGATTTTAGAGTTTATTTTGTCCAACATTATTTTGTAGGGTAACAAAATTGAGAACCCGAGAGTTCACTCCATGAGACAACCCTGGGACAGAGAAGTCTCCAAAGACTGATGGTCATAATTTCCTATGGGTGGTCTTAGCACCCAAAATTAAAGAGCCAGGTATAGAATGTCTGGATGTCACTAAATGACAAACTCCCAAAACTCTAATGCAATATTTATATGTTTCATGATTCCCATCTATAAAATCACCTCCTTCATTTAATTCAAAACTCATTTTAAACCCTGCATCCTCTAAAAATGTTTATTAAAGCAACATGAAGTTAATACAATTTTATGAAAGGTAAAATTATACCCACACCAAAAACATGACTAAAATTCTGGATTTTTATGCTTTTAAGCAAACATTGCCTCCATCCCGAATCTCACATTAATCTCACATAATTTATGTGAGATTAATTACTAATTTATGTAATTAATCTCACATAAATTAGTATAAACAAATTTTAAATTCATAGATAGTAATAATATGAAGTTCAAAGCACACTGTAGTCAATCAGTGCTTTTACAATCAGTCAAAGCTTTTGCCTCTAAGTGTCAGGCAACCACAAGTTTCATTCTTGAATGACAGTTCAGTGGTTCTCCAACTCAATTTAGTCTGCTGATTGTTCGTATGTGATTGTGGGGTCAAAACTCTTACTTTCACTCACTGCATGCAGAAATCTAGCTGGTAACCTTAACATTTCCTTTAATGGGGAATATATCTGACATGCAGTAATGAATCAGTAATGAAGCATAAAGATTGCCCTATTTAACGTTCTTCAGTGGTTCCCTAGAGCCTCAGGGCAAAGTCCGGACTCCTTAAACTGGCAATCACGGGCATTCAGGATCTGTGCTTCATCTATCTTTCTAGGTCCATTTCTCGATCCTCCCCTTCTTACTATCTGGCCCAGGCATGCTAAACTACTTTCAGTTCTTTGGAAAAATCGAATTCTCACTTCCCTCCTCTCAGAATGCCTCACCCTCTTGATATTTGTCTGATTAGTTTCTACTCACATTGTAAAGGTCCATTTAGTTGCATATATCCATTTGGAGTGTTATCATGAAGTAGTGAATGTCAGCTATGCCCTAAATATGGGAACAATCAATCCATTCTCAGTGAGACATCAAGTTTGCCTTTTCATCACCTATCTTTTGGTAAAAGTTTATATTCACCACCTCCACTTCTTTATCAGTCAATCATTTCTTAATCCCTTGCAAACCTGCTTCCCTTAGCATTACTCAACTGAAACTGTTTTGAAAACTATTGGTGTCCTCATAACCATTTAATTCATTGGCAACAGTTTTCTTCCCTCAAATACAAAGCCTCCTTAACTTCTTCAAAGCCATCTAGAAGAATTCTAGTAACCCTACTATGTCCTGCCTCCCTTTTCCTTCTGTGGCATGGTTTTCCTAGCTATCTTACTCTAATTATTCCTTCTCTTTGTCATTTACTGGCTCTACTTTTTCTTTTAATTGAAGATGTTCATCTGGGTTCATTAGATTCAAAACATTAGCATTAGGATGCCCCCCAATACCTTATCTCACAAAAATTCAAATCATTTGTGTATCCTGTTGATTCTAGCTTCCTAATGAAAAAGGAAGAAATCATAGTCCAGTAAAAAGACCAATAGTTTTGGAATAGACTTAGGTTCAGAGCTCAGTCTATCACTCATTCTCAAACAATGTACTATTGAGCATATTATTTAACCCATTTGGGCCTCAGTTTCTCATCTACAAGTTGGAGAAAATGCTTATCTTTTAACTATTACTATATGAATGCAGCATGAAAAGTGCTGCTGGTACCAATACTGGGTATATAGTGGGCACTCAATAAAAGTTATGTTACTGTTATTTCCACACTCACTTCCCCAAAACTTGTAAAGTATCTCTGTCCCAATCCATTTCTTCATATATATAAACAAAAGGTATATCTTATAGGGTGCATATATGAACCCAATGGTTCCCAATTGCTTACGAAATCAAAGCACAATTCCTTCTCATTTAAAAATCTTTAGGATCTAGCCTCATCCTTCCCCCTCACTACCCTTCTCAATGAATACCATTCTCCAAGCCAACTGGACTTTTTTTGGTCTTCAAATATACCATGTATTCTTCACTTCAAGGTCCAGCTCAAGTTCTGCCTTTTTTACGCAACTTGTTATCTCCCTGGTCAGATATTTTATCTTCAGAGGATTTTATTGGTACTTCTCTCTCAAGGTACTCATATTCTGTCTGGTATTCAGTTATTTGTGTAAAACTTACCTGCTTATCAATCGTAACCTCTTTGAAGAGAGAAACTAGGCTCTTATCACTTTGCTAAGTGATGAGGCATGTATTTTCAAATATCAAGTAGACTTTTCCTCAAGGAATTCTTTTCACTTCCTTAAATTCTTACAAAGGGGTAGGGGGGAAAAATGGAGAGGGAAGGTTTTATATTGGGTAGTGAAAGGGGTACTGCTGGCTAAACTTCCACTTGGAATTCTCCCAGGAGCAGGAAAAAAGGCAGAGATTAAACAGTCTCCCTAGAAAATGACCAGGTAAGACTTTAAGATTTATTCATCAATTGCAATCAACCTCTTGGGAAACCTTTATCAATTTGCTAAGCTTGTCTATATTTCTTTTACTCCCCAGAGGAAAAGCTATTTTCCTAAACTTACAATCTCTTCTGAACCAAATAGTAATCAAAATATTTTATTTTAAACTCACAGCTGAACACACAGGAATATATACACACATATATTTAATGTTAATTTATATATTAGTTCATATTTTTGAGAATCTTACTTCTTTAAAATAAATTCCTTTCAACCAAAATCCAAAACTAAATTTTTATAGGTATAATTTTCAGGCAGGACTTAGTATATTGCTTTGGATATAGTACAAATTCAGTATGTAATGGTTGAAAGAAGAATGAATTTATAGTATACAACTGCAGAACTCAATGTGACCCTAACTGCAGTGGAAAAAAATGATAAAAGATATAGTCAAAGTGAATGTGACACTTGGGGACTCAGCTCCTCATCAATACTAGCTAAGTAAATCCTTGGGTACCTAGGGGTATATAAGGATTTAAGTATTCACAACTGAGTTCCTTGAGAATAAAGATGATGTATCATTTTATTTTCTGTTATTTGATATTGTGCCAAGTCTGAAGATACTCGTTCAAATGCAAGAGTATCTAGGAATCAAATACAGGAAGCTCTGCTATTCAAGTAAATTAGGTATGGTTCGTATTTGTAAAATTTTCAGCTCTTGTGATCCTGAATCACTCCATAATGTAAGCCAAGTATTCAATTATTCATCTTAATTTACATATCATAACATCATACTACTGGCACTAAAATCCAGTTCCATACTCATTCTTCTTTCTACTGTTGAATATCACAGAAACACAGAATGGTAGAAAGGAAAGGATCTTTATAAATTATCCAACATTTTTTTTTTAATAAAGAAAACTGAGGCCCACAAAGAGGTCACATTAGCAACAAAGCTACTAGAAGCCAAAAATACCTGATGCAGAGTCCTTGTCTTCCTCTGAATATACCTTTCAACACAGAAACATTTTATTTCTGCCTTTCTGAAAATCTAGAGGTCTGAAAAAACTCCAAGGCTTCTTTCAGGCCAGAAGTACTCGTTTATATGTAAACAGAGGGCAAGTATTATTTGTTAAAAAAAAAAAAAAAAAGTGGAGATATAAGAGAGTGAAGAGTGGTAGGCAATAGCACAGGTCCTGATTCTAGAGTTCAACTAACTTAATGAAGAGATACTTTGATGTAGTAGAAAGAGCACAAGACTCTGAGGACATTTCTGAGATCAAAGCCTGACTCTACTATCTAATATGCAGCCTCAGCCAGGACACTTAAGTTCTTTGAGTCTTAGTTTCCTCATAAGTAAAATGGAGATAATTCAGATTTCATGTGGTAAAGGACAGAACATAGATAAATATTTGTTGAACGATGCTTATTGAGTCAATGCTCAATAAATGATGATCATGCACAAGGGATAGTTCTATCTCCTGAGGCGCTCCAGAACTGAAGTCTCTTCACCTCCCTCTGACCTCAGAGGCCTGAAGCGCAGCCTGGAGTCTAGCGCGTATCTTTCCAACCTGAATCAGGGCCAGGGCCAGGGCTCGCAGAGAATTCTTTGGGCTTCGTTCTCTAGCCCATGAGAGTACTGTGGGCTCAGAGCCTTGATCTCCTTTCTTCTCTCTCTTCCTCCCTCTGCCAGAGTCAGAGGAGGGCTGACACCGCTTTTCAGCCTCTGCGACACAATTCCACTATGAGGGGAGCGTCCCCTGCCGTTAGCGTCCAGCGAGGATTAAGCATTTCACTTTTCTCATTTTTTTTTTGTCCCCAGGTTTCCATGTTCTCGTCCACGCTCAGCAGCCTCAGGTCACTGGCCTTGGTGGCCGAAGTAACGCCCAGCGATAGCTCTTTGCAGTTTGAAAGGCCGCGTTGCCTAGGAAACTGGGGTGGGGCTTGGGAGACGTCAGTACTACGCCTGGTTTGCTCAGGCACTCGCGTCCTCGTCTCCATTATCGCGAGAATCAGCTCCCGGAAGTTCCACGTCAGTTAGTCGGCGGGTCAGCGGGTCGGTGGGAGTCTGCGGGGGTTTCGTTGCCGTTTGCAAGTGAGGGCGTCCGGCCTCGGACTGAAGAAGCCATGGTAGGTCCAGACCCTGCAGAAGGGAGAAAAGCCCCCTTCTGTTGAGGCCAATTTCTGGGGCTTTTAGACTGGGGGCTGCGGTAAGAAGCGGCTTGGGCTGCCGATGCGGCCACCACCTCAGGCCCTGCAGGGGTCCTGGTCCATTTTGCGTTCTGTGATGGCGGAGGCGGTGGGACCCAGGAATCTGGGATGGTTTGGGGAGGCAATGCCAGGAATCTAGGGGGCCATGACTCCTCCAGTGCTTGAGTATTTGACAGAGCTCCTGAAGTCTGCAGCGGGGTCCGTGGTGTAGGGAAAATACAAGAGGCCAAAAACGAATCTTGTAGAAGGATTTAGCAAAACTACCCCATTCTGCCCTTCAAACGGTGACAGCTGGTCTTACACTCATGTTGAACTTATTCCTGGTATGGTGTGTTCTGACCACAAACTACGGACTTAAGCAGAGAAAGCGAAAAAAGTAATTGACGTATATATGGAGTCAAAAGTGAAATTTCAAATTATTTGGGATTCTGGCTTAGGTTTCTAGGGGGAAAAGAAGGGTTAGAGAGTTGCTTTTAAAACCGTTTGGCGTGTTGTTCTGCGTTCGCAAATATAGTGGCTGATAGAATGGAGGTCCTGAGAGCACTTTTTAAAATTATCACCCTCACCCTCAAAAATGCCTTGAAATACTTTTGCACGAGTGTTATAATAATAAAACAAAATACAATAGAGTAAAATATCTTTGCTGAAAAAATGTAAGAAAGTATTTTATATTTAAACAACCTCCTGCCTTAAAAAAAAATTGTTATGAAGCACAGGTTCAAAGATTTTGGAGCTTAAAGACCTTAGGAATTAATAAGTTAAGATTCCTCATCTTGCAGTTAAAAATAAAACAACTTAAAATTAAGTTTATCCAGGCTAATTGAGGCAGAGTTAGAACTACAACAGAAATTGATTCCTTGGATACTCCCAGAAAAAAATGCATAGAGAAGCCCAGCATTGCATAAAATTATGGACACCTTTCATCTGTGAACTTTCTTGGAACTCCACGTTAAGAGCCCCTGAATAAGACTTCAGGTCTTTTAATTCTTCCACTTTTTTATTACCAAATGGCCTGCTTTTGGTTTGGAGTCTGCTGTGCTTTCAGTAATGGACATTATTGGAAAAGACCCCTGGATCTGTGGAATTAGTTTTCTTTTGCACCTTTACATTTAAGAGTATGCTCTTATAATGAAGTATTTCCTCTTTAACACATTTAAAATTTCTGTAAGATACGAAACGTGAATTTATTCACTTCTTTATCATAGAGTCTCTATTGTGTGCCATTCACTTTGCTAAAACATTTGCCTCCAAACTCTCACAGCAACTGGGAAAGTGAGTTATAAGTAATATTTATGGAGTGGTTACAGTAGACCAGGCACTGTTCTAACTGCTTACCACTGAATTTATTTCTCATAAAACTTAAGAGGTATATATAATAGTATTATCATTCCTTTCCTATGTCAGACCTGAGAGAAGTTAAGTAAACCTGTTCACTTTTGCACCTTTGAAGTGAATGGGGGAACTGAAATTTGAATCTAGCATGATTTTTTATACCTGGATTATACTGTCTTTAATACAAATACAAATATACAAATACAAACATACCTTGTTTTGTTGTACTTTGCTTTATTGGGCTATGTAAATACTACTTTTTTTGCAAATTGAAGGTAAGACCCTCTGCCAGCAAAAACATTACAACACACTGAAGGCTTAGATGATGGTTATCATTTTTAGTAATAAAGTATTTTATAATTAAGATATGTACATTGTTTTTTAGATATAACGCTACTGCATGCTTAATAGACTATTGTAAACGTAACTTTTACATGCACTGGGAAACTAAAAAATTCGTGTGACTCACTTAATTGCGGTGGTTTAGAACCAGACTGCAACATCTCCAAGGTATGCGTGCATGCGTGTGTGTGTGTGTGTGTGTGTGTGTATGTATGTACACACACACACACACACACACACACACACACACATATATGGTGCTGTGGAGATAAAAACATGAATAAAGAATGAATCTGCCCTTAAGGAGCATCTACTCTAGAAAGCAAAAATGGACATGTACACAAATGTAAAAGGTTAAAATTTAAATTTAATTTTAACAGGATCTCATAGGAAGGATACTTCTGGCTAGAGTAGCCAGATCATATTGGTGGCAGTAGCATTTAGGCTGAGTCCTAAATGAATCCAGCTTTGGGAAGATAGAGACATTTAGAGTTGAAGGTACACTATGAGTATCTTTGTATTCCACAGCACCTAGTACAATGTCTCATTTAAAGTGGTCTTAAATGTAGGGAGAAATATAGCAAGAGCTCTTGGCTATGGTTTTGAAACTGGGAATTGTACATTGTGGGAAGCTAGAGGTATACTGGGGTTGCTCATTCCCCTAACTCATATTCCTGGAGCATCACTTTTGCTTAGCAATTAATTATTTAAAACATTTTCATGGCAAAATATACATAGTTTCTAAGTGTGCAATTTCATCATTTACTAGAAGTAAAAGATGTGCTGGCTTATGTGAAAGCCCCCACCATGGTTCCTGGCACATAATAATAAACACTTCATGTTTTTTGATTCTGAAGAGACCAGAAAAAGGAGTTAAGATTTGTGATAATTAATGGGGCAAAATTTAAAAGTAAATGAAGTAAAAGGTTCTGCTTCTCAAATGAGCAAAGAACGTGAAGTCGATGGTTTGAAAGTAGAAAGTTTGAGATCAAAGAAAGGTATGATAGCGGAAACCTTTTTGTGGTGATTGTAATGAAGAACCAAATAACTGTGATCTTTTAAACTAAATTAAGAGGCATAGGTTGTTGCCAAAAGTGAGGGAGGTATGTATAGAAGTAAGAACAAGGTTTGAAGTAATCAGTGACCCAAATTTGATAGAGATGGAAAAAGATAAATGGGGCTTGTGAGGTGTTTGCTTTGTCTCAAGAAATCTCTGCTGAAATTATCTAGCGATCTTCATTTTGTGTTGAAAGTAACCTTAAATTTCTATCCCATTCATGATCATCATGGAAGATCACAAAAATAAAGATTTGACAGTAACTCAGCTTGCCAGATAAACCTTTAGATTGTATTTAAGACACGTTAAAGGGGAAATATCTTTTAAATCAATCTTCTTCAATTTACTTACGAGAGAGAATTAAGACTACTGCCCTAAGGCATCGTGTATATAATGAATTAACTTTCTCCTAGAGTGGTATCCTTGGGAGAATTGGGAAAATAAGTTATTTAAATCGTCTGTTCTGTGGTTTAGGTGAGGAATCCAGGTTGAAAAAGGCTGTATTAAACTATTAGTATTTTCTGGCTTGAGAGAGTATTTTAGTTCTTGTTTAAAATTATTCTAATTTCCATTAGGTTCCTTTAACTTAAATCCATTAAAATATTATAAACACTCCCATTTTGACTCGAGGCCTTCATGGACATGGATATAACTTGTATTGATCAACATTGCATTGGCTAGCCTTTACTAATATTATTATCAAAATAAATATACTAACTTTCCTCCAAAGCACTCAATTTTTTTTATGGAGATATAATTGGCATATTATGTTAGTTTCAGGTATACAATATAATGATTAGATACTTGTGTATATTGTGAAATGATCACCACAGTTAGAGTAGTTAACATCTATCACAATATATAGTTAAAAGTTTGTTTTTCTTGTGATGAGAACTTTTAAGATCTACTCTTAGCAACTTTCAAATATGCAACACAGTGTTAACTATAGTCACCATGCTGTACATTACATCCTAATGACTTGTAACTGGAAGTTTGTACCCTTTGATTCCCATTTCATCACTTGCCCCCTACTTCTTGCATCCACCAGTCTATTCTATGAACAGAAGGATGTGCTTGAGTTTTTCCCTTTTGTTTTTATGATTCCATATAAAAGCGATATACACTATTTGTCTCTTTCTGTCTGACTTATTTCACTTCACATAATATCTTCAAGGTCCATCCATGTTGTTGCAAGTGGCAAGGTTTCATTCTTTTTATGGCTGAATTATAGTCCATTGATTTTATATATATATGTATATATATATACACACACACATATATATACACATGCATATATATAACATAAATAATATAATATATTTATATATAGATAATAAAATATATATCACTTTTTTTTATTCATTCATCCATTGATGGACACTTGGGTCGTTTCCATGTCTTGGCTACTGTGAATGGTGCTGCTATGAACATAGGAGTGCATGCATCTTTCTGAGCTGCTGTTTTTGTTTTCTTCAGATAAATACCTGAAAGTGTAATTGCTGGATCATCTGCTACTTCTATTTTTAATTTTTTGATGAAACTCCACACTGTTTTTCATAGTGGCTGCATCAATTTATAGTCCCACCAAGAGTGCACAAAGCTTTCCTTTTCTCCATATCCTCACCCACACTTATTTCTTGTCATTTTGATAATAGTCATTCTAAAAAGTGAAGTGATAGATGTTTTGGTTTTGATTTGCATTTCCCTATGATTAGTGATGTTGAGCATCTTTTCACGTACCTGTTGGCCATCCATCCATATGTCTTCACTAGAAATATGTCTATTCAGATCTGCCAATTTTAAAATTGGATTGTTTTTTGTTTTTTTTGTGGTTGAGTTTTATGAGTTCTTTATATGTTCTGGCTATTAACCCCTTATTAGGTGTATGGTTTGCAAATATTTTCTCCCATTCATTAGATCACCTATTCATTTTGTAAATGGTTCCCTTTACTGTGCAGAAGCTTATTAGTTTGAGGTAGTCCCACTTGTTTGTTTTTGTTTTTGTTGCCTTTGCTTTTGGTGTCAGATTCAAAAAATCATCTCTGAGATGGATGTCAAGGAGCTTTTTTCCTATGTTCTAGTTTTATGGTTTTTGAGCTAATTTTTGTGTATGGTGTATGATAGGGGTCCAGTTTCATTGTTTTGTATATGGCTGTCCAGTTTTCCCAACACCATTTATTGAAGAGACTAGCCCTTCCCCATTATATATTCTTAGCTCCTTTGTCATAAATCAATTGACCTTATATATGTGTAGGTTTATTTCTGGGCTCTCTATTCTGTTCCATTGATCTGTGTGTCTGTTTTTATGGCAATACTATACTATTTTGATTAATATTATAGTTTAGGGTTACTAAGACAACGAATAACTCTTGTTAAGAATATTTTCTGATGTTATACAAATGATATGGGCAGGAGTTGTGATTTAGATATTTTAGTTTACTAGATATTCTGTAAACCAAGCATTCTCAAAGTGTGGTCCATGATCTCCTGTGCTCTTTCAGGAGGTCCACAAATTAAAACTTTTCCTAATAGTAAGACACTGTTGGCCTTTTTCACTATGTTGATATTTGCACCGATACTGTAAAAGCAGTGGAAGGCAAAACTGCTAGTGCAGTGTCTCCACATTGTACTGATAGTATAGTATATTCTTCATTATACAATTTTTTTAAAGCCAGTTTCATTAAGAATATCATTGATGCAACAGTAAAAATTAATTTTATCACTTCTCAACACTCAAATATACATCTTTTAATTATTCTATATGATGAAATGGAAATTACACATAAAGCACTTCTGTTGCTTACTGTTTAAGTTACTAACTTTACTTGAAACAATGGCTGACAAACTGTGGGCTTTCAGACTCGATTGTTTGTCAGACATTTTCTAAAAAGTAAAAGAAGTTATTCGGTCTTGATAGTATATGTTGCTGATTATAAAATTAGAGCTTTCCAGTGAAAGAATTTTAGAAAACTGTCACTGACCTAAACAGGTTTCTGATACTTAAAAACTTATCAGTTGAGGTTGATGGTGATTTTAATGAGTATAATTTTGATATTGTATGATGAAATATGTCAACATTTGGAAGATCTGCATAATCCATTGAACCAAAATTTTTAAAACGACCAATGCATGATTTTACAAAATGATGCATGAGTAAAAGATCTATTCAAAATACAGAATAGAGGTAGGTACTAGACTTATCAGGGGGATCACTTCATAAATAATATAAATATCTAAACATTATGCTGTACACCTGAAACTAATATAAAATATTGAATGTCAACTGTAATTGAAGAATTAAAGAATAAGTAAAAATACAGAATAGACCAATGGATTTTAAGTAACAAAAGTATAAAAAGTTCATTTACATAGTTTCAGATTTAACAACTAACACTTGTTAAGTTTTGGTGTGATATCAAAGAAAATATCCAAAATCTTTTTTAAAAATATTAAAATGTTACTATACATCTTCGTGAAGCCATCTTTCTTTTTTCTATACGTCAACCAAAACATATTGACAGCCAAAGCATATGTGTAAAACCAACTGTCCTCTATTAAGTCAGAACTTAAAGTTTTGCAAAAATGTAAAACATTGCTACTCTTCTCACTAAATTTCTTTTGAAAATGTAGTTGTTTTTCATGAAAATATAGATGTTTTTCATTAACATGTTACTTAACATGAAATTAGTTTATTTTTGTTATTTGAAAAGCAAGTTGTCTAAATTAAGTTTTTAACATGGTAAATATCAGTAGATATAACCCATATAAGCAAAAGCTTTTTAGGGTCCTTAAAATTTTTTAAGAGTGTAAAGGGGTCCTGAGACCAAAAGTTTGACAACTGCAGCTATAAATTTAGGTTTTTAAAATATATTTTTTGTATATGCAAGTAAAGAGGTAGAATTAACCTTGTGAATTCCTTTACCTTAATGCAGATAACATGCATTCTGGGTTTTCTTTTTTTGGTGGGGGGTCATTTGTTTTTGGTCTACTCTATCCAAATGTTTAGACTCGAAACTCTGTAATTTAACAAAGTAAAAACTGAATTATTTTGTAGGCCTGTTAATGCACTGTTTTTAATTAAGATCTCAAACATTTTATTTGGCAATTTCATGTTTGTGTTTTATGTTGTTTCTTCTTAGCCTTTACGACTTGATATCAAGAGAAAGCTAACTGCTCGATCTGATCGAGTTAAGAGTGTGGATTTGCATCCTACAGAGCCATGGATGTTGGCAAGTCTTTACAATGGTAGTGTGTGCGTTTGGAATCATGAAACACAGGTAAAAATATTAAAGGACTTTATTAGAAATACTGCGTTAGACTGTACTTAGAACAAAAGAGAAATAACAGAGTCCAGTAGCTATATGCAGACTGCGTTCGCAGATTGGTACACGTGTTTTCAATAAAGAAGAACTAACATTTATGAGGGTATGGCTGCGGGAAAAACTGTTCTGGGCTTGTTATATAGTGTTGAAATGTTAAATTCTGATGTAGGTAGTATTAGCTTTTTTTTGAAATTAAGGAAACTGACAGCAATACAAGATCACTTGCTCTGCGAAAGTATTTAATAGTACTTAATTTTCCATTTAGTGAATATTCTAACAGTCGTAAGAAAGGGATTTTTAATTTTGTTTTTTAACGAAGTACCCAATATAATTAATATACAGATACTTTTCAATCAATTGTACAAGTTATAGATTTTATCAGAGAAATATTTGTAGTCAGCTTTTGATTACACATGAGAATATGCATTTTTATGGAATACTTGCTTTAAATGCTTATTTTATCTTTCATCTGAGCAAATAGTGTATCCTTCAAATTAGTGTATCTCATATTTTCCAGACTTTCTTGAACATCCTTAATTTTTTTCAAAGTACAGATCATATAGTCAGCTCTATATCATACACATGTCTGCTTATATAGAATTATTCTAAACATCCAAGGTTAAGTTCTTAAAATCCAAATAAACTTTACTTTGAGGAATTTAAGAAGGTAAAAATAGGCTTAGGGAACCAGGGTCAGGCGTGAACCTAAAAACATCATTACAGCTCTATATCACTATAAGGAAACAGTAGTGATGCACATTACACCAAGACCCCATCAGTGACATTTCATACACATTAACACTTTGTTCTCTGCTGTGTCCCAGTTTCTATAACATTACCTGACACATAGTAGTAAGTGCTTACTAATCATTTGTTGAACTAATGAATAACAAACAATTCATTTATTACTATATCACTATTTCAGGATTTCTGTCCTCTGCAGTTTCATGTTTACCCTGTGAATTCTTTTGTCTGGATGTAGATAACATGCATTGTTTTTTGTTTTTGTCTACTTCATCCAAATGTTTAAAACTTTTCTAATTTTATATATGTAACAAATACGTTGATGCCTCCCCTCACCCTTGCCACACTTCCTAATTCTTCCTAGGGAGCTCCTCTATCAGCTCCATTTGGCCATTTCTCAGTTCTGTCAAGTCACTATAGTATATATATTTTTTTACATTTAAAATTTTATTTTCTATATATACACAGCACATTACTTATTTATTTACATTATAGTACATTCTAAAGCCCAAATGTACATCCCTTATCTTTCTCTAGTTTTTATTGTAACATCATCTGGATCATCTATTTTTTCTTGTTTTTCTCTTTTGTACTCTTCTGTGCCCTCCCATAAGGCTTTCTGCTTGCCTTTTCGTAATTTATCTCATTGGTAGTATCTTGTTTGATTTTCTTATTTCCTTCAAGAATGGAAGTATTGTAGGGGAAGGAAATATTCTATTCTTATTTCCCACTCTTACCCCAACTGCATACCTGGCAGTCGGATTTCTAGTAGATACTCAGTAAGTATCTACTAATTGCTTCCCCCTGATTCCCTACTCCCCTCCTGCCCCCCATTTATTACCACCAGGAGTTACTTGCCACTCATGTATATTGAGAGCAAAAATTTTGAAAAAGGCAACAGGTTTTTGGAAGTCAATTCAAATGTACTAGAATTTTAAATAAGGAGATACTATATTACTCTTTAAGGTGGTGGCTACAATGGTTTAACAATTAGTATGTTAGAATTGGAAGAGATCTTGCTAATTAAATGATATGGGCAAACTCATGTTGAGGCTCTATTTACTTATCTGAAATGAAGATGATACTGTTTACTTCCCTACATCACAGGATTGTCAAAAGGATTAAATCAAATTAGGTAAATTGTGTATGGGACCTATAAGGTACAAGACACAGGTTCGTCATTATTTTCCTAACTTGTATTGGGCATTTATATGTTGAGTGTGTATCATTTCATCTTTAGATTGTTTTGCTTCTAGAGTGTGGAGACCATCTCTCACGTCATTTTATCATCCACAGCACTTAACGTGAACTTGCACTATGACTGTTTGTTCTACAGCTGCTTTATTTTTATCGCTCAGCAGATCCCTGGATTTGTTGGCTCCACATGAATTTTTGTGGATTTCTATCATAGATTTCATGTTCTGTCTGCCTTTCAGTGTCTTATCACAATCAACGGTTAGTGGTTGTATAGTTGTAGCTTTGTCTCCATTAATTTAGTATTTGTCTGAAGAATCTTCCGAAGCCCGAGTAGACTCAAGTTCTAATAAACCAGTCTCTATTTTTATTTAGTGCACATGGTTAATCAGTAAGATTGTACTGTTTTTATTACTCTATGGCATGAAAAGAGAGATTGAAAAGTCATCGTTTGATTTTTAGAATTTTAAAGAACAAGGAATTGCAGTGGGAGGACAAAGAAATGCATTCATCCCTGCTTTTCCTAGGAGGATGTTCTAGCTTTCTACTTTTATGCTGTGTATATTACTCCATTCTCAGCAGCTAGGAGGGACATCTAAATCACTGTGTTCTCATAGTTTAAAGAGATAAATAGCATTTGTATGAAAACATATGTTGAAGTGTTCAATAGAATCATATTTTTTATAAGTTTGAGTTTATGGGTTTAATTTTTAAAAGAAGAAACTTAAGAGCAAATTCATTTAGAAAATACTTATAATACACTGGTTATTTCCTAGCCACTGTTTTAGGCTCTCGGAATTTAGTGGTGAAGATTTCTGCCCTTGAGGAGTTTAGCAGGAAAGATTGACATTAAACATATTATTATGAAGGTGCTAAGTTATGAAATGGGAGTATAAGGTTCTGTGGGTGGGTTTTCAGGCTGAGGGAACAGGAGCAAAGGTAAGGTTGGGAGTAGGCAAAGATGAGACTAGAGACGGAGAGAAGGGCTGGAGCACAGAGGATCTGGAATTCCATCTCCTGAACATTTGCTTTCTTTTATCTTTTGTAAGTATTTTAATTTTGAATCTATTAAAGAAAAAAATGGTCTATTTTTTTTCACTTGACTTATTGAGCTTTCATATTTTAGCCTGAGAATATTTTTAAATTAGAAGTGATCTAAATACTTGAATATTTTAAGTATAACAATAGATTTTTCAGTTATTTTCTCATAACTCAAAGTGTGTATTCTTGTTACATTTTAAAGACACTGGTGAAAACATTTGAAGTGTGTGATCTTCCTGTTCGAGCTGCAAAGTTTGTTGCAAGGAAGAATTGGGTTGTGACTGGAGCGGTAAGTAATTATATGAACTTTTAATCCCATTTTCTGAGGTGATTATGTAAATGAGTTGCAGAATTTTGATTCTGGTTTGGTTTGTTTATTAGTGCAATGTTTTAAAGCATGACTTTATATCTCGAGCCTTTAGTGTACTCTTTTGTGCAGTTCTCTCCATAACAATAATGATGGTTTTAAATTTTTATTTCTAGGATGACATGCAGATTAGAGTATTCAATTATAATACTCTGGAGAGAGTTCACATGTTTGAAGCGCACTCAGACTACATTCGCTGTATCGCCGTTCATCCAACCCAGCCTTTCATTCTAACTAGCAGCGGTAAGAGGTGACCTCTTTTGGTCATGTGCATCACTTTGAGTAATTCATTTTCATTCAGTGATACATGCAATTCTTTACTGCTGTTACAAGTAGAGTTTTAATTCCAAACAGCCTTTAAGCTGTTTAAATCCATTAACTTGCTATTGATGCTACTTGCTTTTATATTTTAATGAAATAGCAACTCTGCTTAGGATTTATATAGCAGTTGCTCCCATTCCTGTCAGGGAAGACTTGAGGGTCTAGATGCTTAAACATCTACTGAACAGAAAGCTAATTCACATGCTGATGAATGAATTTTTGGCAAGTTGCCATATACCCTAGTCAGTTTTCCCTTTATATTTAGACTGGTTTGCTCCTTGATATTATATATAAAACAATGGATCTTTTGGAGGGCAATTAAATACCAGTTGCACTAAATTGGTAGTAGCTCTTTAAAATTCTTTTAAGTGAAAAATTGAGAAGTAATTTAAAACTTTTTTTAACCAACCTTAGAAAATGCCTATTCCCTAAATAATCATTGCCATTGTTATTCACTCATACCTAATCAAACTTGCATTACTCTTTGTCATTCTGTAAAGCCCAGAGTCTTTCTTAAAATTTTCCATGAAATTTTTATATTTGCTGTTAATAATTTCTCTATTTTTTCTGTAAGTTTATTTTTAGAATAAATAAGGATTTTGAAAAATCTGTTCAATTTTGATTCTTTTTCTGTAAGTCATGGAATGTATGATTTGTGTTGGATTTCTGCCTTAAAAGACACAGAAACTTCTTAATTCTGAATGAAAGAAATAGTAATTGCAACTAACTTGAGACTTTCTTTTGGCCTAGATGACATGCTTATCAAGCTCTGGGACTGGGATAAAAAATGGTCTTGCTCACAAGTGTTTGAAGGACACACCCATTACGTTATGCAGATCGTGATTAACCCCAAAGATAACAATCAGTTTGCCAGTGCATCTTTGGATAGGACAATCAAGGTAGGGTGTCCACTATTTGTCAGTTATGATCAGTTATGATTATTGGTGAAATATAGTTGTTTTAGGTCTTTTACTACTGGCTGCCCAGTTAAGTTATTCCCATTTTAGAAGTTTCCCTCAAGTTCATTTTGAAGTTAAAATAGGACTTCTGATTTTGACCCTGAAGGGATCTGTTTAGAAAAGTATTATAGCAGCTTGGTGTTCTTAATGAAGGAATGTTTTTCTATATGGAAGCATTATGTTGTAAGACTTTTAAACCTTTGCACACCCAGAATATGAAAAATGCCCCAAAATTCTCTAGGTTACTATTTCCTCTCCTTTATTGTATTCGTTGTTGACCTCTGCTTATTATTAATGTTTTATATTTAAATTTCATCCGCTTCCATTTTCTTAACTCCATTTCTCCATATTGCTGTCAGCTATCTTTCTAAAAGATGGATTCTAATAAGTTGCCAACTTAAGGATAAAGTCCAAATGCCTTAGTGTGGAATACAAGGGTTCCTGAGACAAACCTCAGCTAATATTAGGAAGTAGCTCCTATAACTCCCCATTTTTTAGAGATGCCTTGAATGTTCACAGAACCTTACTTTATTTAGCTGTTCCTTCTACCTGCAGTACTCTTTATTGTCCCTTTTAAATTTATTTTCTTCCAGAGAATTACTTATCTTTCAAGGCTGAGCATGATTATTTACTCTCTTCAGACATCCATTTCTCCTCTAGACACATCCAGTTACTCTCATCCCATTCCTTCCATGCTTTTGCTTCTGAATAATAATGTGTCTTCAGAAATCTTTATTCCCTGAAATGTTGATGTTTGGAGCAGGAACTGTTTGTTACCTTCATCCCTCTAATAGCCATTCATTAGCAAACATCACAGTGCTTTGCCTGTACTAGATGCTTAGTACATGTTGCAGTGAATGCAATCGAATTCCTTTTTCCATTACAGTATATAAAATATCTCTGTATACATAGATTTAAAAATTATATATTGCACTAACTTTGCTTACATGTATTGCTTATAGCTATAGAAAAATTTTATTTTCCTTTATATAAAATATTATGTTATTTCTCTGACAGTTTATTATTAAATGTTATATGTCTGAATATCTCAGAATTTTGACTTCTTTTTCCTTTCATTGGATTGTCCTTGCTTTTGACATAGGTCAAAAACTTTGAAATAGTCTTGAACTTTTTTCACTAAATTAGGTATATTTTGAAGATAAGAATTGTCTTTGTTGTATATAGTAAATGGTAAACATTTGTTTACACATCGTTATGCTTCCCACAGAGCCTTCCATTTAGGAGGCACTCAATAAATATTTGTAAAGATAAAGCTCAATACCAGTGCTGTAGTAATCTTTGACTATTTTTCCATATTTTAATTTTTTAATTAAGGACTAATGTTCTACTTTTAATATATCTTACTAAATTCACTTTCATTTGTCTTATATTGAATCTCTCATTAAATTATTTTCTGCTCTTAAAGTAGCATTCCTCAAAATATAATCGTGGATCACCTGGGGTGTTTGTTAAAAATCAGATTTCTAGTTTTATCACAAAGCCACTGAATCACATTCTCTATGCATAAAAGGCTGAAAATTGGCATTTTCAGATTGTACCATAGTGAATCTGCCCTCTGGAAATTTAGGTAAAGTGAGAAAGAACAGATACAAATGGGTGAAAAAGATGAACATTCTGTAGCTTCTCTCTCCTGGGTTTTCGCATTTTACATATGTCAAAACTCTTATGAAAAGCAAGGCGTCATATTGACTGGCAGGTGCTGTTGCTTTCTGAAGGTATGGCAGCTGGGCTCTTCGTCACCAAACTTCACTTTGGAGGGACATGAGAAAGGCGTCAATTGCATCGATTACTACAGTGGTGGCGACAAACCATATCTCATTTCAGGTGCAGATGACCGTCTGGTTAAAATATGGGACTATCAGGTATAGTTATTTTATAACCTTACTTGCCATATGTTAAATATGCTTCTTATGGTTTCTTATAGGATAATTAAAACTTGGGTTGTTTAACTTTGTTCATACCATAATAACTTAATGCCTCAGTATTTACAACTAAACTATAGTCCCAGAATTCCCCATGAAAATTTTTAAAAATAAAATGCCATCATATTTATTTTTCATTTTAAAGTAGAGATTATAAATTCTAACATTTTAATTAAAATGAGTTATTACATCCTCTGGTATCCTCATTGGCAGACTTCTACTTATATAGGAAAACTAGCAACTCATGCCATGACATAGCCACAGTACAACCATTTTGCCACAGACTGTCGTAAACCTGGTTATAAATTCTTGTTACTATGCATGTTTTTTCAAGATTTTGTTATATTTTAGTTTTTTGTTTCTCACATCAAAATTTCCCCAGGTAGTTAATAAAACGAGGCCTCGAAAACCAGTTTTATGTAGGAACTTATTCAAATTCGTATTTAAATACAGAATAAGAATATTAAAGACATTATCCTAGGAATTTGGAGGGAAATACTCAGATGAAAACCAGAGATCCTTCGTGTGCACGTGTGTTCATCTTTGAATGTGATATTTACATTTACATTTGCCTGTACTATCAAATAATAAGGAAATATGTATACACAAGATAATTGTATTTTACAAATGTCTGTATTGAATACTATTAAGACTGTCAACCATTATCATTTTGTAATATATCTGAGAAAATTAAGGACGTTGCTTGTTTTTCACTAATAATAATGTTTTCTGTGTCTTGATTACAGAATAAAACATGTGTACAGACACTGGAGGGACATGCCCAAAATGTGTCTTGTGCCAGTTTTCATCCTGAGTTGCCAATCATCATTACAGGTTCAGAAGATGGTAAGTTGGAAGTGTATGTTTATTCCTATTCTCATAATTACTAAGTGAATATTTAAGTCAGGTAGTGCCTTGCATTGTAATTGGACGTTTCTGTGGATTTTTAATACTCATATTAGAGTAAAACACTTAAGCTATAAAAGAGTAATGAAACATCATCATCATTTTAATGTGTTTTGACTCTAGTATTTAAATAAGAGGATACCCAGAAAAGTCCTAGAGAAAATGAAAAAGCCTGTGCTTTGTAGTCTTAAAACTTGGGACCAAATGCAAGTTCTGCCTCTTCACGGATTTGTGGTTTGGGCAAATTATGAAATGGGAACAGGTGTATATCCACCTTAAAGGATTATAGCAAAAGGATGAGAAAAAATCACATGTATAAAGCACCTGGCACATAGTAGGCACTGGACCCAGGAATACTGTCATTAGTTCACACTTAAAAGTGCATTTCTTAATTTTAGTTTTTTGTACATTTTGTACTCATTTATATATGTTGCTTTATAAAATCACTTACAGACTATAGATAAAAAAAATTAAGCTTCCAGGAAGTGTTTTCTATTTCAATATAAAGACTTCCTTGTGGCTGGTTCACCTGACACAGTTTATTGTTGGATGTTCAATTAAAAGGGAGTGTTCACATTCTTTTTTTTAGGCACTGTGCGTATATGGCACTCAAGCACATATCGCCTTGAAAGCACACTGAATTATGGAATGGAAAGGGTGTGGTGTGTGGCCAGCCTGAGAGGGTCCAACAATGTTGCTTTGGGCTATGATGAAGGGAGTATCATTGTTAAGGTAATCTCTAATTATACTGTCTCTGAATAAATGGACACAGGGGAAGCAATTTTCCTTGTGTTTTAGTACAGTCATTTTCCAATCACCAGTTATTTTTAACTGGCACTTTTTTGTTAAGCACAAGAGATTAAACACTGGAAGTTTAAAGCAGAAGAAAGCCCTCTATTAAATGAAAATAGAAAATGTTTATTTTGTTGTTTGGTTTGCCTTTTCATTGCTAAGAGCCATTTTATCATTCTTTCAGCTTGGTCGGGAGGAACCTGCCATGTCCATGGATGCCAATGGAAAGATAATTTGGGCCAAGCATTCAGAAGTCCAGCAGGCCAACCTAAAAGCAATGGGAGATGCTGAAATTAAAGATGGAGAAAGATTGCCACTGGCAGTAAAGGATATGGGCAGTTGTGAAATATACCCTCAGACTATTCAGCACAATCCTAATGGGAGGTAAGCCATCACTAAAATCTGTTTCTGAGCTTTTGTTTTAGAGTAGGTTTTGCATATCCATAGCATATACACTCCTGCCCTATGGTGGGCATTCCTCATTGAGCTTTTGCCCTGGCCTCGTAATCCTCAGCACTGCTGCAGACAGCCATACCATCTGATCAAGTTGGCATGCAAGGTGAACCATATTTGCCTTCCTGATATGGTCCCACAACACACTTTTGAACAGTTAGATGATTTTGATTTACTCTTATTTCAGATGTGTTGGGTTTCTTGTCCTTGTGCTCCTTCGAGGGCAGGGATCATGTCTCATCCTAAGAATTAGAAAGTGTTCTCTCAATATTTGCTGACTCATCGCTCTTAATAAAAGCTGGCATCTATGGCTATGCCACCCTGAACAAGCCCGATCCCATCTGATCTCAGAAGCTAAGCAGGGTGGGGTCTGATTAGTACTTGGATGGGAGACCACCTAGGAAGACCAGGTGTTGTAGGCATAAAAAAATAAAAATAAAATAATAAAAAATAAGGGTTGTAATTTGGTTGACAAGGTGCTTGTAGTCTGTGAGGTTAACAAAGGGTTGCCTCACCTAAAAAAAATTGGCTCTGAGATATATATTTTAGAACAAGTTTTGGGATTGGCAATAATTCTTTTTCTTTACTGTAATTTGAACCATTCAGTTCTATTCCTCCCTTAAGATTTATAAAGCACCAAAACATCTTGTAAGAGAAGACTTGCTAGCATAATGAATTTAGCTTGTAGAGCTTTAAAAATTATTTTACAATAGATATGGGCATTTTATAATGCTGTCCTGAGTATTAAAAAGGACAAAATATATAAACCAAGTATGCTGCCTAGTTCAGTAAATGGGGTTCATAATTATTTCTAATAAAATCTTTTTATGAAGATTAACACATTATATATTTTCCCATTAGTATCATAAAACATTTTTTGCTCTTAAGTTTTGCATTTCACCTTTGGCAATCCAATAGCAGCCAATACAATGTTCTAAATTAGAGCTTTTAAAGAAACTTGTTTTATGTCTTGAGAAAATTTTGACTGCAGCATTCTATTTTTATTCATTTAAATTTTGATAAATTTAACAGTCATTGAAAACTGGAGTGAGATGTTTTTATTCATTTGAATGATCAGCTTTAAAATGAAGATAGTCTTCCAACAAAATAGTGCTTTCTTATGGTATAAATGTAACGAGCAAAGTACCTAGTCATCTTGGTGCTCACCACATAGCAGTTGAATTATTGGAATCTTACCCCATACATCTCTAGCCATTCTCATCCTCCTGTTCCCATCTTTTTTTTTTTTTTTTTTTTTTAATAAAAGAAAGACACTGCAGTAACATTTTCAGCAATAACCCCATCTTTATAATTTGCTTTAGGATATGTTGGGTAGAATATTTATATCTAGCTCTGTATTCAAAGAGATGTATAACATTAAAAGATGTTAGGTTCAATTATAACAGTCAACTGAAATAATATTTGTTATTGGAAATATTTTACCATAACTATGAATCATTGTTTCTTAACTTGAATGTGTCCTTGATCCTGTGTACTTCCCTCCCTGGTTTCTGTAATTTCTAGGTTTGTTGTGGTGTGTGGTGATGGCGAGTATATCATCTACACAGCAATGGCATTGAGAAACAAGAGCTTTGGGTCTGCCCAGGAGTTCGCATGGGCCCATGATTCTTCAGAGTAAGTTTTGGCTGTGCGATATCCAGCTTGCCCTGCTTGCAAATGGGTGTTTTGCATGAGACTGTGTTAAAGAGTTCTCGAGGCTCAGTGTATGCTGTGCCTCTCCATGTCATGGAATAGTTTTCATCAGAGCTGCCTGTTGGAAGGTTAGAGTCAGACAACTGCTCCACATGAGCTGCCTTTGCTCTTTTTATATTCTGGATTGAGCCAGCTCACTCAGGTTAATCTAATAATTTGATTAAACTGGATACTCAGCACCCATTTTCTTGATGGGAGCCCATGGCAAGGGCCTGGTGCTTATGAGTTCAAGGCAGAGTAGGTCCTCAAATCAGGTCCTTGGCGGGTGACTTGGTTTGACCCTTGGTGTCCTGAGGTGCTGATGCTCCTTTATAATGAGCTGCTTGGGAGACAGGCTGTAAGTCTGATGTCATCTTGACGAGAACTTCATTGAATCTTAAAAAACTCATTTGCTGTGATGTTACCCACCACCTCCCATTCTTAACAAATTCTGTCTGAATTCAGAATATTCATAAAATATTCTCATTAAAAACAGGAAAAAACATTTACCTCTAAATTATTATAGCAGATAGTCACTGGTTCCTTTTCCATTCAAGTTTGATGCATGTCACAGACATCGTTGTTTTTTTTTTTGAGACCACAAACTGAGTTACATTTTCACAGTTTTCTTAGTTCTATTTTTCCCATATTTTGTGTTGCCCCTGGCCCCAACAGTGCATGTTTTGTTTTTTGACACAAAGGCTCACTGAGAGGTCAGGAATTGTTTTGATCTTTCCATAAATTTCCTGAATCACTCATTCATACACAATTCCATATACTAAGGTACCTTATCATCTTAAGCAAAGTTATAGTTCATGAGTTGCCTTAATCTCTCTCAGCATACCTCTGCCTCTGGTTTGATATTTTTCTTTTTTTAACTTTATCTGATCAAGAACTTGTTAAGTGTCTTTTCTGTCTTGAGCAAAGAACATGTCAATAAATACTCGAATATCCAGCAATAGTCACACTCCCTCTTACTTCCTCTTTTCAAGGTAGATGCCTGAAAAATTCATTTTTCCTAAGTTGTTGCTAAACATGTTTGACTAATGAGCCACTTATAAAAGTTTTCCTTAGTTTTTAAGTTACTTTTATTTAATATAATTTATGCAAAATAATATGTACTGTTTTAAGTGTACATTTCAATGAATTTGAACCAGTGTATACAAACTTCAACCATCAACACAAGATACAGAATATTAATGTCACCTCAAAAAAAAAAAAAAACCATATATCTAGGTATTTACCCAGAGAAACTCAAAGCACTACTTCGAAGGGGCATGTGAACCCAAATGTTCATCGTAGCATTATTTATAATAGTCAAGATACAAAAGCTACTTGGGTGTCCATCAATGGCTGAATGGATACACAAGAAGTAGTTCATATATACAGTGGAATATTACTCAGCCATAAAAAAGGAATGGACTCTTGCCATCTGCAACAACATGAATAGACCTAGAAGGAAGGTATTGTGCTGATTGGAGTAAGTCAGACAGAGAGGGGCAAATGCCATACAATTTCACTTACTTTGAACTCTAAAGAACAACAACAAAAAGAAAGAAACTTATAGATACACAGAACATTTTGATGGTTTCCAGATGGGAGCGGGGTTGGGAGAGGTGGGTAAAAAATGGGAAGGGATTAAGACGTACAAAATTGGTAGTTACAAAATAGTCATGGGATATAAATATAAGGAATATAGTTAATAATGTTGTAATAACCATGGTATCAAGTGGGTACTAGATTTATCAGGATGATCACTTTGTAGGTCTAATCACTATGTTGTGCACCTGAAATTAATCATATGCCAGCTATAATTGAAAAAATAAAAAAATTTTTTTTAAAGCCCCATGTTTCCCTTAACAGTTAGTACCCTGCTGTTACTCCTTGGCCTTAGGCAAATACTGATCTGCTTTTTTATCACCACATAGATTACATTTGTCTTCTTTAGAGTTTCATAAAAATAGAGTCATAAGGTATACATACACTCCTGTGTCTGCCTGCTTTTGCTCAGCGTAATGTTTTTGAGATTCATCCATGTTGTTGCATGGATCGGTAAATTGGTTCCCTTTTGTGCAGAGTAGTGGTTGCATTGTATGATTATATTAGTTGATTTAATCATTCAACTGTTGATTCACATGGATAGTTTACAGTTTCTAAAATAATTTATAAGCCCTAGAAATTTGTGTAATAATGTGAAACCCATTCATTATTTGTCTTAGAGTATAAGGAGTCCACTGATCTCTTAGGAAAAAATTATATTAGTGAATCTTCAGATATTTTATATTTTTGTATAATTCATTACTCATATATTTGAAGATACTTGTAACATTTGGTGGAATGATGGTTTAGTATGTAATATGCTGTTTGCCTTCTGTTTTTCCCCCTAGATATGCAATAAGAGAAAGCAACAGTGTTGTAAAGATATTTAAGAACTTTAAGGAAAAAAAATCATTTAAACCAGATTTTGGAGCTGAAAGTGAGTGTTATTTATATATGATACATTTTTAGAAGCTTCATAATGGCTCAAAAAACATCTAAACAAAAACCTTTTTGTTACCTTTTGGTTATTTTTAGGTATCTATGGAGGCTTCTTATTGGGAGTCAGGTCCGTAAATGGCTTAGCTTTCTATGACTGGGACAATACAGAACTCATACGCAGAATTGAAATTCAGCCCAAACACGTGAGTTCCCTTCGTTGTTTTTGGAATGTGCATCTTTGTGATGAGCTCTGGGTCCCTGATGCCAAGAAATATCCTTTTACCCTACTGTCCCTATTCCCTTGTGTTGGACACTATGTTGTTTACCTCAGGATTGCTTACAAAAACAGAATTGTGGCATTAAAATGAGGCAGTAGATGTTGGAGATTTTGAAAATTACAAAAGTTCTACAAATGTCAAGTGCTTTTCATATTCTAATTGGCTTCTGACTAAGTTAAAAAAGCATGGTTTGCAGACAAGAAGACAGGGAGTTCTTGACTTGGAAAGGCCTGAACAGATCCCACTCAGTTCAGAAAGCCTTTTCATACTTTACCTGATAATGGCTAAACTTTAGGTAACCATCCTCAGGTACAAAATTTTCTACTTTTAGAACTGCCTGCTTCTCTGACAACTTTTATTTTCAGAGAATTATCCTTGGAGACAAATATACCTCTGGAGGGACTTAGTTCTGTCTTCTTAGCAGGCAAAGGGGCAGAAATTACTTGTTTTATCTATAAAGTATAAGTATTCCTAAGTATATACATGTCACACACACACACACACATGTATGTATATTGCATTATGTATGTATAAACATATATATACACATATAGTACTGATCTTAAAATTTCAAGAGGGAGAGTTGATAATGAGGAGAAAAGAGTGAGAAACACTATTCTAAAGCAATAGGAATAGGCTGCTGCTCTAAATTATCACACATCTGGTGTATATCGACAGCTCTCCTTCCTTCCTCCCTTAGGTCTCTCCATTTTTAGGCTAAATAGAACAGCACTGCCCTGTCCACCCTCTCAAATATATATATATATATATATACACTATATTGTTAAGTGTCTACTTATTATCTTAATATAAAAAGATAAATCTTATAAGAAACAAAGTGTATGTAGTTTATCATGTCCACTCAGAAATTCAAAACCATTTGTCTGTGTTTTTGTTTGTCATTTTACAGATTTTCTGGTCTGACTCTGGAGAGCTAGTCTGTATTGCTACCGAGGAGTCATTTTTTATCCTTAAGTATCTGTCAGAAAAAGTCTTGGCTGCACAGGAAACACATGAGGGAGTTACTGAAGATGGCATTGAAGATGCCTTTGAGGTAATTGCTTCAGCACAACTATAGCTTTGTTTTTAAGTGATTCATGATCTTATAACAACTTCACTCATTTTAACATTTTATTATAAATTAGGTTTGGGGAAACTAAGCATGTAAGGAGTTAGGGTAAAACGTGAAAATTAAAATTGTGGCTCAAAGAACAAGGTCTGAAAATGTATTTAAAACAACTTTGTCCTTTGATTTTAGGAAATCTGTAGACTAACTTTATCTTTCAGTAAAGAAATTAGAAGGTGTTTTGGTCTTAAGACAATTTTGCGAGAATGACTTACATGAGATCGCAAATGGTAAAGATAAATCATCCATTGAGGAGATATCCTGGAGTATTTTATGAACTACTTTTATTATGCCAGTTTCTTGTGTGTTAGCAGTTTAGATCAATACTTTTTCAGATCACAGTTTTGACACAAGATTTTACCTTACAAATACTCATCCAGGATTCTGTCCTTTAAGAAGAAAGAAGATAGAAATTCCAAGGATAGATTTTCTTTCTTGAAATCAGATTTTGCTTTGCATTCCTTATTCTACCTTAACATCCTGAATTATATTGTTTTATGTTATTGACAGGATTTCTATTGCTAAACAATGTAGTAATAGGCTTTCTTTTCTTTCTGTAGGTTCTTGGTGAGATTCAGGAAATTGTGAAAACAGGGCTATGGGTAGGCGATTGCTTCATTTACACAAGTTCTGTGAACAGATTAAATTATTATGTCGGAGGAGAAATAGTCACCATTGCCCACTTGGACAGGTAGCTGAGTATCATTTTGCTTTTGCCCTGAAAGATGGGAGGGAAAGAAGGAAGGAGGGAGGGAGACAGACGGAGAGGGAGAGAATGTTTATCTACTGATTTGGGCTTACTTCTAAATTAGTTTGTTTCTAATACAGGACGATGTATCTACTGGGCTATATTCCTAAAGACAACAGGCTTTATCTGGGGGATAAAGAACTGAACATCGTTAGCTACTCCCTGCTAGTTTCAGTGCTGGAATACCAGACAGCTGTCATGCGGAGGGACTTCAGCATGGCTGATAAGGTCCTTCCTACCATTCCAAAAGAACAGAGGACCAGAGTTGCACACTTTTTGGAAAAACAGGTAAGAGGGTGTTGTTTGTTTTATCTTTGTGTGTGTTTTAAAACCAGCAATTTGAAATAACATTGCTATGAATTTGAAAACCTTTCTCTCTTAATTGCTATTGATTTCCTTATGGCAGTGGAGTTTCTCCTGTAAATCTAAGTCACTTATGTTCTTCCTTCTCCTTTCTCAGTGTCCTTGTTACCCGCCTTAAAAATTTTGTAAGTGACTATGTCTTCCCCTTTGTTGACTTCTCTTTCATTCTATCAATATTTTCATTTCTGTGCTGAATTTTTCTATCTTAGTTGGCTTTATTATTTTTTGTGTGCTAAAATACACATAACATAAAATTTGCCATTAGATAGATGCCTTTTTCTTAACGTATTTCTTAATCAAAGTTATACATGCACAATGTATAAAGTTTTACAAGGCTTAAGAAAACATATCCCATCCTTCTCTCTCATTTCTGCTCCCTAAGGGTAATTACTTTTAAATCTTTTAGCTCACTCTCTTGGCATTTTTTTCTACATCTAAATAACATGCTTATATTGCTATTTCTCAGCTTTAGGCATTTCTTGTGACAAAGATGAAGATTTACCTTTCTTTCACCCACCTGCTTCTGCCATAGATCTGTCACTTTCCTATTCCTTATCCTCCCATTAGTTATATCACAATTTTGATTAGATCAGTATTTGATGTTTACATTATTATGGCTATATAAACACCATTCACAGCTGACACATGTTGTGTATAATTTTTCTATGGTTGTTTGTTTTTCATGGAGTTAATAATTGTCTTTTTTTTTAAGTTTGCTTATTTTTTTTAAATGAACTCATTGGTATTCTCCCTACTCTGCTAGTTCTCCTGATTTCTTGATTCTCCTTTTAATATGTTTAATCTGCTTTAGTCTGAACTGGTGTTTTTGCTCTCATCATGGATTACCCCCCATTCACCATCATGTTGAGACTCCTCCTTTGCCTCTTTTTTTGAGCTGTTGTTCCCTGTGTCCCCTATCTTCCTTCCTGACATATACCCTCATTTTGCTGGAGCTTGTCCTTTAGTAGTTTCCCGAGGAAAAGGTTATTAATGGAAAATAAATTTGTGAACTTATTTACCTGAAAGTGCTATTGTTCTATCCTAAAACTTATTTGACCATTTAACCAAATATAGAATTCTAGGTTGGAGGTAATTTTCTCTCAGTTTTAAAGACATCTTTCTTTTGTCTTCTAGCTTCTAGTTATTATTGAAGTCTAAAGCCATTTATAATCCTGATTTTGGTGCCTGATTTATTTTCTTTCTGGAAGCTGTCTTTAGATCTTGTTCCTATTGTTCTGAGATATCATGATGGGCCTTCAAAGTAGTAAATTATAATTCATTCCAATGAGTATTTGATGAACTCTTGTAATTGGAAACTCATGTCCTTCATTTTCGAGAGTTTTAAAAATTAATTTCTTTAATTATTTCCTTCCTTTGTATTTTGTAGTCTTTTTTTGTAGAATTGTTATTCAAATGTTGGACCTCCTGAACTGGTTTTCTCATTTTGTTATTCTTGGACTTTTTAAATCTTGTTTATGGGTGAAAGTTTCTCTTCTCTCTGTTGTTTTGAAGTTTTCATTTTCCCTATCAGCAGCCCCCAACCTTTTGAAGTTTTCTTTTTCCGTACCAGAGGCCTCCCATAGGAGCAGTCACCAGTGCTCCTATGAAAATCTAATGCCTAATGATCTGAGGTAGAGCTGAGGTGGTGATACTAGTGCTGGAGAGCAGCTGCAAATACAGACGAAGCTTGCTCACTTGCCTGCCTGCCACTTACCCCTTGCTGTGCGGCCAAGTTCCCAACAAGCCATGGACTGTTACTGGTCTGTGGCCTGGGGGTTGGGAACCCCTGCACATGGTAGGCTTCCTTTAAGTTGCTGTAATTGGTTCATTTTGATCTCTTATTTTTCCTGTTAGAGATTTTCCTCAGGTATCTGATGATCCTTGGGCACTCATTTAAGAGTGGAGGTTCAAGAAGCAGATCAAAAGGTCTGAGTTTGTGGATGGGCTTGTTGTATGGACTTAAATATGTAATGTGGCTGGGCTATTTGATTGGGGAACCTTAGTGTCAGTGTCTTCATCTAATGAATTTAGCGACTCTTCATCTGTTCATTGAATGAATTTCCTGAGCACTTAATAGTACACCAGGCAGTATTCTAACTGGCATATAGCCCTCACTGACATTTTAGTATTTTTAAGTCATACCCCTTGGGCCAGTTAGTTTACAGAGAAGCTCCCCAATCACCTTAATTCTAGGGGCTGAGTAGAGAAAAGCTGTGTCTCAGTATGTAGTATTTCATTTAGTCTCAACATCCATTCTCATAATCTGTTTTCCTTTTGATACTCAGTACTCCATCCTTGAAGTTTTCAAGGTATCCGTCAGACTGCAAACCCTCTAGTTACCTCTCCAAAGAATAAACCTCCTGTCTTCTATGTGTTCTGAGGGGTATGAGGGAAATGAATGGGGACCTGGGGTATCTAACTGTTTCTTATGTAGACATTTAGGCAGTTTCGTTTGTTTTAGTACTACCCTTCACAAGACACCTTTGGGGATTCTGAGGTGGGTGAATTAGGTTGTTTCTATGCTCTCTCCACTCCTGATTTAGAATTAGTTTTTTCTAGTGTTTTAACTCAATGTTTATACTCTGCCAGCTTCCAAAATTTTTCTACTATTGTCTCCTCTGCCTTTCTGTGTATTCTTGGGAGTTTATGCCTTTAAAAATGAATCCCATTAGTGTTATTTCAGTGGAGATTTGGGAGAAAACAGTATATTTAGTCCGACTTTATCTGCTTTGTCCTTGCCTATATCTGACTAGTTTCATAGATCGTCCATCCTCCAATCTTAGATTATATATTGTCTGTATCAGTGCTAAAGAAAAAAAGGAATAATGCAGATTATTCATAATTCTTTGTTTACATTGTACTTATGGGTGAATGGGGGGAGGGGCAGCTTATATAGTCTGAGAAGTTAAAACTTTTTTTAAACATATTGGTACAGCCATTCTGAAGATCCAACTGGATAGAACTTGGAAAACTGTCTAGCTTCTCTCCCCTGACCACCCTATAACTGAGCATTCTTCAGTGTGATGAGAAAGTCTGAGCTTTTTGTTTAATATACCACATCCCTAGAGCTGAAAGAACTTGCCCACAGGGCAGACGTCACCAGTACTGTTTGTCTTGGGAGAGAAGCTAATTTAGAAATTACAGTAGTTGGTTTAGAAGGCTGTTTCTGATGACTCTGGAGTATTAGAGCATGGGAAGGAATACTTATGAATATACTGGAATAAGACCAACAATAAAGACAGTAATGACAATCAACATCAGGACCTGAAAGCAAATGTTTGCTAAATGACCTACAGATGATAGGTTTTACATTTGAATTCCTTTTCTTTAAGAGACTGCACTAGATAATCTCTCACTTACTGAAATTACAAACATCTAGGTCTACCCCATTGTCAATTTTTGAAATGACTGTTGTTCAGTCAACTTTCTAAAATCCTTTTCTTTTTGACATTTGTATTTACTTTTATGTTTCTAATTTTACTAGTTGCTGTTTTATTTGAGTTTATCTAGCATTGGTCAGCTTCTACTGCTTAGAAAACAGCATTGTTTGACTGAATTTTGTCTGCTTGGGTTCTTATCAGTTAATTTTAATGACTCAATTTTTCTCTATCTTCCCACTGAAATGTTTTGTTATGTTACTTTTTATTTAAGCAATGGTAGATGGATTTGCTGTGTGCATGTTTGTGCACTCTGTATGTACAGACTACACACTACACACATTTTTATAAACAAATACATACATTATATATATGTATATATGTATATATGTATATATACATATATATATACACACACACACATATATATGTATGTGTGTGTGTGTGTATATATATATATAAAATTTTAAATCTGTTCAGGGCTTCAAGCAGCAAGCTCTTACAGTATCTACAGATCCTGAGCATCGCTTTGAACTTGCCCTTCAGCTTGGAGAACTAAAAATTGCATACCAATTAGCCGTGGAAGCAGAGGTATGTAATAATAAGTGATAGAAAGGTTAACAGGTTCTTCTGTATGTTTAGGATAAGTTGTGTTAAAGTTTTCTGAAATGCAAATTAGTGACTCATTTTGGTGAGGTTATTGCCTCTTTGGTCTTGTGAAGAAATGTATTGTTAATCTTTCCATAAATTAAATGGATTATATTGGAGATATTCTAATTTGAGAAAAAGTGGTTTCTGTTTTGGAAGAGAAGGAAAGATGTAAGACAGTAAGTAAACTACTCTGGGAACTCTTAAAAGAGTACAAATATAGCAGTAATTTGCCAATATCCCAAACTACTGAGAAAGATGTTTTAAAGAAGGATACTGACATTTTGGAAGTTATCTTAAGATCATCCAAATGTGCAGCATTTTGATTTTTGAGAAGCTACAAATGACAGATAATATTATTGTTAAATATTTAATGACATAAGAAACAATTTTCTAATCTTTCCAAAAAATGGTATTAAATCACTCCTTAAAATTGCAATCTTAATTACCTTAAAACTCCCATTAGGTGGTTTTACTTGCAGTTTCACTATGTCATTACAAAATAAAAATGAGTTGATTATTCATGCATCATTAAAATTGATTTGTGTTTGAATTTTATGTGAATAATTTCCATTTCCTCATAGATTTTGTCATTCCTTTTTTATTTTGATTGATAGAATGAGCTTAACAAGCACAGCTCAATATATATCTATTTCCCATTGTCATCACAGTAATGTTCAGGTCAAGAGAATAATGTTGATGTTGGAAATTCAAATGTTTATTTCCATAGATATTTTAACTTGGAAACTGTTTCTTACAGTCAGAACAGAAATGGAAACAACTTGCCGAGCTTGCCATCAGTAAATGTCAGTTCGGCCTGGCCCAGGAGTGCCTGCACCATGCCCAGGATTATGGCGGTCTATTGTTATTGGCCACTGCCTCTGGAAATGCTAGTATGGTGAACAAGCTAGCGGAGGGTGCGGAGAGAGATGGCAAGAATAATGTGGCATTCATGAGCTACTTTTTACAGGGCAAGTAAGTATTAATCCAGGGTATAAAAGAGGTGAGCATAGTAATTAAAAGCACTTATTGCTGCACTGACTTAGAGGGATAGTTTTGGAGAGCAATGTGAAGAATGACCCCTAGAGAGAGAACTGATGCCTAGCCTAATGGTGTTGCTAGTGGGGACACTCAGAAAAGGACAGTGCTACGTTGGTGGCATTCACCTTCAGCAAAGATGCCAGTGGCACATTTGCTATGAATGCAGAAAACTCAGGGAGACTCAACGGGGAGAAATTTCTCAACAGCCTACCACTTAGAGCAGGAGGCTATTTGCAGTGTTCCAGTTGGTACCTGATGACAGATTTTTACCCAAATTGGATAATTCTGATCTGTTCATGGCAAGAATAAAGCGAGATGAAGATACATTACTTCTAGCTTTCAGTCCAATTATAAGGCATGTCATATTTTTACAAGTCTAGTGGTACAAACCAAATCATTTCAATGTTAGTTGACCATGTTATAAAAGTATTCATTTACCTTGCCATACATGCTAACTTTTTAAACCCCAAACTTTATTATAAACTTTGATGTACACCCCCAATATATGTATTTTTATCCATTTATACTTTTTTCATATTTATACTATTTATTTTATATTCATACATAATATATAAATTTATATATCTGTAAGAACAGGTCCACTATTCTTTACCTGTAATTAAAAAGCCCAAAAGTATTCTGAAAATAGTTTTTTTGTAACCTGATGGCAAAACCTGATCTTTTCTGCCGGTTGGTCTATCTTTATCACATGTAGTATTTACATATTATTGTAGATTATTATTACTTAACTGCTATTTGAAGCTGATGTTGTTAGGTATAGTATATGTAATGTATTATCTCTTTAAAATCCAAAAAATTATGAATTCTAAAACACATTCCCCACTTTGTATTAAATTTACAAAGAAAAAAATTTAAAAAACAAAAAATGCTTGGATATTTACCTACTGGACCCCACTGGATTTTCCAGTACAGTCCATGTTGTAGACACTGCCTTCCGTATTCCCACTTGTGAACTTGTTTCTATTCCCATACCTCCTGAAGGCTTTAAAAGGTGTTCGCTCATCTATGCTGCCTTGTCTTGAAAAGTCCCTTTAGGTTCTTAGGAGTTGTTAAAACAAGGAGATTGAAAATGGTCACAAAAGCTGTCTTCACTCTTCTGGAGCCTATTGATTATGTAATATACTGGTGATGACAAGTTGATGGCTGTGACAGAAATGAGGTGTACATGTGGGAGTTGGGGAGGGAATGCTGACTTTGCAACACTAAATCCACACTTCTTTAATGTGTTAAGTGCCAGTGTTAATAGTGTTTATTCTTGGTTAACAGTGTCTTTTTAATTTTCAGGCTTGATGCTTGCCTGGAGCTCTTGATTAGAACTGGACGACTGCCAGAAGCTGCCTTCCTGGCCCGGACTTACTTACCCAGTCAGGTTTCAAGGTACAGACTTTAATTTTAGGAAGAAGTATTTCAAATAAAAACAGCTCGCTTATTCAGTCTCCCTTTTGTTCCATATCTACACTAGGGTGGTGAAACTCTGGAGAGAAAATCTCTCAAAAGTCAATCAGAAAGCAGCGGAATCCCTTGCTGATCCAACAGAGTATGAAAACCTTTTTCCTGGACTAAAAGAAGCCTTTGTTGTGGAAGAATGGGTGAAGGAAACACATGCTGATCTGTGGCCAGCCAAACAATACCCACTTGTCACGGTGAGTGACCAAGGTGCCAGGCCTCATTTAGTATGAATACAGGGTGAAAATGTATTCACAACTTAAGTTTTTGAACTGTACTACATGCTTTATTATTGGATTAAGAGCTCTTATCTGGGATTTAGACCAGAGACATAGATGAATTATGACTTCAAAATATTTCATTTCATCATTTTATTATCTGATAGCCAAATGAAGAAAGAAATGTTATGGAAGAGGCAAAAGGCTTTCAGTCCTCAAAATCTTCAGCTCAACAGGTCAGTAAAATACTACGTGAGATAATCTGGTCGAGTTTTGTTGAGTTTAAGTACCATCTCCCACGTCCTAATCCTGATCAGCCTTCCCATGGGGGAAAACTTGAGATTGCTTGAACAAATTCCTTTTTCTTTATCTCCACTTGGGCTTTCAGGAACTTGATGGGAAACTGTCTCCTACCCCAGTTGTCATGGCTTCCCACACAGCCAACAAAGAAGAAAAGGTAACACCATGTTACACAAACTGCCCATTAGAATGCCAGCCTTACCCCTCTGCCTCCACGAATATCTACAGGATGCACATACCTCTGCCTATTTTAAATGGGTGAAATCAGTTTCAGAGCAGGGCATTTGAAATGGGAAGATGCCCTTTTGACTGGTCACAGACATGCCTCATTTTATTATGCTTCCCTTTATTGCACTTTGCATATACTGCATTTTTTACAAATTGGAAGACTCCCCCCCTCACATCTGACAAAAAGATAACATCATTGATGGCTTAGATGCTGGTTAGCATTTTTTAGCACATAAAGTATTTTTTTAACTAAGGTATATACATTGTTTAGACATAATGTTGTTGTGTGCTATAATAGACTATAGTATAGTTTAAACATAACTTTTATATGTACTGGGAAACCAAAAATTGGTGTGATTCGCTTTATTGAACTGTTCACTTTATTGCAGTGGTCTGGAACTGAGCCTGCAATGTCTCCGAGGTGTGCCTGTATTTAGTTCCCTTTGGATCATCAATCAGAGATAACTTTTCTTAAACACAGTCCTATATTACTCACTCTCTTCCCTTCCTTCGTAGAGTTTACTCGAACTGGAAGTAGATTTGGATAATTTGGAGTTAGAAGATATTGACACAACAGATATCAACCTGGATGAAGATATTTTGGATGATTGAATATAATGTTTCCCATTTACCTGACTAGACAGATCACTTTTGTGGACAGATATTGATCATCACTCTGACCAGTGTTTTGGACTCTGCAAAACTCCGTAGATTTTTATATGTAAATGCTATATGTGGCTCACTGGAATGCAGTACCCTCGTCTCAGAACTTTATGTGCAGCATCTAAATCACGTTTCCTTGTTAACTAAAACAGATGTGGGCTTTGATTTTTTTTCATACTGTCATTATACCGTATCTCATAAAGCCTTTTGAATTAATGAAGATACTTCAAGTTTCTTTGTAAACAATGAAAATAGGATTCTAGTTTTAGAAGTCTGAGCCAAAACCACACCTCACCCTACAGATCAGCCCATGTTCTCTTTTCTTTACATCACTAAATCATAATTTTCACACATCATCAAACACATTTTTCTTAGAATTGAATACTTATACTGTAGTTCTCTGAACCTTTATCTTTGCATTATTCCCTTCAATTTATGTGGCTTGGGTTCTTATGCCTTGCCCTGATTTGGTCTAGTTGCTTACCTGTTTCTGGAATCTGGGCCTGAAACCCCAGCTCCTCTGACCTCATTAAGCTGGGATCTGTGTTAAATACAGGTTGGCCTATTTGGTAACACAGACAGAGGTTCTTTCCCCCCATCCCCACCTGTGATTAGAGAAATTAATATCCAGACACTCAGATAACACTTCTCAATTATGTTCTTGTAGCCTGGGAAAGTGGGTGGGATAGTAAGTTTTTTTAAAAAATATATCTATTGGGGTACTATTTGGAACATTAAAAACTTTTATAGGGAACTCCAAATCAGTACCTTTTAATTTTGACATTTTTAAACAGAAAGCTAGTATTTTGTAAAATGAAATTTATTTAAAAAAATTTTTTTCAGGAAGTTGCAGAATGGCTAATAAATGCTTCTTGATATGCTTGCAGTGTTAACTCTATATATGCTCCCTTCTGTGCTTCTGTTTTTGCAAAGACCTGTTTAAATTAGAAGAAAAATTTTTTAAGCAACAAATAATATACTGTTTATAAAGTTTTTAGTTTTGAGATATCATTAACATTTCTGTAGTAGCAAAGTACCAACTGAAAAATCTTCAAAGTTTCACAATATTTTTCTGATGATAAAGAAGTAAGCATACTATAGGGACAAGAACAGCATCCAGTATAGTTCATGAATACTAATCCCTAACACTTGCACCTCCTGCTAGATCAGAATGAGAAAACCACTAGGTTCAAGAGAAATCCAGAAGGTAAGAGTTAGCAAACTAATTTTTTACTTTAAAGAATATTTTCTCCAAAAGCATTTTGCTTTATTTGGCTTATGGAAAATCGGTATTAGTACTATAGTTTCTCTCTACTCCTCCAAGGGTGCCATCACTGTCATTTTTAGCCTTAGTGAGCTTTATAACTGCCTTGTAGATATATAAATCCAGAAAACCATGTCTGTTCTGAGCATTAGAAGAGAAGTATACAATGACATCCTCTTCCTGAAAGTCATCTCTCCTCTCAACATTTACAGAGAAATCTGTGTGAGCCCAGGGTTTTGAGAGCTATGCAGTTCAAAACAATAATGCCCCCTAAGGCTTGGTAATATATAAGCACCACTCTCTCATCATCTGGATACCAAAGATGAGACCACACTGGAGGACAGGAAGCTACACTGGCGACATGTGCCACCTAGTCCTCTACCATGCCCTGCTGGTGACTTGATCACCTCAGATGCCAGTACTCCAAAGAACAAGGCGGCTGCTGCCCCACTAGCTGAACTTCTTGGACTGCAGCTGCACCTCCATTACCTCCATCATACTGCATCTGTTTATACTGTCCCGGATGAAATATGGGGGCTCTAATCACTGTTTCAAGACTACAAATCTGTTTAGGTACCATTTAATATGACCCACTTCAGAACTGTCAACTGAATTATTACCACAAAACAGCCAATGTGGGAAAAGTCCCTTTACCTTAATTAAATGTAATCCCTTAGCAGCCTGCTCCTTGGCCTCTTGAGCTGACTGGCCATCTGGATGGAGGATATGATATAGCTGGACCAAGCTGGTGGCATCATCCACTCTATAGTGTGAAAGGGTTTACTGTTAAGAGTTTACTATTCTCTTCATTTGCTTCACAGTCCTGTAAAAAGGTGTGCCAACTTAAAACTAAATTACATTATGAACTTTCCTTAGGCCAGAAAAAAGTTTTTTAAAGTCTTAAGTTTTATATTTTCAAATGAGATTGGTTAATTTAGGCTTTATACCAATTCTGATGCAGGTAGGGCAAGAGTCACTACAGGCAGTGCCCAATTCATGAAAGTGAATATATTCTAAAAATGGCTGTGTTTTTTAAACGGCATCATTTATCACAGAAACAGCATTACTAATGGTAGGTGATTTCCAGGTCAGCTCACTTCACCTCACCAGCAGATAATGTCATCCAACTCAGAAGGCAGGAATATACCTTCATCTTACATAAGCCAGAGGCTGGTGGTCATGGGTATATTCAAAGCCACTTGCCTTTAAAGTATTAGCAGTGACATATAACAAATCATCAAGCCTAGTGGATACATGCCCCTAACAAGAGGCTTCCTAGGAGTCCAAGAAAAGACTTCCAGGCCACTTGTCTACCCATTAGTAAAAATTAGCATCCTAGTGAAGCAAATCTGAAATTATGAACATCAGAAGGAAAGCCAGGTTATACTTCAGCAATCAAACTATCTATGATGAAGCCAGAATAAGAATTCAATTCTGGTTTGTACTTAAACATTTTTAGAAACCTATAATTTTAATCAACATTAAAACTTCCTACCCTTCCCCAAACCAGTAATCATTATCTTCTCACACAGCCAATACCTCACCATTTTCTACCTCAAAGCTGAGGGAATATTTTTAAATAACTCTTCTAAAATACTTGTGCTTTTGAGGTTCTGCTATATACACTTAGTAAGCTACCAACTTCTAGTGGGATGGGTGGGATGTAGGAGTGAAGACAACCTTATTCAGCTATCACTCTGAGATGTTCCCTAATTTTCTATTACCTAAGCTGGAGGATAAAGAGTGGGGTGACTTGGGAGTAGGTAAAGAATTTCTCAAGCCATGGTGACTTTAGAGAATGTTCTAGGTTTATCTCAAGGCCCATCTGCCCTAAAGGCCATCCCTTGGGGGAACAGAAAAACCAGACCCAATGGTAAAACTTTCCAGGGGAAAAAAATTTAAAAATGTTCCTTGTAAATCTCTTGTGCTTGTTATAATCTAACAGAGTCCAATCAACGTGGCAACAAAATATCTTCTCGAATAAAAGATAAGATTCCCTTTAGAGCTTAGGCATGTGGCCCCATAAAGAGCTTAACTGTGTTTCTGTATATTATAATCACGTTTAGGGCTTCATTATATTCACGCTAAAGTATACTGCCTACGTCTCAACAATTTAGCTTCACTTCCAGCCCACATTGAAATTAAGAGCAAATAAATTTACATTTTCAAGAGATTTTAAAAGACTCTCAATTCAAAACCATCAGTGGGATTTGAGTCTGAAATGTTTGGAGAATCCCAGTTCTGGCCTAGTCTCCATTAGAAGGACATGCACCATCTCGTGTCTAACCTGGGATTTGCAGCAAGCTGTCCAGTTCACAATTACAGGAACAATTTTACTTCAGAGAGTAGGAAAGGTTAACTCAGTTAACTGAAACTCCCTCCCAGTATGCAAATAAACTGCTTTAGATGTAAAGTTTACATGCCACTGCATATTATTATTTTATTACATATTAGTACACCTCAATAAAGAACTTTAACTTTCAAAGTTATAACTTTCTGCGTTCCTCTAATTTCTTACTCCTCAAAAATTAATTTTTACAGTAAGATAATTTCAGAATGACTGCATTTGAGAAATAAAGAAAATTCATTCACAGGTGATGTCAACGCTAATGCACCTAAAAGCAAGTCCCTTTCAAGCATCCTCATGACCACCAGCCAGCCCCCTGCTTATGTGGGATGCAGGTATATTACTGTCCTCTGAATTGGGTTACACTTCATGCTAGTGAAGTGAACGGGCTGGAAATCATCTACCATTAGGAATGCTGCTTCTATGAGAAATGATGCTCTGTTTCCAAACATGGGCTACACTTCAACAATACCCATGGGACCTTCTAGTTACAAATGCCTTGCCTTTTTAGACTGGTTCAGATTATATGGTGGATACTCAATTTGAAGGTAACAATAATCGCAAAACCCTCTTGTAGTTCACGCTTCTTAGTCAAGCAAGGGCTTTCTGTAAGAAGTTGACTTTCTTATTACAGCCATGCTGGTTTTTTTCCCTTGTCATTTTGGCCTTTCTAACCCAATTAACAAAAAGATACTCAAAAGCAATTTTCAGTTTTATCACAAGTTGTAAAGTACACTATTGTTTCTGCTAAAAGACTGGGAGCACACCAGTCTGCATGCTAAAATACAATAGACATTCTGTGTTTCATGCAAGTTTGAAAAAACTAACCTTTTCAATACCTTAAAATCTTGCAAAAAGGGATATCAAAAACAAGAATATTTTCATAAATGATGACTTTTACTAAAATACCCTAGAAATAGTCTTACCAGAAAACAAGCACCCTACCCCCACCCCGAGCTATGTCAACTTCCTTACATTTCCTATTTAATCCCCTTTGAATATCAAGAAAGTTTACTGAAAGCAGGAGCACTGGCAAGGCTAGGGGTAAGTCATACCCTGGGTATACCATACAGAGCCAAAGCCCTCACCCTTTCCAAAAAATCTAGTTCTGCTCACACATTACAATAGCAAAGACTGAGAAAACTGGGTTATACTGAAAAAACAAATCCATAAATAAACTTAGGTAAATAAAAGCTATCACTGGACAGTACACTGTCATCAATGGAAAAATACCATAGCTTAAATACAGACTTAATGTAATAATAATGATTACAAAGATCATACTTACAAATCTCTCTGAATTTGGTCAATCAGTAAACCATCAATCATTTTCTTATTTACAAAATACCAGGCCATTCCACCAAAGTGTCTTGTTGAACGTAAAATGTCATATTTTCCATGTTTATCTATGTCTTCATAGGTCTGATGATGAATCTACCCACATAAAATACAATTTTTCAAATACACACACAAAAAAGTGAGTGGCATTATCAGATAAACATTTACTTGCATGAGTGCTGTCTAAGAAAGTATCAGTAAAACCAGATCTACTTATTATACCTTCCTCCAGTAGGTATGATTGAGACCAACCCTCTACTGTAGAAGCACATAGCAGCCTGGAAAAGGTTTACCAAATACTGCCAGATGGATTACTTTTCAGCAGCCAAACACCTATCATATTCAGACCACTGAAAATAATGGATCACCATTTCTTAGTAACTAGGGGAGAAAAAAAATCAAGAATATTCTTTCATTCACTCCTCCCCATTCCCTCTATTTCATCAACTACCCTATGCCATCGACTACATTCCATTTTATTAATTAATGTTCTTTCGGTTCTCCTACCAAATTGATCTTAAATGAGGACTCTAATGAGGGAGGGCAGTGTTCAAAGGCTTTCAAAGGCCTGCTGATTTAAGTCTAGTTTCTTCAGCCTAGCATCTGAGGTCATCTGTGATAGGGCCCTATCTATCTTTCTAGTATAATCCTGAACCACCCACTATATATACATTGCATATAAAAGCAACCCAGGTGACTGGCCATTTCTCAAGCATACTTTGTTGTGTGTCCTGCCTGTTTATACTATCCAGTCTACCTGAAATTCCTCTCTTCACCCAATTCCATCTGCCACATTTTCCCTGACCTTTTAGAACTCTTAAGATCCCTACAAAGCCTTTCCTGAGAGCACTTGGTAACCTCTTAGTACCTAATATATAGAGCTAAAGGTGATAATTATCTGTATCCTTATATAGTACCCTTCACCACAATCATTTCTGGATAGCAAGCTCTGAAATAGTACACCCTAACCTAGTCATATGATCACCTATACTATCTACAATACTCCCTTACACACAGAAAGTACTATATGATTACTTATTAAATTGAATTGTAAGACACACACTGCATTTTGGTAAATTGTAGTAAGTAACTTTGCTCCTGTATGGTAAATTGCCATCAAATTAGGGTCCTAACTCTACCACTTACTAGTGGTGCAGCTTTCAGCAAGCGATTCAACTCTCTAAGCTTAAATTCTCTCATCCATAACTCAAGGGTTATTGTGAGCATAAAACATCTATCTGGTATACAGGTCCTCAATAGGTATTCAGGTTATTTTCCATTCTCTTCCCCCTGTATCAAAGCTTATAACCTACCTTATTGTGCTACATTAAAAAATATTACTCAACCAGATTTTAGAAATTATAAAAATATACTCACTTTGATATATTCAGCAGAATCTGGCTCGAACTGGGCAACGCAAAGGTCAAGGACATCAGCATGCCGGTCCTGGCTGTATAGGGTCTAAAACCACACAGCAGAGTTGGAATTAGATAGGAAGAATACAAAAGTTCAACACCTATCCTGACACCACGACAAACGTGCCCGTCCACATACATGCCTGTCTATCTACATACAGGCCACATCTGCACCCATCAAGAGGTATACAGAAATAACACAGGCTTTGTAACAGTCACACTTGAATTCAAATCCCAGCTATAAGATAGATAAACTAGTTATTAGAAATTTTTATCTGTGTTTATCAAAGCAAAATACCTGCAGGACCAGAGCCAACTGTTTCAACAAAGAAACAATCACTACTGATTCTATAAAACCAAGTCATCTTACCTGAAGATTTTCTTCCTTGAAAATTATTGGTGTTAAAGTTCTCCGACCTTCTTTTGGGAAATAAATTTGTATCATCCGGTCCCGTTCTTCCCAAGAGGCTTTGCGTAGTGTGCCACTTGGTTCTCTGACGACAATAAAACGCTCCTAAAATAGAAAACATAATCAAGGATGAGTTTGTGAGGACTTATTTTTAGTTCCAGTATCCCATTAAACACCATTATAAGAATAATTTGCAATCAACAATATAAAGTACAACTGGGAAACGCAAATGCAATCATATGTATGATTTAAATGATAATTTTAAATCTCAAAGATACTTCCTCCACTAATCACTGCTGTGCCTCTGACACTCAAAAATCTGAAATAAAAGTATTTACTAAGTGCCAACTATGGTCCTAAAGTGGGTTCAATACATAAAATGGTTCAACTAAAAAAAAGCTGATTTGAGACTCATCTAAATGCATTTCAGAGAAAAGAAGGGCTATAAAACCTTTTCAAACTGAAACATGCCAGTCTCCTCTAAATAATCTTTACTACTTTGTGATCTACATTTACGGTCCTAGGGATATAAGGAACAAATCCAGGAACGTACAGTCTTAATTCCACACCTCTATGATTCCTCATACTGGCATGAAACATAAATGTGTCAGAAAGACTGAGCGACCCATCTGCTTTGGTTTCTTCATTCTTCCAACTGCCAAATCCCAGGCCATGGAGTCACTTTCTCCTCTGAATCCCACCCACTCTTTGTACCACTCAACTAGCAATTTATCATGTGCAAGATTCTTAACACCTCTCAGATACTTAACATTGTTATAGAACTGGAAAATAGCAGGAACTGTGCGTTATAATTTTTTATAACACTCAGTGATAACAGAGCTTTGTACATAGCAGATAACTGATACACAACTGATTAACCAGATGGTACTGACTTTTAACTTTTCAGAAATGTAAAAGTGAGTATGTTCTGAGGATAAAAGAATTAAAACTTTCATCAAGCATTATAAAAGAAAAAAAAAATAGCAGATGCCAAAATAACACAATTGTTCTTAAAAAGCGTTTTGGTAATTTGAATTCCAACTTCATTTTTCCCTTTCAGGTTGTAGAATGCTCCCACAAACTAGCTTTCAAAGCACTGCAAACACAAATTAAAGTACCCTAAAGCAAAAATTCTAACAAAAATGAAACTATGTGATTGATGTACAGACATGTACATTGCTCACATCAAATCTTCTAACCATAATCATATATGATAAAAAGACTAATATGGGGTGGCTCTTTTCCCAATTCTAGCATTATATAATATTCTACAGCATTTTGTGGGCTAAATTATAAACTGCTCTCTTTTTACTCTACTTGAAAAGGTTGCAACATGAAACTGATATATTCTATAAGTACCTGTGTTCTTTTGGAACCAATAATTGAGGGAAGAGGAGCTAGAGAATAAAAACTACACTAAAGTGGTGCTGTCTGAAAATTATCTGGGGAAATCTGCCATTCATAATGCAAATTCTGAAAAGTGAACATCTTTTAGGAAGTCTGAGTTTTTGGCATCATCATGAATTAAGGAAATAAACACTATCTTCTCAAAAAGCATCAGCCAAGGAAGTCATTCTAGCTCTAGGCAGAAAGACTCTCCCTTCTCCCACTGCCTTGAAGATTTTTGCCTGCTTGTGGTTTAGGGGTACGTTTCTGTCTGTACATCCCTTGATCTGTCTTAGCATACTTTTTTCTTTGTAGTCAATCTGGAATATACTGTGTCCATAATCTGCAGGAGAAAATGGTAACATGATGTGGGGCTGTTCTGCATTTCCCTTTTTCCTTAAGCTGTATCTTCCAGAAGGGTCTCATCCAAACACAGAAATTCTGGTTGGGAAGAGTCAGACACCTGGTCACATGATGTTGACTCTCATCCCTCAGTCTCATCTCCACATAGTATTTCAAAGAAAGATCATTTTGCAATTAGACATATACTCACCCGGTGTGGTATGCTATATGTTATATCAGTAAATACATATTTGGCTGTTTCTGTTCCTTCCAAAATCTTATCTTCAGCTAACACATCATTTATTGGCACTCGCTCTTCAAGAACCGGTGGCATTTTTAATCGTATTTTAGCTGCCTCAACTGCCTGTCTTGTAGCCTAGTGAAATAAAATATTTCTTAAGGAAAGCCATAATGTTACAGATCAAAGGATCATCTGACAAAAGCATATACTAATCAAAAATGCTAAAGACTACAAAGAGAAGAAGCCATAGTCATGAATCAGTGAGTGAAAAGCCAGACTTGGGCTCCAGAGCTCCAGCCTTTGCCTTGTGGTATGACTGAGAGCAGCAGGTACAGGTTCAACCATTCTCAAAACAGCCAAGAAATGCTCTGAGACACAGCCAGTCTACAAAAGCTCCTTGAAACAGAATAAAGGATTTCATTTATTGGGTGCCTGCTATGTGCCAGATATTGTTCAAATACTCTGAATGTATTTGGCTTACAACTACCTTATGAGCTAGATGCTATTATTTCATGGGAGAAAAAACAGAGGCACACAAATGTTAAGTAAATTGCTAGGAAGTTGCAGCAGAGATCTGAACCCAGACAACTCAATTAGAGTCTATGTTCTTAACCACTGACCGCACTGCTCCATGCCATACCATCTAACAGCGGTTACCTGAGAGGTGAAAGGGGGCTTTTCACTCTTTATGTGATATATTATTGGATATTTGAATTTTTTGCTATGATTATAAATTACGTTTGAATTAGAGAGAAAGCAGTAAAGCTTCACATATTTACACATCAAAGCATTTTCCACAAAGCACTCAATACCCACTGACTCCAGGAAGATAACTGGTGCTTGGAGCAGGATGCTGTTCAGAAGGATCTCATAATCTCCCCCAAAGCTTCAGCCTCAAGGCAGCTCACAACTATTGTTTCTTCAGGAAGGAAGCTGAAGCAGGCTAAAGGAAGGCTGCTCAAGCTGGGTGTGGAGCAGTGGAGGCTCTGCTTGGACATCCAGACCTGACCTACATGTCCCAGTCTAACTAATTTTGGCCATGCTCCCTCCTCCTCTCTGCTTGCCTGTTCACGTTTCTTTTCTCAGTTCTGTGCCTGGATCTCCCTCTCTAGTGCTTGTGGAAGAGCAAACATCAGCTTCTAGATGGGCCTGTGGAAATGTTCTTTCACCCTTTAAAGAAAGGTATTCTACCAATAATCTTTCATTCTCATACCTCTTCCAACTGTGCCTGGGTCATCAGCTTATAGGTTGGTGGCTTCAGTTCTTGTATAGCTGGCTTAAAAACCTTCTGCAAATTCAAGCCTGTCATTTTGATGAGTATGTTTTGGACTTCCTCATCCATAAATGTAGGTTTCTTGATCTCTGAGCTAGCAGATTCTGTTAAAATAGATTTTAATAAATAAAAAGATAAAAACGACAAGCCAAAAAACTTCTAAATAGAAAAGTTAAAAAGTGATTAATACAATGTCTATCTCAATATGCATAATGCTAATATCTATGAGAGTCATTCAAGCTTTCATTTAAATTTTACTGAACATTCAAGATGATGAAGACAGTTTCTGCCAAAAAGGTACTGCAAGTGGAGGAAGCAACAAGAAAAAAGTAATTACGTAACGAAATTAATAATAATAGTTGCTATCATTTACAGAGTTGTCTCCTATATGCCAGCATTACATACATTTTTCAGGAATGCTTACAACCCACAAAATAAGTATTGATATCCCAATTTTATAAATGAGGATACTGGAGCCTGCCTAAAGACCTAACTATTAAGTGATAGAGCCAGGATTTAAATCAAGGTTTATCTGATTCTAGAGCCTAAATCAATTCCAATCTATCATGGTGCTCCTCAGTATAAGTACTACATGCAAGGGAGGCAAGGGGGTGGCAGTGGGAGTGACTATAAAAGAAGGAACTAAACATAGCCTGGGAGCATGGTAGGGTATGATAGGGTCAAATATGGCTTCCTAGAACCTAAAGAGGGTAGAGAAAAAAAGGGAAGGACATTCTAGGCTGAGGGTTTACAGCTGGGAAAAAGAGGCCTGGATCACAGGACATGATACAGAGGAGACTATGTAGTATCATGGAAAAGCTTTCACTAGGAGAGAAAACCCAGATCTCAGCTCTGCCCCATGCAGTTTGCCTAACCTCTATTTCCATTAGGGAAAAAAAGCCATTCCCTCCCAACCACCTCTTCCTCTTCTAGTTCTGTAAATGCTGGGGACCCTCAGGATTCATACCTGTATCCTTCTTTTCTCCCTTCTCACATTCTCCATAGATGATCACCTAGTCTTCTATAACTTTAATTCTATATGCTAGAGACTCTCAAATGTGAATCTCCAGCCAAGACCGTCTTCCATCGAAATACTCAATGGACATCTTGCATGCACTTAAATAATACCAAAGTGGACCCCATCAACTTTGTCCTGCCTCATACCTGCTTTTCCTACTATTCCTTATCTTAGCACCATCCAATAGGCCATGTGGGCCAGACACCTTACTTCTTGACTCTCTTTTTCCCTCCATATCTAGCCAACAGCAGCAGTAATAATGGTAATAACAGCTGACATTTGTTAGATATTTACTATGTGCCAGGACTTACCGAGCTAAGTACATCCTCAGCACATTTAATCCTCACAACAACCCATAAACACTATGATTATCTTCACTTTACAAAAGAGAATACTGACACCAAAGATACTGCCTCATAAATCTCTCTTAAATCCTCTACTTCCCACTTCCACTACCCTAATCAAAGCCATCCTTACAAATTATTGCCTTAGCCTCCTAACCAGCCTCCCTGACTCCATTCTGACTCTACTTTAAACCATTCTCCATAGACCACCAGAATAATCTCTTAAAAACATAATCTAAACAATAGAAGAGAAATTAACAACAACAAAAAAAAGTTGGTTCTTTGGAAAAATTTAACAAAACTGACAAACCTTTAGCTAGACTAACCAGGAAAAGAGAAAACCCAAATCAGCAAAATTATAAATGAAAAAGGAGACATTACAACTGATACCACAGAAATACAAAGGATTATGAGACTTCCATGAACAACTATATGCCAACAAATTGGCCAACCTAAAATAAATGAAAAAATTCTGAGAAACATACGACCTGCCAAGACTAAATCAAGAAGAAAAAGAAAATCAGAACAGACCAATTACTAGTCAGGAGTTTGAATCAGTAATCAGAAACCTCCCAATGAAGAAAAGTCCAGGACCAGATGGCTTTACATGTGAATTTTATCAAACTTTTAAAGAATTAACGCCAATCCTTTTCAAACTCTTTCCAAGAATCGGGGAGGAGGAAATACACCCTAACTCATTTTACAAGGCCAGCATTAACCCAATACCAAAGCCAAAAAGACACTAACAGAAAAGAAAACTACAGGGCAATATCTCTGATACCCAGTAAAATACTAGCAAACTGAATTCAGTAGCACATCAGAAAGATCATTCACCATGATCAAGTGGGTATTATCCTTGGGATGCAAGGATGGTGCAACATAATCAATGTGATATATCACATTAACAGAATAAAAGAAAAAAATCATATGATAACTTGAATGGATGCAGAGAAAGCAGTCGACAAAAGTCAACATCCATTCACAAAAAAAAAAATTAACAAATTTAGTATAGAAGGAACATACCTCAACATAATAAAGGCCATATATGACAAACCCACAGCTATCATCATACTCAGTAATGGAAGGTTGAAGCCTTTCCTTTAAGATTAGGAACAAGAAAGGGGTATCCACTCTCACCACTCCTATTCGACATAGTACAAAAAGTTCAGAGCAATTAGGCAAGCAAAGAAAAAGCCATCAGGTTGGAAAGGAAGAAGTAAAACTGTATCTATCTGCATATGACATGATTTTATATGTAGAAAATCTTAAAAACTCCACCAAAAAATGTTATAGCTAATCAATTCAGTAAAGTTGCAGGATACAAAATAAATATTAAAAAATCAGTAGTGTTCCTATAACACAACAATAAACTTTTTGAAAAAGACAGATCCCATTTATAACAGCATCAAAAACAATAAATTATCAAGGAAGTGAATGATCTCTATCCTGAAAACTACAAAATACTGACAAAAGAAATCAAAGACACAAATAAATGGAAAGGTCTCCTGAATTCATGGATTGAAAGAATTGGTATTGTTAAAATGTCCATCTACCCAAAGCCATCTATAGAGTCAATGCAATAGAAAAAATAATCCTAATATGTATATAGAACCACAAAAAAACCTGAATAACCAAAGCAATCCTGAGAAAGAAGAACAAAGCAGGAGGCCTCACACTTCTTATTTCAAGCTATACTATTAAGCTATAGTAATCAAAACAGTATGTTACTGGCATAAAATAGACACACAGACAAATGGAGAACTGTGAGCCCAGAAATAAACCCACCCATATATGGTCAACTAATATTTGACAAGGGAGCTAAGAATATGAAATGAACAAGCACTACCTCTTCAATAAGTGGTGTCAGGAAAAAGAATATTCACATGTAAAAGATTGAAACTAGACCTCTATCTTACACCACTCACAAAAATTAACTCAAAATAGATTAAAGACTTAAATGTAAGACCAGAAACCATAAAACTCCTAGAAGAAAACATACAGGAAAAGCACCCTGACAGTGGTCTCAGCAATCAAACTAAAAAATCAAACTAAAACACTTCTGCACAAACAGAGATGGGAAAAAATGGTGCATATGATAGAGGCTTTGTTCATCTCTCTTGCAACCAAATCAAAGTTGTGACATAAACATGGAGCAAACACCAAAGAAAGTTGCCTGGGACCTAGATGAACAGAAGCACAACTAGAGAGAGAAATAATTAATCAACCAGCAACTAGAAGGTAGGAGGGGGCAAAGAATTGAGGCTGCCAGTTCCCAAGGGGCTGAGTGGGACAAAGGCTTGTGGCAGCTGCAGACGCCTCTTAAAGGGGCCGTGTCAACAAGCGGAATTTCACAGTGACAAACCAGCTCGCTCTGAGCACCAGCACTGGGTCAGCTGCATGGAGGACACCAGAGATTTAAAGGGGGACACTGAGTTGTCTGAGTGAGGGCTGGAGGCAGAGCTCTCTCCCAGGCAGAAGTGCTGGCGGTATCCATTGTTCCTCTGTTGAGCCCTCCGCCCCTCCCAGGGTGGGGATTCAACACCACCATAGCTGAGACTCATCAAACTGGATGACAGAGGTCATCCGCCCAGAGGATTCCCTGAAACTCCAAGTCCCCCAACTCATGGCCCTACTCAAGCCACTTCAAGGTGTGTCCTAGGTGAGTCAGGGGCTCCTTGCTGGGCAGCACCAAGATTCACACTGGTGGCAGCTGGCCTCGGTTTCTAGTGTGGTTTCTTGAGGCATCTCTAAGCACAACATCTGTGGATTGCTTGCTGAATCTTAACAGGTGGCCCCAGAAGAGCACAAGCTGGAGCTAAACATGACCTGCAGCTGAACCCCTCTCAGGACTGTGCCACTGGACATCTCCTACATAAAGCCGTGATAACAAAATCGGAAGACTTAGGAGCTTTGCTTAGTACATAGAAACAGTCACATAAAGGCAGCCAAAATGGGAAGACAAAAAAGCAGAAAACATATGAGAGAATAGAACAGAGATCCAGGAATAATGGAGTCAAGCAATCTAACAGACACAGAATTCAAAACACTGGTTATAAAGATGCTCAACGAACTTAGAGAAAGTGTAGATGAATTCAGTGAGAACTTTAACAAAGAGATAAAACATAAAATAGAAATTATAAAAAAGGGAACCAGTCAGATATGAAGAACACATTATCTGAGATGAAGAAAATAGTGGATCAATGACATAGATAAAGAAGAGGATCAAATCACCGATATAGAGGATGGGGAAGCCAAGAACACTCAGTCAGAATGGCAAGAACAAACAAGCCAAGACTATAACATTATTTTAAGGAGCCTATGGGACACAATTAAATGTAAAAATATCCATGTCATAGGGGTACCTAAAGGAAAACAAAATGATGAAGACCTATTTGAAGAAATAATAATGGAAAACTTCCCTCACCTGGTAAAGGAAATAGACATACAACCCCAGGAAGCTCAGAGAGTCCCAAGAAAAAGAAACCCAAAGAAGCCCACACCAAGGCACATCATAATTAAAATGCCAAAAGTTAAATACAAAGAGAGAATCTTAAAATCAGCAAGAGAAAAGCAGTTAATTATCTACAAAGGACAACAAATAAGACTGTCAGCTGATTTCTCAAAAAAAAAAAAAACTATGCAGAAGGGCTTGGCACAAAATATTCAACATCATGAAAACCCAGGATATACAACCAAGAATACCCTATCCAGCAAAGCTATCTTTTAGAGTCAAAGGACAAATAAAGAGCTTTCCAGACAAAAATAAGCTAAAAGAATTTATCAACACCAAGGCAGTATTACAGGAAATGGAGGGACTTAATAAAAAATGTGTCAAAAACAGGAATAAAGAATAGTAATAACCGCATTCCTATCAACAAGTACCTCAAATGAAAAAGAATTAAGTGCTCCAACCAAAAGATAGAGGCTGAATGGATAATAAAACAAGATCCCTACATATGCTGCCTACAAGAGACTCATTTCAGATTAAAAGACACACACAGACTAAAAAAAAGGGAATGAAAAAAGACATTGCTTGACCTAGAAAGTATTGTGCTGAATGAAATGGGTTGGATTGAGAAAGACAAATATTGCATGGTTTCATGTACATGTGGTTGTTCTTTATATTCCATAACAACAAAAGCAGAAATATACTCAAAGATACAGAGAATATTTTGAGGGCTACTAGATGGGAGGGGTGTTGGGGGGATGGCAAAAAGGCAAAGGAATTAAGTACAAATGGAGAGTTGCAAAATAGTCGTGGAGATGTAGTGTGTAGCATGAGGAAGATGGTTAATAATGTCTTAATAAATGTTAAAAGTAAGGGGGAAAAGGGGTTCTAGATTTAGTGGGGTGATCATTTTGTGAGTTATATTAATCTGATCACTATGCTGTACAACTAAAACCCATATATTATTGTATTCCAGCTATAATTGAAAAAAAGTCACTGAATTGTAAATATGAGCAACTAGCTATCTATTTTATTTCAATAAAGCTGGGAGTTGGGGAAGGCTTCTGCACAGCAAAAGAAAACAAAATAAAAAGACAACCTACAGAATGGGAAAGAATATTAGCAAACCATATAACTGATAAGGGGTTAATAACCAAAATATATAAAGAATTTATACAACTCGATAACAAAAAAAATCCAATTAAAAAAATGAGCAAAGGACCTGAACAGACATTTTCCCAAAAAAAATATATGAATGGCCAACAAGTACATAAAAAGATGCTCGACATCACTAATCATCAGGAAAATGCAAATCAAAACCACTATGAGAAATGGCTAGTCAGAATGGCTAGTAGTACCAGAAAGACAAGAGATTAACAAATGCTGGCAAGGATGTGGAGTAAAAAGAACCCTTGTGCACTGTTGGTGATTGTAAATTGGTACAGCCACTACGCAAAGCAGTATGAAAACTCCTCAAAAAATTAAAAACAGAACTACCATATGATCCAGAAATTCCACCTCTGGGAGTATATATATATGAAGGAAACAAACACTGTCAAAGAGATATCTGCACCCCCATGTTCATAACAGTATTATTTACAATAGCCAAGATATGAAAACAAATTTCCAGTTATAAGATAAATAAGTACTAGAAATGTAATGTGCAACATGACTATAGTTAATATTGCTATATGGTTTATATGGAAGTTATTAGTGTAAATACTAAAATTTTCTCTTTTTTTGTATCTATATGAGAATGGATGTTAACTAATTTGTCATGGTAATAATTTCATAATATATATGTGTGTATGTATATATAAGTCATTGTGCTGTTGAATGTCAATTGTATCTCAATAAAACTGAAAAATAATCTTAAAAAATTTTTTAATGTAATCAACGTCACCCTTGTGCTTAAAACTCACCAATAACTCACAACATTATTTAGAGAAAAAAAAAGCTAAGGTGGTCTGCTTACTTCACTCTGTCCGCGGCTAGCCTAATGTGCCCTCCCAAGACCATTACGCTTTCTTGTACTCATCCCTGGCACCCAAGGTCTCTTATAGTGCTCCACACAAAGTAGGTGCTCAGCACTCCTAACAATTTCTTCCTCAGCCTGTTACCATTCAGTGACCACGTGTGCATATTGGACACCTCCACTTGATTCTCAAAGGTTCAGAACCTCAAATTTAATGTGTCCAAAACAGCTGTTTTACTCTGCTTCCCTTCCCATATCTTGTGCCTTTTCTCCCTCACCTCTTCTCCTCTCCCTTCCCCCTAAAAAACTGTTCCTACATTAATCTTCTCTGTCTTGATATAAATAGAACTACTCTCCACTCAACTGCCCATGCCAGAAACTTGATGAGCAACAATGATTTCTCCTACATTCAAAATCATTAGCGACCCTCATCAATCTTACCTCCAAAATGGGTTCCCAAATTACTTGAGTTCAGTCTCATTTCTGTACTCTTGTTTATGCTGTTTCCTTGACTTGGAATGCTTCTTGTTTTCTCCCTAGCATGGTTATCCAGGTCTCGATTTCGGTCATATTTTCCAGGAGTCCTTCCTTGCCCTTCCAACTTAGTTTGAGTTGTCAGTCTTACGTGCGTTCTCCTATCACAGCCTAAGTCACACTGACTGCCACTTCTCCACGGGGCCATGAGACCTCTCAGGCAAAAATCCGTGTCAGTCTTAGTTTGTCGCATTCTCTAAACCTAACACATGCTTTGCAAAGAACAGAGCTTGGGGACTATTGGTTGATTGGATGAACGAATAAACAAAAGGCCAGCAATGGCAGACCCAGAACTAACAGGAGACTGGGTTAAGGGCGCGCAGTGGGAAGAGCAGGGGTGGGGTGGAGGAGGGTGGGGCTCCGCGTGGGTCCCGCTAGCCAGAAGCAGGCATAGGTTTCCCAGGAGACTACCCCAGCAGACATCCGGCAGGTCACTTACCGGCCTTAGAACCAAACCGACGGCACGGCATTCCCGCCTCGCACGCTCGGGAAAGTTGTTGGAGCAGGTCGCTGAGCCGGGGCCGAATTCGGGTCTGGAAACAGACCCGTTCCATGCCTCGAAAACCAATCAGGCGGCTCCTCACCGACACAGAGGGTCTGAAAGTCGCCATAATTATCCTGACCGCTTGCGCCAGAGGCGTCTGGGAGCGAATCCCATTCTCGCGCGGTTCGTACTGCATTCTGGGAAATGTAGTCCGGGAGTGGAGGTGAAGGAAATGACGCAAACTTCCGGGCTTTTTATAGATTGTTTCTGTAAAGGGCTTGTTCACTCATAGAAAGTTGGTATCCCTCTCTATACATAGAGCCAAAGGCAAAACTTAAACCGTCTTACCTATGTGCTCTTTTTCCTGGGCCTTTCCTTTGCTTCCATAGCTCTAAACAAATTTCCATTTCCTGCCCAAAACTATTCTCCCAGCCCCAAGTTTAAATCCAACTGCCTATTCAAGTTATTTAAAACTTCTCACAGATCTCACTCACCCCCAAATACAACTAATTCTAAGCCCTGATAACCACCAGACCATCATCCCCCATAAACTCATATATTTGTTCTGTCTCAGAAACTTACTCCTTTCTTTCACAGCCCTTTTTTTCAATTTGTGATTATTTTGCTTATTTATCTATACTTCCTTTTCTCACCCCATGAAGACGACTCTCTATATTTTACATCTATTCCACAGCAAACATTTATCAAATAAATGACTAGATGAATGATGAAATGACCCTTTTATATTCTTCCCAGCTCTCCAGGATGTGTAGGTCTTGTCCTCCTGTGGACAATAGGTTAGTGCCTGTTCTAAGAACTTATCTCACCGCCTGGCTAAAGGCAAGTATTAAGTAAACACTTGTTTATATTAGTTGGACAGGTAGACTCATCTTCCAATCTCACCACCTTTCTTCCGCTGCTCAGTAAAAACTGTTTATGAACTCATTCCCTTCCCTATTTGGGTAAGGAAGTTAAAAGCCCTACCCTTGGTACTGCATTCAGGCATGACTGCTGCCCTGCACTTCTCACATTTCCTCTCAGACCTATGTGATATACTGTGTCAGGGAGAGTGGTGGGATGCATGCAAGTGTCTCCCAGCCATGCCCTTTATCTGAGAATCAGCCACCTACTTTCCCATAGCCATTGCTGAGAGGCTAGGCCTCAGTAGCTATGTTTTTCTATTAACATGTCCCTGGACAGAACTGACTGGACAATGAGTGGCTACCTAATGCAGGAAGAATGAGTCCATCCAACAGCTGTATTAGTTCCCTGTAGCCACTGTAACAAATTATAACAAATTTGGTGGCTTAAAACAACAAGAATTTATTCTTTCACAGTTCTGGATGCCAGTAATCTGAAGTCAGTATCACTGCGCTGAAATTAAAGTATCAATAGAGCTTTGCTCCCTTCAGAGGCTCTAGGGAAGGATCTGTTCCTTATCTTTTCCAGCTTCTAGTGCCTACAAGCACTATGGCTGGGTTATGGCTGTATCACTACGATCTCTGGCACCATCTTCATACCACTTTCTCTTCTGTCTGTGCCCAATCTCCCTTTGCCTCACTCTGATATAAACATATATGATTGCAATTAGGGCCTACCTGGATAATCCAGGCTAATCTCCACATCTTAAAATCCTCAGTTTAACCATTTTCTCCAAATACCCTGTTTCCATATAAAGAGGTAAATATTTGGGAGGCGGGGGACATTTTTTCACTCTACTCCAGCTGTCCAGATACCAAATGATACCAAATAAATTCTCTCTCAATATTTCAAACTAAGAAACAGAGAAACTACAGTTGATGGTAGAATTTCAAGTGAGTAAGAAGAGTCATGTTTGGAGCAGCTTTTTTTCAGCAATGTGCTCACTGAGAGTGAACAGAGAAAGCCAGTCTGCAGAGAAAGGCAGAAGTGGAGCAAAAGCAGAGATGACAGACTATGAGGTTTGGGAGAGAGAGAGATGGAGAAAGGTGTTCTCTTGGCCAGAGATCTTCCCACTTTCCTTTCATTGATGTCCTTTGCTTAGGCTACACTAAGTTTTACTGACATGGAGTAACCAAGATTCCTGGTTCCAGCTGTAACCTTAGGCAGATGCTCATATCTTTCAGAGCTTCAGTCCCTCCCCTGAAAAATGGGTATAATGATAGTACTTATCTTGCCGACTTTGAAAATAAAGTACTTTCAGAATCTGATTCCTGGTGTTTCAGAAGGGGGTGCAAAGTCATGGGGCAGCAAGTCAATGACTTTCTAAAGGTCTTCAGAGAGACAGTTTTAGAGAGTTATATGTTTATCAGTTATGATTCTCTTGTAAGCAACAGAAATATTTCCTGACTAAAACAGACAGAAGTGATTGAATGGATGTTGAAACAGAGATGGATTGACTATCTCAGGTTAAAGGGAAAGCTGAGCAGCCAAGCCACAGGAATGACTTGAAGGATAGAAGCTCCAGAGTCACTAGAGACAAGAACTCAAGAAAAATCTCTCCAGGAAGCTGCTTTCATAATGACATGGTTCCAACTGCATGCTTCCCATCAAGGTCAAATTTCTGGTAAGAGAAGCTGATTGGCCTGGGTGGGGAATGGGAAAAGTTGGCCCTCTGATTGACAGTCCCAAGACACCCTAACTGCATCTACTGCTAAGATTCATCAGGTGAAATCCAGCTCTGTAGAGCAAGAATGTGTCCTATTATTTGTAAAACAAAAGTATAGTGAGGTTTCAATTACCCAACTGTCAGTGATTTTACAGGGTCTAACCTTTTAATTATTTCCCTAAAGGTACTAGGATTTTTCCTGGACTTTTAAAATTCTTCAAGATAAGGGTATGGGGGTAGAAGTCAGGGAGAGGGATGGGGAGAGGCAGGACAGGGAGAAGGGCGATAGTCTGGACAATCTAAGAATCCTTTCAATCTTCAGCAGCATCCTTGCAAATTCTATATAGCCTTCAAAAATCTGTCTTTGGAGTCTTTCCCAAGAGTAACATCTGCCTCACTTTTGTCCTCACCTAGAGTGTTCTTCCCCTGCCCCTGTTCAGAATCCAAACCCCCAACATGTTCCTACAGACACAAATTCTATGGCCAAAACCTCTGTGTGTGCTAAGAAGGAACAACTAGCAAGAGAAAGAGTAAAGTGAGAAGGGACAAGTAATAATGAGAGGTTCCAAAGGAAGCTGCAAGGAGTAAAACCCTAAGTGGGGACATCAGCCATTGATGGGAAGGGGCTTTTGTACTAGGAGGCAAGGAGTTAAAGATGGATAGAGTATGGATAAGTTTTGAGACAATCAGAGCACCTTTCTGCCTCACCGTCTCTCTTTCCCTTGAGCAATGGAAAGCAAAGTCACTGGCGGAAAAGAGGTAGGGTTGTATTGGAAGCTACAAGAGCAAGAAGTTCTAAGCTGCTGCTGGGGTCTGTGCACATGGCTGTGATTCTAGAACCTGAAGCAACAGAAGCCCACCGAGTGGTGGGACAGTCTGCAGCAGTGCAGTAGAGGAACCAGGATCTGGAAGCCAGGAAGCTATTTCTGATCGTTTTAGAGGAAAATAGCAACATTTTTTTGGCGTGAAAAAATGTGATTCAGCACCGCCACCTTCCCTCTGATTCAGAGCACACTATCTTCTCATTAGTCCTGTTGCTCTTATGGCACATTGATGAGGTAGACAGGTAGAAGATAATTTTTCTCCTACATACAGAAAATGAGGCTCCAAAATTAAGGGTCTTGCCCAAGGCCATCCAGTGTATCCAATGCAGAGACAAGGCTAAACTCTGGGGTCCCTGGCAGCTGTTATGGTGGAAAAGCTCTGTTCACATGTGTTTTATTGCATGAGGAAAAACACTGAGACTTCCAGAAATTAAACAGACTGTCTTCTGAGCCCAGAATGTGGCCTAAAAAGAGAGTAGGCAGGGAGACTGTCCTCCACCATGAGATGGTGGGGGTGGATGAGTCAGTTCCTCCAACCTTGGAGTATCATTTGATCTCCAATTTTCCACATGACACTCACTCTCTTTTCTTCTGACAGTACCTACTGAACCACAATCCAACTCCAAACTGAACACTTGAAACAAAATGATTACCAGAGACCAAGACTACATCCATCTGTGATGATAGGCAGGTTCTTTGCCCTATAGCACAGGGACATAAATGTCAAAGGCACTTAGGTCAGCTCCTTCCAGAAGCTCCTGCCATCGCAGATGCCCCCACAATGGTGTAGGCCCAGAGCAATCACCTCATGTCACAGCCATTGTGGATATGATCTATAATAGCTGACACTTGGCTCCCCTGCTTCTGCGAGCTGGCTGCTGTCAGGTTTGGTATGTGGAACATTTTGTCTGAGAGATATGCTGGCCTGGGTTGAAAGTAATTCCCATCAGCTCAGAACCCGGGTGGTCTGTTATAAGGTTATATTTCAGTTTGATCTGGACTCAGGAAGTTCTTTGGACTGAGACCTGGTATTTTCAAAGGTTAGTAAGCCCATCAGAAATTTCTTTCATGAGAAAATGTGATGCATCTGATTGCCCTGACTTGCATGCCGTCCCCAGATCAGGGGCCTGAGCATAATTTCACTTTAGATTCATGACTGCAGTATCCTGCGGATTCCTGGAGCCTGGGCAGAATGTTCTAGTCACTACTAATGGGAAGCCAGAACCAAAAGGGCAGAATGCAGGTTCTTAGGGTACCCTAAGTGTGTGTGCCTGTGTGTATGTGCACATGCAATGTGTGTGTGTTTGCCTGCATGTGTCATATATTTATGTTAGTCTTGGAGGTGTGTGTGTACATATGTATATGTGTGTGTGTATATGTGTATGTGTGTGTGTGGTCATTTTGTATGCACATATGTATGTTCAAATACTGTATACACATGTATATATATATGGTAAGCATGCATATGTGAATTTGTGTGGTCTTGTGTTTGTACAGATGGATATGCATGTGTTCACACATGTGTATAGGCCTGGGAATGGGTGCAGTTTAATAGTAAGATTTGGAAATCACATAGTCATGGGTTCAAATTTTAACTCCACAATTTATTAATGTATGAGTCCTTACTACTAACCACCTTGGTTTCCTCCTCTCTAAGATCAGATGGTATAAGCTTCCACATAGGATGGGGATGAGGGTTAAGAGGCAAGAAGCAAATAGCACTCAGGTACACAGTGCCCATCAAGTGGCAGAGAGTATTATTACCATTACTGTCATTGTCGCCATCATCATCATCGTTCTTGTCTCACCTCATCTTGTTCCTTGGCTGTGTGGCATTCATTCTGTCTCCTGTGAAACCCAACCAGGGCTGAAAACATTTCTGATGGAAGTGAATTGACTTGAACAGCAGCCCAGAGAAATGAGTGACCAGACTGATTCTGTCTGACCCCTGTGAGCATGGCTGCCTCAGTAAATCATTCCTCATCAGCCGAATGGCACCAGTATACATCTTTTCTCAGGAGTTTCCCTCACACACTGCTATACCTCGTAGAGATGAAAGAAATCAAATGGTTCTTGGTTACCTTCTGCACACCCAGGCCTGGCACCAGTTAGTAGAAAACAATATGCATATCCTTGACCTCGATGGTTTTCCTGTGGAGTTGGCTTGTTTTTTCAATAAATAAGCAAACAGCTTTATTTGGATATCACTGGCATACAATAAACAGTACATATTTAAAGCATATAATTTGACAAGTAGTTTTTCTCTATGTACACACCATATAACCATCACCACAATCAAGATAATGAACATGCCCATCACCCCAAGTTTCTTTGTGCCCCTTGGTAATCCTCCTCCCATTCTTCTCGAACAGCTCCCTCTGCCAGGCAGCCACTGCTTGCTTTCCCTACAGATTAGTTTGAATTTTCTAGACTTTTATTTTCTTAAAGACATAAGATTTTTTGTCTATCTCCCTTACTTAACATAATTATTTTAAGATTCATCTATGTTGTGACATGTATCAGTAGTTTGTTCCTTTTTATTGCTGAATAATATTCCATTATATGGATTTACTACAATTTGTTATCCATTCACCCATTGTGGGGCTTTGTAATTGTTTCTAATCTTTAGCTTACAAATAAAATTCCAATGAACATTTGTATTTGAGTCTTTGGACATATGTTTTTCATTTCTCATTTCATTCCCACTTCTCATCATCTAGATAGGTATATATTTAACTTTTTTAAAAATTTCCATACTGTTTTTTAAAGTAATTCTACCATTTTACACCTCCACAGTGTATGAGAGTTATTTTTCCTCAGCATCCTCACCAACACTTGATATGGTCAGGTTTTTAAAAAATTTTAGCCATTTTCATAAGTGTGCTGTGGTATCTCATCATGGATTTTAATTTGCACCAGCCTCCTGACAACTGATGTTGAGCACCTTTTCATGTGCTTTTTGGCATTCATGTGCCTTCTTTGACAAGTTGTCGATTCAGATCTTTTGCCATTTTTTGAAATTGGTTGTTTTTTTATTATTGAATTTCAGGAATTCTTGTATTCTGGATACAAGTCCTATATTAAAAATGTTTGCACATATTTTCTCCCAGTTTATGGTTTGCCTTAGTAATCTCTTAACAGTATTTTTTAAAGAGAAATTTTTTATTTTGATGAAGTTAAATTTATCACTGTGTTCTTTTATGGGTCATGCTTTGCCTAACCCAAGGTCCCAAAGACTTTTTCCTATGTTTTCTTCTTGAAGGTTTATAGTTTTACATTTTGCATTTAGGTCTATGGTCCATTTTGAAATTGGCAGGGCTACTCCCACTTTGTTTTGATTGGTGTTACCATCCATTTACTTTAAATCTATATGTGTCTTTATATATAAACTGGATTTCCTAGACAACATATAGTTGGGTTGATCCACTCTGACAATCTTTATCATTTAATTGGTATATTTCAACCATTTCCATTTAAAGCAATTATTGATATAGCTGGATTAATATCTATCATATTTGTTACTATTTTCTCTCTGTTGCCCTAGTTCTTTGTTTCTATTTTTGTCTTCTAGTCTTTCTCTGCCTTTTGTGGTTTTAACTGAGTATTTTATGATTCAATTCCTTTCTTAGCCTATCAGTTATATTTCCTTTTTAAATGACTGCCTTAGAGTTTTCAAAATACATTTACACTAATCTAAATCCACTTTCAAATAACATTATACCACTTCATAGGTAGTGTGAGTACCTTATAGTAAGAAAATAATTCTAATTTTTCCATCCCTTTTATTATTGCTGTTATTCATTTTATTTATACATAAGCATACATAATCTATTGTTGCTATTATTTTGAATAAACTATTATCTGTTATATCAATTAAAAACAAGAAAAATAAAAGGTTTTTTTTTACTTTCACTTACTCCTTCTCCAAAGTGCTTCGTTTTTTACATATATCCAAGTTTCTGACCTATATCATTTTCCGTCTCTCTGAAGAAGGAAAGAACTGAAGAACTCCTTTTAAGAAACTTGCAAGGCAGACCTACTGACCAAAAATAAAATCCCTCAATTATTGTTTCTTTGAGAAAGTCTCTATTTCATTTTTACTTTTGAAGGATAAATTTTCAGGGTACAGAATTCTAGATTAATGATTATTTTTTTTTCTCTCAACACTTCAAATATGTCGCTCACTCTCTTCTTGCTTGTTTTGTTTCCGAGAAGTCTGATGTAATTCTTACCTTTGCTTCTCTATTGGTAAGGTGTTTTTCCTCTGGCTTCTTTCAAGATTATCTTTAAAGAAGATTAATTTTCTACAGTTTGTGATTGATATGTTTACATGTAAATTACTGGACATTTATCCTGCTTGATGTACTATGAACTTCCTGGATCTGTGGTTTGGTATCTGACACTAATTTGGGGAAATTTTCAGTCAGCAGAGCTTCAAATATTTCTTGTGTTCTTTCTTTTTCTTCTCCTTTTGGTATTTCCATTATATATATGTTACATCTTTTGCAGTTGTCCCACAGTCCTTGGATATTACATTCTGTTTTTTTTCCAGTCCTTGTTCTCTGTGTTTTTCCATTTTAGAAGTTTCTATTGTCATGTTCTCAAGCTCAGATGATTCTTTCTCAGCCATGTCCAGTCTACTGAATTCATCAAAGACATTCATTTCTGTTACAGATGTTTTGATCTCTAGTATTTTTTATTTATTTTTCTTAGAATTCCCATCTCCTTACACTGCCCATCTACTCTTGCATGCTGTCTAGTTATCCATTAGAGCCCTTAGCATTTTAATCATAGTTGTTTTACATTCTTTTTCTAAGAATTCTATCGTTCTTTCCATATCTGCATCTGATTCTGATGCTTGTTCTGTCTCTTCAAACTATGTTTTTGCCCGTTAGTATGCCATGTAATTTTTATTTTTTACTTTTGATAGACGGACATGGTACACTGAGTAAAAGGAATTGCAGTAAATAGGCCTTTAGTAACTTGGTGATGAGATGTGGAGGGAGAAGCATTCTGTAGTCCAACAATTAGGCCTCAAGTCTTTCAATGAGCCTATGCCTCTATGAACTTCTCAGTTTCTCTACTACCCCCTTAGGTGTAACACGATGGCTAGTTGGGTATTTTCCTTGCCCTACATCACCTAGGCTCTGATAAAACCCCAGCAGGTTAGGCTCTGGCAAAAATAGTTTCTCTTGAGTCAGGCCTTATTAAAGCAAAGACAACATACTCTGGAATATCTGAAAATGGTTACTTTCCCACTTCCCTGAAGGAAGCACCAGGGGATTTTTCTCTGATCTTCACTGTGAGAACCTGGTACAGCTCCTAGAGGTAAAACTCACGAAAGTCGGGGGTTCCCCTATGACTGGGTCCCCTGGAATTTTTAACCCTCATATATTTGTTCACACTGAGTTTCCAGCAATTTATCAGTTACAGTTCAGATTTTCCTACCTCCTAGATTTCTGCTCCTATAAGTTGTGGTTCTGTGTATTTACTTATCTATCTCTCCAATTTTGTGGGTAGCAGTTTTCCCTGTGACCTCACTTGTCTGACAGATATAAGAATTGTTGATTTTCCATTTGTTTGGCATTTTATTCACAAGTATACAGCAATGACTTCCAAGCTCCTTACATGCTAGACTAGAAACCTCTTTGGGTTTTATTTGTCCAAACTGTTCATAGTCTCTTTTTCCTCTTTTTCTGCTTTCTTCCAAATTAATTGAGTATTTTTTACAATCTATATCTTTTTTTGGCTTCTTATAGTTTTGTTCTAATGATTGTTTTAGCATAGTATATATCTACAATACAGCATACTTTCAAGTGATATTGGACTATTTTTACATAAAAGAACTTTATAATAGTATACTTTTTTCCTTCAGGTCTTATGCATTTTTTTTATCAAACATTTTACTTATATATATGATATGTACCCCCCAATGGATTACTATTTTTGTTTAAACACTTAATTATCTTCTTTATTATAATAGACTTTATTTTTTAGAGCAGTTTGGAGTTTACAAAAAAATTGAGCAGAAAGTTCCCATGTACTCTCCCCAGTTTCTCCTATTATTAATATTTTGTGTTTGTAACCATTGATGAACCAATCTTGATATTTTTTTAAAAAAAAACTAATATTCATGGGTTTTGAGAAATGCATAATGTCATTGTCCACCATCACAGTATCATTCGAAATAGTTTCAATGCCACAAAAATGCCCTGTGCCCCCATTTCATCCCTTCCTAACTCTCTCGAACCCTTGGCAACCACAGCTTTTTCTAGAATGTCATAGAGTTGGGATTATAGAGTATGTAGCCTTTTTAGACTAGCTTCTTTCACTTAGTAATATTCACTTAGCATTCCTCTATGTCTTTTTGTGTAGCTTGACAGTTCAATACTTTTTAACCACTGAAAAATATTTCATCATATGGATGTAGCACCGTTTGTTTACCCATTCAGCTATTGAAAGACATCCTAATTGCTTCCAATTGTCATTGATTATGAATAAAGCTTCTATAAACATTAGTATCCAGGTTTTTGTGTGGACGTAAGTTTTCACTTGTTTAGCTAAATACTTAGCACAATTGCTGGATAGTATGGTAAGAATACATTTAGTTTTGAAAAAAACTGCCAAATTGTCTTCCATTTTGCATTCCCTACAATTATCTTTTAAAGGTATTTAAATAATGAGAAAATATTTTATGTATTTTCCAATGTATGACAGTTCCAGTGCTCTTCATTCATTTGTGTATTCCAGATTTTCATCTGGCCCTTAAGAGGTGCTCTGGGTTCTGTCCAGCTCTCAGCTCCATGTGTTCTTCCAGACATGTGTTCTTCCAGACACTAAGTGGCGCTGTGGGACCACTAACGGGACCCAGACCCTGGGCGTTCAGTCCTCCCAAGCAGCTCAGCCCTAGAGGAGCTTTCACCTCAGGGCCCTTGTTGGAGCTTTGGCAGCTACTTCCATGTTCGGCTTTTCTCTGAACGACACAGCATGTTCTCCCTTTTCATGCAGCCTCTTGGTTCCTTTTCTACCGACTCTGAAGACAAAGAGAACCTCCACCTCTCCCTCCTTCCCACCAGAGGCATGGGGTCTCCCAGGATGGAGGAGGCAGTGGAAAGCAGACAGAAGCACTGGTCCTGGGACAGAGGGTGACCATTCTGCAAAGACCCTTTCCACCTCCTAAATGCCCAAAGCATGCAAACCCCTCTTTCTCCAGGCATGCAAACCCCTTCTTCTGATTCTGGAAGCCTGGTGATAAATCTCTGCAACCCTATCTTTAGGGAGACTTGTGTTTCTAAAAGGGTCTGTTTAGTAGAGCCAGAGGGCCACCGCTCCTCCTATCTGGCACTTAGGAACCTTGCTCATGCCCTCAGGCATTTGCTGTGGACCTTTCAGGGTGGAGTGGAAGAGTGTGAGTCAGGAAACGTCAGACCTGGAAGGCAAGCTCAGCCTCCACAAACCAGATAATTTAGAATCAGAGTCAGCAGGTAACTTCTCTGAGGCTCATGTGCGAAGTGGGGATTGTAGCCCGTGCTTTCAGGGTTGCAGCAAGAAATAAATGAGTATATCTTGTGGAAGCGCTTCATCGCTGGGTAGCTCTGGGCACCTGTGAGATGTGGTTATCAAAAACGATAACAAACTTGGACAGCCTTGGGACCTGTGCAAAATGGCTGGTGTGGGCAGCGTGACCAGGAGGCCAGAGGAGGGTGGACGGGAGGGATGGGCTTTGAGCCAGGTGGTTAGGATTAAGGGTGGAGGGGAACCGGGTTCACAGGAGCACAGGACTTGGAAAGTGGGGGGCGAGTGGGGCCTGGCCCCCAGGCTAGAAGGGGAGGACAGAGCCAGACGGGGGGACTTGAGTGCCTGGCCACTGCATCTGAACCAGTACTCCAGCCATCAGGGAACTTCTACCCAAGGGCAGCGGTTGGAAGATCCCTCTGGCAGCAGTGAGATAACAGTGATGCGAAGCCAGCCTGGCAGCTATTGTGTTCAGTGTGCATATTACCCTGTTCTTAATTGTGATTTTGTAAGCACTGGTTTCTCCTCTAACTTTTCCTGACCATTGAAATGAATTGAGTTGAGGTTCACTCAATCTTTTCTGTCTCTAGACACAGGACTGGCCAGGCCATAGCACTTGACAAAGACCCAGGGCCACTCACATACAGATTCCCATCTGCACAGACACTGTGACTACTGTCCCTAATTACTCACCTCCTGCTTCCCAGCAAACCAAGGAACCAAGCTGAGGACGATCTGAGCTGTCTCAAGGAGAGAAGCTGGTTATAGAACCCATGGCAGCATCACCCAACACACACACACACACACACACACACACACACACACACACACACAGGCAACAGAATGTATGGAGGACAGGGCCATTTCTGAGGGAAAGCCCTAGAGACCATAGGGCCATGCAATGTGTCAATGTGCCTCTGGGCTTTATCTCCTCTGCCACACACCAGAAGCAGAGGGTGCTGCAGCTGGCAGCCCCTCCTGCACAGTCTAGTGGGACCTGCTTCCTGAGCATCTCCTTCTACAGCACCCTTATCGTCAAGCCTTGGAACTGTCTGGCCAGGAGACCTTGGCTGGCCAGAGGCGTAGGGCAGTGGGCTCTTCTGTCAAGGAGAAAGGGAGCACCTGAAATCACTTTCCTTTCCCTTCTTGCTGATAATCTTTCTGAAATATCAGCATTCACAGTTTCCATCATTTCTGGTGACCTTGGACAGAATGTCCATTGAATGTTAATGCTGAATCTCAGCAAGAGAAGACCACAGAAGAAGGGCTAGACGTCGGGAGGGGTTGGGCTGGCCTGAAGACAGATATGTGGGCTACTCCTTTGGAGGAAAGTTCAAAGTTTATTTCCATGCATCCTGAGCCTGCCTCTTTCACAGAGAAAGAAAAGAAAGAAGGCAGAACCTAGGATGATGGGAGCCTTGGTTTGCTGGGTTCTGGTTTAGTGACATTTATGTTCTGAGATCTGGGAGCAGCTCCCATGTCACATAACTGTCCCCTCCCCATGGTAGCCTGGCAAGACCTTTGAGTCAGAAAAGAGGCTGAGAAGCCAGCCCTCTTCTGTGTGCCCTGGCCAGTCCCCAAAGTGCTTCGTATTTGATTTTTCCATCTGTAATATGGGAACAACAGTACATGAAGGCACTTGATGTGTTGCCATGAAGACTTATGAATAGATATTTAAAAATTTGGAAAAGGACCATGCATCATTTAGTGAAGGTGGTATTTTCCCCCCAGTGGAAAAAAAGAAGCAATACCTTCTCACTATATACAAGTAAAACCTCAGTCCCCAGAGCCAAGTGAGTCCAAGAAATGAAGCCAAAAGCAAACCTGGAAGACTGGGACTGGAATTCTCAGGACAAGGCCTTTGAAGTAAGGGCTCTCCCTCCCTTCAAGGGCTCCAGCAGCTCCCCCCGGCCACGCTTGATGAAAGGGAAGACAGGCTCTGTTGTGGTTTGACACATGCCCCAGATGTCAAGTTGCAAATCCATTTGGCAATTAGCTCTCAGAGGTGGCAGCTGTGTGGAGTGGAAAGGTTTCGGGCTTGGAATCGGTACATTGTGCCAGTGCCAGCCATGCCCAATGCAAGTTACCGGTGCCTCCACTCCTTTGCGGGAAGAATAGGGATGATACTAACACAGGCCTCCTTCTTAGGGCTACCAAACTTAGCAAATGAAAATACAGGATGCCCAGATGAATTTGAATTTCAGATAAATGCAATACTTGGTACATACTTATACTAAAAAATTTATTTTATATTCATCTTAAATTCAAACTCAACTGTATATCTTATATTTTATCTGGCAACCCTATTCCCTGAGAAGACTTTACAAGGGATCGTCTGGGTGAAAGGGCTTCAACTGTAAATGCTTTGAAAGTACACATTGGGAGGTATTCTGGAAAGATGGTGGACAATAACTTTAGCAACCAAAATGGTCTTTCATTGTGAAATTTCTAAGGCTCCCCACCTACTTTCATCTTTGCCCCCACTCCAGTGGGATCTCTGTATCTTCAAAGGGACTAACACCAATGGACTGATCCCCAGAATTATTCACTCACACATCCAATATAGTCTTCTGGTAGGATTAGGGTGAAGGACATATCATTGCGTTTATGGGGCCTCCAGGCCTGAGAGGGAGGGATGGAAATGAGGCAGATACAATGTAGGTAGGGAGAGCTGGGATAGAGGGAAGCTTGGGGCACCCATAATAGCATGGGAGGCAGGTTCCCAATGATGTGCAGACAAACAGGGTCTGGAGAATAATATGAAATATACATATGCATTGATTGACAACAGTTTGAAAGCTGGCCACCTCAAAAGTTGGCAAAGATGTGTAACAATAGAAATGTTTGTACCCTGCCCTAAGAGACTAATCTATTACAACTACTCCAGAGACACTGTAGACATTCATTCCCTATGACCCCCAGGAGAAATTCCATTTCCAGTATATGCCTGGAGAAACAGATGCATGGGTGAGTCAGGAGAGTGGCACTGCTCACCACAGTCCCAGACAGAACCAGCCCCAAAGCCATCAGTGCTAGAATATGGCCTGTTCACAGGTAGAATACAACACAGCAATGAAATGCACATGAGGAAACTACATGCAGTAGCAGGAATGAATATCACAAACACAGACACAAGTGTACACATGTGATTCTATTTTTTTACCCAGTTTTAGAGATATGTGCATGGGTGTTATAACACTAAAAGTCAAAGTGGTGACTGTCACCAAGTCAGAATGGTGGTTCCCTCCATGGCAGAGGTTCTCCACTGGGGTGGTTTTGCATACAGACACACACTCCCCCACCCACCCCTAGGGGATATCTGACAATGTCTAGAGAAGTATCTGATTGCCATGACTGTGGGGGATGGGGGAGTGTGCTCCTGGTCACAGACATTGCTAAACAGTGTACAATGCACAGAACAGCTCCCTGCACCATGCTCACACACACTAAGGAATTATCTTTCCCAAATGTCATAGCGCTACTCTGACACTTCTTGACCTAGGAGATAAGGGGACTGCTCACATGGGGTTTCTAGGATCCTGGCAATGATGTTGTCATTATATATATGTGTGTGTGTGTGTGTGTGTGTGTGTGTGTGTGTGTGTGTGTGTGTGTATCCTGTAAACTCTATCCAGTGTTTTATACACTCCAAAAATAATTACAGAGAGTGCAATTGGGTGTTTGGGGGATCAGCAGGGAGACTCATGAGATGAGGTCAGCTTTGGCCTCCAGCTACAAGGGGAGCCCAGGGACCAGTGCTGTTACTGGGACACCCCTCAGAAGGTATTTCAGAGATCTAGGCAGCCCAATACGTGTTCTCAACACCCCTTCAAGAAATCAGAACATGCATAGGCTCCCCATGCCAAGCATGAGTGCCCTGCCCAGTGAGACGAGTTCTCGGGTGGGGAGGTGGCCTGGCCAGCTGCCTCTTCTCCTTTTTGCTGGGAGGACCTGTAGGCCCAAAGCTTCATTGAGGCATTTTTAAGGGTGCCAGGAAATAAATCCTTTTGTTCCTTAAGAAAAAGAAATAAAAGGAATCCAAATTGGAAGGAAAGAAGTAAAACTGTCATTATTTGCAGAGGACATATTATATAGAGAAAACCCTAGACTACACACAAAAAAAAACTATTAGAATAAATAAATTCAATAAAGTTGAGGAATATAGAATATACAGAAATCTGTTGCATTTTATACACAAATAACAAAAAATCAGAAGGAGAAAATTAAGAATATAATTCCATTACATTGATACAATTGCATGAAAAAGCATAAAATACCAAGGAATAATTTAACCAAAGAGGTAAAAGACCTGTACTCAGAAAAATATAAGACATTGAAGAAAGAAACTGAAGAAGATACAAATTAATCAAAGGATATACCTTGCTCATGGATTAGAAGAAATAATATTGTTAAAATGTCCTTACTACCTAAAGCAATATACAGATTCAATGTAATCCCTATTAAAATACTAATGGCATTCTTTTCAGAATTAGCACAACTAATTCTAAAATATATGTGGAACCACAGAAGACCCCAAATTGCCAAAAACATTTTGAGAAAGAACAAGATGGAAGGTATCACACTCCCTGATATCAAACTATACTATACAGCTACAATAATTGAATAGTATGGTACTGGCATAAAAAACAACATACAGATCAATGAAATAGCCCAGAAATAAATCCTCTTTATATGGTCAATTAATCTACAACAAAGGAGGCAAGGATATATAATAGAGTAAAGACAGTCTCTTCAATTAGTAGTGGTGGGAAAACTGGACAGATACATGCAAAAAATTAAATCGGGCCACTTTCTCACACCATATACAAAAATAAACTTGAAGTGACTTAAATGTAAAACCTGAAAACATAAAACTCCTAGAAGAAAACATAGGAAGTAAAGTCTTTGACATCGCTCATAGCAATATCTTTTTGGATATGTCTCCTCAGGCAAAGGAAATAAAAACAATAAACAAATGGGGTTATATCAAACTAAAAAGTTTTTTGCACAGTGAAGGAAACCAACAACAAAATGAAAAGACAACCTACTGAATGGGAGAAAATATTCATCAATGATACATCCAATAAAGCATTAATATCCAAAATATATAAGGAACTCATACAACTTAATGCCAAACAATCCAATTAATAAATGAGCAGCAAAACTGAATAGTTATTTTTCCAAAGAAAAAAGATGGCCAAGAGATAGATGAAAAGATGTATTTCCAGTCACTAATCCCCAGGGAAATGCAAATTAAACCCACAATGAGATATCACCTCACACCTGTCAGAATGACTTTCATGAATAAATCAACAAATTACAAGTGCTGGTGAGGAAATGGAGAAAAAGGAGCCCTCATACACTGATGGTGGGATTGTAAATTAGTGCAGCCACTGTGGAAAACAGTATGGAGATGCCTCGAAAAATTAAAAATAGAGCTACCAGTGATCCAGCAATTCCACTTTCAGATATTTATCTGAAGAAAACAAAAACACTGATTCAAAAAGTTATATGAATGCCCATGTTCACTGCAGCATTACCAGGAATAGCCAAGATATGGAAGTCACCTAGGTGTCCATCAGTAGATGAAGAAAGAAGATATGGTATACATATATAATGGAATACTGGCATGTTATCCAGCAACAACAACAAAATCTTGCCATTTGCAACAACAAGGATGGACCTAGAGGGTATTATGCTAAGTGAAATATGTCAGATAGAGAAAGACAAATATTTTATGATTTCACTTATATGTACATAGAATCTAAAACAAAACAAACTAAACTATTAGCTCCTTCAGGGAACCAAGGGAAGGAATTTGGGTCAGACCTGGGCCAAGGCTTTGTTAGAGGACTGGTACTCCCTGGGACCAGCTCCAACAGGTGATGGCATGAGAGCTTGCACATTACTGGGAAATGCAGGGGTCATGTGTTTCTGCTTCCACCGCTTCCACCGCTTCCACCGCCTCCACCTGCACCCTGGATTTTTTTTTTAAATCAGTATCAGCTCTTTGTTTCATTTCAACAAAAAGACTGCATGCTCTGTTGGTCAAGATCCCAGTAGGCAAGAGATGGCACACTCAAATTAAGATAATGTGTAAGTGATGGGCTCCTCAAGCATTGTGCACAGGTATGGTGCAGCCTCAGGGACAGTGCAGACTCTGGAAGAGTGGGATGATGGAAGGGTTACCAGACCTGGAAGGGAGAGTGGTCCAGAGGGCTCCTTTGACATGCCTGTGACCTTCAGTCCAGGGGCACGTGTGGCCTGCAGCAACCCTGCAGGACCTCTAGAGGAATAAATACTCCCACCAACTTTCCTCCTTCCTCAGATCTCCTGCTGCTGCCTGGCACTGGCCAAATCTAACAGGGTAGGGGGAAAGGATGAAGGAATGGGGGAGAAGATGGGGTAAAAGGGGTCAAATATGTGGTAACATTAAAGAATTAAAGAATTAAACTCTCAAAAAAAATCTAACAGGAAGGCAATGGGCAAGGGGCTGTCCATGCAGCCCATTCTGGCCTTGTCAGCCCCCTGGACACAGAGCAGAACAAAGGGGAGAGAGGTGCAGCGATACCCAGCACAGGGACAGGTGAGGGGCCTTAATTTGAAGGGGGCTCCATTTGGGGCTCTCTCTATTGATGTGTCCTTGCCTCATGTCAGTCTTGTGAAGACTCTGCTTCGTGTCTGAGTGATATTCTTACAATCAACATTATAGAGGTATAATCAAGACACAATAAAATGCATCCATGTTAAGTGCACGTTTTGATGAGTGCTGACAAATTTACACACCCATGTAATCATCACCATGATGAATGTGTAGAACACTCTTACCCATCTAAAGTCTCCGTGCCCCTTCCCAGTCAATACTACATCCATCTCTGGCTCTAAGCAACCCCACTCTGCTTTCTACTGTTTAGATGCTACTTGTCTTTTCCAGGGGAATAATGTAAATGGAAAACTATAGTATGTAATCTTCTGTGTCTGGTTTCTTTCCCTCTGCACAAGTTTGAGATTCATCCAAGTTACCATGTATACCAGTTAGTTGTTCACTGATTTCACTGCTGAGTTAGCATTTCATTGTACTCTTATGTCCCATTTGGTATTTATCCCTTTACCTACTGATGGACATTTGGGTCGTTTTTAGGCTTTTGCTGTTATGAATAAAGCTCTATAAATATTTTCAAACAAGACTTTGTAGAGATGTGTTTTCATTTCTCTCAGGTAACTGTGAGTGGGACTCCTGCTGAATCATTTTGTGTTGCTTATAAGAAACTGCTAGACTGTTTTCTAAAATGATTGTCTTTTTGCAACCAACCAGCAAAATAGGAAGATTTCTGTTGCTCCATATCCTCACCAACACTTGGTATTATCAGTCTTTTTAACTTTAGCCATTTTAGTTGCGGTATAGTGGTATCTTACTATGGTTTAATTTTAATTTCTCTATGACTAGCGACATTCAGCATCTTTTCATGCACCTGCTGGCCACTCAGATATCTTCTTTATGAAGTATCTATTCAAGTCTTTTGCTGTTTATGTACATATTATTGATTTAATTTCTCCCAGTCTATGACCTGCTTTATTTTTTTGCTTTTTTTTCAAGCTTTTTTAGATTTTTTTAAAGTTTTATTTAATTTATTGGGTAACATTAGTCTATGAAATTATATAGGTTTCAAGTGTACAATTCTATAAAATGGCATTTGTATATTGCATTGTATATTCATCACCCAAAGTCAAATCTCCTTTTGTCACTGTTAATTTAACCCCCTTTTCTACCTCCCTCCTCACCCCCTCTTTCCCTCTAGTGATCACCAGACTGTTGTCTGTGTCTGTGAGTTTTTATTTGTCTTGTTTGTTCATTTGTAGCAATCCTTCTTCTGGATATCTACTTGAAAATTTTTTATTTTCTTTTATTTTATTTCTTTTATTTTTTTTAGGCAAGGCAACCCTTGGTTGACCTCACAGATTGCAAGGACCTTGTCAACTTACAATCCTTTATTTTTTATTCTTTATGCCTACAGCACTTGGTCTTCCTAGGTGGTCTCCCATCCAAGTACTAACCAGGCCCGACCCTGCTTAGCTTCTGAGATCAGATGGATCGGGCTTGTTCAGGGTAGCATGGCTGTAGATTACCTGAAAATTTTGAAAATATTTATTTGTAAAGATATACGTGCCCTATGTTCACTGTAGCATTTTCATGGTGGCCAAGACTTGGAGACAACCAAAGTATCCTTCAATAAATGGTTGGTTAATGAAGATGTGGTCCACACATATAATGGATTATTTAGCCATAAGAAAGATGAAATACTGCCATTTTTGACAACCTAAATGGATCTTGAGAATATCATGCTAAGTGAAATAAGTCAGATGGAAAAAGTAAAAAAAATCATATGATTTCACTCATAAATGGATATAAAACCAAAATCTTTTTTGCTTCTTAGCAGTGCACTGGGGCCCCACAGCTGGGGCCCTGTTGAAAGTGCTGAGTCTTCGGTCACCCCAATCAACTTTTCCCTGGGTATCAGGCCTCAGGCCACGACATCTGTCACAGGAATCTCCTTGCCCTGTCCTCATGACCACCTGTGTGAGTCATTGTCTCTACTGGATGAATGAAGGTTGAGGTACAAATCAGGAGAAGGAAAACATGTTTTGATAGAACCAGTTTTATATAAGCATTGTTAATCAATCAGGAATTGCAGAACTGAAAAGGCCAAAGGGAATGTTCAGATATCACAGAAGTAGTAACAGCAGGGATATGTAAAGAACACCTATAACTGGGCAATAAGAAAACAATCCATTTTTTTAAATGGGCAGGTGATTTCAACAGACACTTCCAAGAATACATGAGGATGACAAAAAAGCACAAGGAAAGATGCTCAATGGCAGTAATAACCCCTAGCATTGGGGGAACAAAGGTGAGACTTTGGGGTTATAAAGACCTAGATACTTTGAGAAGGGGCCTGCAAGGCTGGGAGCCAGGCCTCTGAGCAGACATGATGGGGCTGGCTCTGGGAGTGTGAAGGAAATGGACAACTGGAACTAGCAGCTGCTGCTCAAGTGCAGGCCCACTGCTGATGGAAACGGGGAGCAGATGTGAAGGAGCAAGTCCTTTTTCCCTCCTTCTGCCTTGCAGGCTCTCTCTTGGTTTCCCCTCTTTGCAGAGCCTAAAGGGGTGCCACTGGCCAGGCATAAACCTGATTTGTGGAGTCCCAGAGCACCAGAGAATAGCACAGAAGGTCAGGTTTGGAGCTGAAAGGCTCCAAAAGCACTACCACAGATCAAGTCACTTGCCCAGGTAATGCAGCTGGTAAGTGATTGAGTTTTTATGCAGGAACATCTGGTTCTGAGGACAGTGCCTGGCTGGGAGTTAAGAGGAAACACTTAGCAAGTGCCAGTCCTGGAGGCCTGAGCAGAGCCTGAAAAGTCTGCGTTAAGCACTGGAGGCGGGAAAGAGGGCTAGCCAGGCAGCACTACAGAGCTCCTGGTGAGTACCTGCCGTGGGTCCTGAAGCACAGATACTGGGCTGCTGGGGAAGCCAAGCTGGAGCTCAGCTATGGGCCTAGGGTATGTGAGGGACTCAGTACATGCTCCTGATTGCAGCGCAGATAAGGTGGTAAGCAGCCAGAGTGACATGATGTCCTAGATTTAAGCTCTGCACCCATGTATGGATCTTGGATAGCATGACACATATGGGTTGTCTGAGCCAGAGGCTCCCACCAGGAAACCAAAAATGTGGAGTCCATGGAGCTGGACAACTGTGCCTCTCTCCTAGACAGCTGCTTCTTCAGCTGAAGTCTTTCCAAAGCAAGATCATTAGCATCCCAGATGGAACAGCTCCCAGATTAGAAGTTTTCTTCTGAAACTAGCCTCTTCGTTGTAATGACCATGAGCCAGTTACTACTCACTTCACCTGAGTCCTTTTTTCTCATGTTTTCAGAAAAAGGGCCATACTCCAGATTCAAAGGTGTTGGGAAGAGCTATGAGATGGGGAATGTGGGTTGCTCTTCCCTGGCCCTGCCAAACTTCCTGGTGGTCCCCAGGCAGGCCCGGCCTGGGTGGTCACCAGCAGGAGACCCTACCATTAGCTCTACTCCAGCCTCCCACCAGCCCCTGACCACCACCTCTGCTCTGTGAGGACACATCTGGTCTTCCTGCTGAGTAGCGGTACACCCAGGATTAGGGGTTCCAACTCTGGGCTCACACAGCCATGGGTTCAAGTCCTAACTGTGCCAAAAGTTGGGCACAGCACTTAGTCTCTCTGAGACCCGTTGGGTAATTTGTCACCCCGAGGTAACACTAGCACACCCCAAGGCCTGGTAGGAGGCTTGCCCAAGGCTAGGCATAGCCCCAGCACAGTGCCAGGTGCATGGCTGGTGCTGAAGCAAGGTAGCCATCATAACTAGAGGTAGCATCAGATCTGGGGTTTCCACAGTCTCCTCTGGCTCTCCACACACCTCTGGGACATAAGCACCCTCCATGCTTCCCAATTTCTCACCCAGCCTGGCAGGCTTTCCCCCTTGTCTATGGCTAGTCCTACCAATCAGGGCACCAGACTCTGATTCCCTGGCCTGGCCCAAGCTACTATAATCTGGCTTTGGACAAAAGGAGTCACTGACCCATCTCTGACACCTTGGGCACAGGGCTCATCCAGGTGCCTAACCGGACAGCAGCTCATGGACAGCACCCCATGGCTAGTGGAGCTGTCAGCCTCTAGCCCCAGCTGGCTCTCCCGTGCTCCGCTCCAGCATCCACAAGCAGCAGGATGTCTGCCTCCCCTCCTTTGATCAGGACAGGGAGGGGCTACTCAGTGGTTGGTTTGGGACCGTCTCTATGATGCATTTTGACAGCCTTGGCCAAGCATATGCTTCAAATCCTCATGAGAAAGGGTCTTTTGAGTGGAGAGGGAACCCACAGCAGCCTTCAAAGGGCTTTAGGGCAAATTCGAGTGTATGAAGAAGTCCCTGGCTCTGAATTACCCTGCTGCCCCACGTGCAAGTTCAATGTTTCTTGAGAGAGGAGACTCCTGGCCTGTCCTTCAATCCACATGGTGACAGTGGAATCGAGTCACAACCCAGCTCAGTCTCCCGCCTCCACAGGGTTCAACCTCCTGAACGCTTCCCCCAGGTTTCCTGTGCCCAGCCTCCTGACAGTCCCTCTGAACTGGCCCCTCTTGGCCTCCACTATAAACCACCTTCAGCAGGACCCGCATTCCTTTTAATGGCTCCAGAAGGAGTTAGATAATTTGTAACTGATGCACCTGGAAAAACTTAATGAAATTTCGACTCAGTACTTTTGAAAAATCAATGCTATCCAGCCATGAGGACTTGGAGAGTAGACAGAACATTCCAAACAAAAAGATTTCACCCTTTTATTCTTCTTTTGTTATTATCCCCCTGTTCTAGTCGATATGAACATATCATCTGGATGCAACTGCCACCTTGGGGTCACAGCTCTCTGGCTGACAGCAGGGTCAGTCTTTCTCCCTGAAGGTGCTCAGAGCCAGACTGGGCCTCCAGGAAGGCCAAGAAGGAACCTTCCTGGATCTGGCATAGCCTTCTGTGTTTAATTTTCCCATAAGTCAGCTCTGATTAAGGGGAATGGCCTCATGTTTCATGTATTCAGAGCAGAGTTCTGAGAGCACCTTAAGTGGGCGGGGGAAGGCCCCTGACTGGCGGGCGGGGGCAGAGGGGTAGCTGCTCACCAGGTCACCCCCAGCACACACGTCTGCTACCTATCAGATCTCACTGGAGGAACGATTTGCCCGCTGCTGAGATCATCTGACAGCTTCCTCCTAATGAGACCCAGGGCTACTCCCAAACTTGTACCAGAGGCTGGATTGAGAGGAACTCCCACCAACCTGGAGAATCATCTCCCAGGACAAAAAGATGTTCTCTTCTGAGCTTGCTTTGCTCTGTGGAATGGTGGAGCCCAGCATTTCAGCAGAAGATGCCTTCTTGCTTCACTGCCCACCTGGGACAGTTGCTTCACAGGTCCCTTCAAGTAAAAACAGGAACTTTCAATATTTATTCATGACATTTGGCATCTCCATCACCAGCTCACTGTTGATAGCTCTAGGCAGGTGCAAGAGGAGGTGAGTTCAGTTCTCACCTCCAAGAATATGCAGTCCTCCTGGGGAGACATGACGGGCACCCATGGTGCAGGGAGGGTCACTGTGCATCACAAAAAAGGAGGTGTTCTGTGCACCAGGGTACCTGTCTAAAAGCATAAATCAGATTATGCATTCCCCTGCTGAAGATGCTCTACTGAATCTCATATCACTTGGAAAAATATCCAGACTCTTCTCCAAGACACTCCAGTCCCAGCCCTGCTGGGTTCCAGCCAGAGTAGTTTCCTTCTGTTTTTCAAATGCTGCCTATGACACCCCAAGTCTGCATCCTTGCCGTTCCTTTGCCTGGAATTCTCTTCCTCTAGATTGTCACATGACTATGCCACCTTGCCATTGAAGTTGCAGCACAAATGCCATCTCCCCAGAAAGCCCTTCCCAGACCATCTCACGTAACTGAGGCTCTCTCCTCAGGCACTCCTGGAGACACCAACTTGCCACAATGCCCTACTAACCCTTACCATAATATCTTTCCTATTGATTGACTACTTTTTGGATACTTCCCACTAGAATGCAGCTTCATGACAGCAGTGTCCTTGACTGTCCCGTTCTTTACTGGATCTTAGAATGTGAGATGTTTGATGAGTCTAACAGAGGAGACACTGTTAAACGTTGGTTGACTATAATGGAAGAGAGAGGAAGGAATCTACTCATAGCAGCTATTTTGAAATGCTCCCAACAGTGCACAGCGGCAGCCAGAGTGGTAAATAGTGACCTCAGCACCACCGCCTACCAGTGCCTGGGACTAAGCCTCAGTTCTCTTCTAAGTAAAATAATAGTATTGTTGTGAGGATTAAGTATGTACCACTTAGTAAGGATCAAATGTGTCATACAGTAAGTGCTCCATAACTTATAGCTTCATGGACACCATCATCATCACCATCACCACCATTATCATCATCTACACTGCAGTTCAGCATCAACTCACTTTAATCCTCTTTGTTGTCTCCTCTTAGTATTTGCTACACGAGGCTTCTTGCCCTGGCTTTCTCTCCTCGCCTGGTGTCACTTGCACCATTGGCAAATACTGTTGGTTTCCTGGCCCAAAGTCATCCCAACTTTCCCCCCTGCTAATAAAACCCCGAGTATCTGATAATAGATGCCTCAATCTTAGGAAAGATGGATAAAGAACCTGGTTTTGAGACTAGGCACATGAGCCCTCCCTAGTTAAACTTCTGGGAGAAGTTTTCCTACCAGAAAAGAGAGGCATATGAACTAGATTTGAATACAGTTGTGTGAGACTGTGATGTCTGAATTTATGGCAGCTACACAGTGACTGTGAGGCAACATGCAGGGGGACAAAACTGCTGACATGCTGAGGACAGGAAAACAGAAAGCTAGAAAGAGCCTTGCTCCCTGATGACATCCCTGAGCCACTAAACTGACTTTGGATATGCCTTTCTTCAGTCCTCCTGGTAAGTATCTATATTTTCTAAGTCCCCCTTAGTTAAGTTGTTATGGCCAAAAGCTAAGATAGCAAATGTCATGTCAGGCTATCTACAAAGTTCTATCTGGCACTCCTGCAGCAATCGGCACTCCAGTGGCCATGCACCCTCCCTATGGGACATCAGCTACTGCAGGGCTGGCTGCACAATCCATCCCTGGCATCTCCCGTCTCTCTCCCACAGAAGATGGGAAGCACACCAGCAAGTACACAGGAATTGGGATGGCAGGGTATTGAAGCACAGCAGGAACTTTCCCAAGGAGGAAGTGGGTTATAACTGTCTTCAAAGGCCTCTGTTTCTGGGTATTTAAAATGATAAATGATATAATGATTTAAAATGATAAATGGTAAATTCTCTAAGAGAGCAAGAAAAGAACAACTTCACATGTGAATACCATGACCTCAGCAGAAATTTATGGCCAAACCTGAGATCAGCCTTGTTTCACAGTCTAGAATTTAACATGTTACACACTGGACTCTGCCCAAAGTGAGGCTTTCTTTTATTTTCTAGAATAGGTCTGCTTTAGAGGGATAGTGGAGGGAAGTGGGGTAGGGGGCACTGAATTTAACAATGAAAGGAATTCTAACCTTTTTCAGGTAGTCAGTTTTTCTCCCTTTTACCCTTCATCCTCCCAAATTAGCTTCTAAGAGTTGTGGGGAGCTTGTATGTCTTCTTTTGGTGGAGGGAGGTGTCTCAGGAAGTGAGAGATAAGTCCTGGAGTTGTTCTCCTGACCCACTCTAGACGTCCTCTGATAGAGCTCCAGGCTGAGAACTCATGGTCTTTTCTTTCATTGTAATCTCTGCCCACTGGGCTCCCCAATCTCAGCTCCTGGTGCCAACCTCAGTGATCCTGCAAGCCCTGTGTCACTGCCACATGCACTGCTTGGCCCCTCTCAGCCTCTCCAAACCTGGTCTCCCCTCTAGGGTCACAGTGACCCTCATCCCCTTTGCTGCTCCATTCTCTACTTCTCACGTCCATCAGTCGGAGCTCATGGATAACTCCAGATTCTTCTAGAGGAGCCAGAGAAGACCACCCACTGTTTGTGTGGTAGCCTGTCCAGTTATTGCTGACTCTGTCTTCTGGGCAGTGGCAACATGTTGGATGCAGTGTTTCTCTCAGAGGAATCAAAATTTTCTCAATTTACCTCCACGGAAACTATAAATAAGCTCTGAAATCAGAAACACCCTCAAATTTATCTGTACCTTCTTAGACTACATTTCTCTCAGCTTTCATGGGGGGAGGGCTTGTGGGTAAAGCTGGATGACACAGTCTGACTACTTCCCTTGCCTTCTTCCTTTCTCCTTCTCCCTCCTAATACTGGAAGAGACTGTCCTTGCAGACTGATGGACTCCTCTAGGCACTTCCTCCTTCCCTTGTTTAGGAATCTCCATCTTCTCTGCTACACCTGCTCTCTCCACCCATGAAGCACAACCTCATGGCTTTGCATCAGAGGGTAGGTGGGATTTCAGAGAAAGCAAGACAGCTGATGCATTTTAGAATATATGTTGAGAGGCACTTAAAAGATAGCATCCTGGTTATAACCGTATCCGCACACTCTTTAAGGACCTAAGTTGCAGCTCTTTGACTAGATTTATTTTCAAATGAAAAGCCTTCCATAGCTCCCTCCTGAGAGGCTTGTTCATCAAATGACAATAGCTCCTTCCTTTCCTTCCCTCTCCATTTCACTCGGTCTCCCTTTTTTTGCAGGGCCTTTAGGCCGCAGTGTTTTCACCAAGTGCAGCAGTTTGGGTCACATCATCCTGCACACAGGCCCTGTCTGGAAACCCTGAGGGTATGATTAACATGGCTGGACTAGAAAGGCTTTCTGGAGGAGGTGGGCCTGGAATGCAGCCATGATGGGTAAGAATCAGACTGGGGAGTGGACAGGGCCAGTTTACTCAGCAACAGGATGAGCATGGTGAGAACATTCACTTGCTCAAGAGTCTCCTTGGTGACTCCCTACTTGACCTCCAAGATTCAATCCAAAGTTCTCCAAAGTTCTGTCAACATTGCTAACACATCCCCCACGGCAGCTGTGGGGAAAACAAGAGCCCTCCTTGGTAAGAGGCACCCTACTAGCTTACACCTGGCAGTCCCAGGTCCACCCTGCAGTTTCACTAATGCCCTTAAGTGTAGGCTTGGTCTCTTGCTTCTGAGTACGGAAGGCCTCTCTGTGGTCCTCTAAAACTCATCCCCTGGGTTCAGGTCGACTGACCTTCCCTGCTCAGGAGGGCTTTCAGCTCCAGTCATAGGAAGGCAGGCCCGTCCCCATCCTGATTCATTTTACCATATTCATCAATCTGCTGTGTGGCCTTGACAAGCCTCTTCACCTCTTTGGGCCAATTTTCTCATTCACAGTGTATTTCTCACAAGGGTCTGAGAATTACATACATTCATACATGTAATATACTTAGCACATAGCATCTCCCAGAGACCTGTTCTGCCCATCCCCTAAGTTCCTTCCAACTCATCTCTCTGTTGTCTCTCCTCTCTTCCCACCAACACGCTTACACGCACATACATACTCACACACACATACATACTCACACACACAATCACATTCATATGTGCTCTCATATGTGTATACAGATGGACATAACCACAGGCTCACTCGTGCACGGAGTGACCTTCCAGAAAACTGTGTGCTGAGGTCTGACCATACTAAAATGCCTTAAACACACAGCAAAAAAAAAAAAAAAAAAAAAAAAAAAAAAAAAAAAAAAAAAAAAAAAACAGGCTTAAATGGCGCTAGACAATGAAGAGGCCAGTCCCCTCACACCTGGGGAGTCATGATTAGCTCTGTGAAACAGAGACAGAGGCAGGACAAGAGAAAGAATGCTGATCTTTGGGAGGCAGCCTGCAGACAGGAGAGCACAGCTATGGGAAACACCCGCCTTCCAGCCATATAGATAAGGGGTTCAAATCGCTGCTCTGTCATTTTCCAGTTGTGTGGCCTCTGGCAAGTTCCTTAACCTCCCTGGGTTTCCACTGTCTCATCTGAGAAATGAAAACAATAGGACCCACCTCAGAGCAGAGTTGGGAGAATTCATCCAGATAATGTATATAAAATGCTGAGCGCAGAGCAGGCACATGGAAAGCACTCGACACGCAGAACAGCTTTTTATTATCAATAGCAGGCTCTCAAAAGACTAGGAAATAAATGAAAGCCAGAACAACCAAGGAGGGCTGCATGGTGAGGGTGGTCACCGAACTGGTCTCACAGAGGGGTCAGAAAGGTGGTAGACACAGTGTGGGTGTGGGAAATGGAACTTACGCAGGCACAGTTCTGGTTGGCAGAAGGTTTCTCCTGGGAGTTGGAGATACTCAGAGCACAATCTAAACCTGGAGGGAATAAATCTTACTTAAACTCCTCTTCTCCCAAGCTCCTATGGAACTAGTTTGAGGGCCTCGATATCAGTGAGTATCCTTGGGTAGGTTCAAGGAGCAGCAATCTGCATGATGAGGCAGTTCAGGTCCGGCCTCAGGTCGCAGCCCTATTGAAAGACACCACACTGCCCAAATCACAGCAGAATCCGGAACAAGAGATGCTCTGGAACCAACAAAGCCAGCTTTGATCTCAGCTCCCCACTTACTGGCCATATGACCTTAGACAAGGCAATTCCCCTCTTTTATGGGATGCAAACAGCAGGTGCTCAATGATGGTTGTTGGCAGCCGCCATCCCAGCACCAGCCTGCCTCTCAGTTCTCTTTTTCCTGCATTAAAGGCCCTGAGGCCCCAAACCCACGTGGTCTCTGTCCGTGATGTCCCTCCTCTCCCTGTGGATGCTAATGTTCCTCTCCTCTCCGGAAGAATTCAAAGGGCCTGGAAACTTGTTTATTAGGAAAAGCTGTGGGAGTCTGTCCTGCTTGGTGGAGGTGCTGACCTCTCCCATCCTTCCCTGCATATTTCTCCCCAGTGACATCTTTTCATGTTCCCTGCCTCACTTGGGTGAGTCACAGATCTGTAAATCCTGACCACAGAAAGCTTGGCAAAGTATGTTAGGTGTTTATTGGAAGGCAAAGGAGGCAAATGATCAAAACACTGGCTGTGGCTCTTGTCTCTGAAATTTGCAAGGGCAAGTTTTAAAATCTATGTTTGAAGCATCTAAACAGATTCCTGGAACACTCTTTTTAAAAAACCACAATGAAAATAAGATCACATATACTCCTCTGTTGCAGTCAAATCTTTAGGCTGCCTTTATATGGCGCCAGATATTCAAGTGAAAACAGAGAAATGCCATTTAGTTTTCAGTTTTCCAATTGATACAGACATTGTTTAGACATATCTCCACTGATACAAACACAGGCTATGGTTGGTTCTCTGTCCACCCCCATGCTGATTCGTGCCTGCCTTCACGCCTCTGCACATGCTATTCCCACTGTCTGCAACTGTTCCACTCACTTCAGGGAGCACTGGTTGTTACTCTGTGCCAGGCCCTGGATTGGGCAGAGACACAGAGATGAATCATACGGTTTCTGACCTCAAAAATCAGTGAGGAAAAGAGGCTGACAGAGGAGGAGGCCCAAGCTGCATCTTGATGGAGGAGCAGTTCTCTGAACCTACAGAGAAGAGAAGGAAGGCCTTTCCCACGTGAGCATGTCTAAGCATCCTCAAAGATCCAGCTTAAGTCTCCTCTTCTGGGAAGCATCCCCTTTTGTTAAGTTGGTGACTCCCTCTCTGTGACCACATGGTATCTGGTACACTCTCTCCCTTGCTCACCCACTTCCTGGGTTATTTATCTGCCTGGTGGTCCAGACGGACATATTGAAGAGTAAAATTATCGCCCCTCTGCATTTCTGGTGCCAGCTCTGGATCTGCTCTATGGCAGATTCATTCGGTATTTTGTGTGGTTTTTAAGCTGAGCTTCACCTTTAACACTGGTAAGAACTGAAGCAGCTCCAGGGCACTGAGAACGCTGACTGCTCTTTTGTCAGAGAATTCATACCTGAACCCCACCCTCCAAGCCCCTGTTGCTTCAAGCATCTGAGCCCTGAAGGGGTCTGGGTGGGATTAACCCTGGGATCTCAGCCTCATTCCAGCAACCCTGGTTGGGTGGTGGCAGTGGGGGGGCCCTATTCAATCAAGGAAGAAATATGCTTTGAAATGAAAACACTTCTCTTTCTGATCTGCTTGGCTCTGGGTTCTCCTGCCTTCTTAGTATGCATGAATTCAGCCCGTTTTAAGACTTACCCTCGGCATCTTCTCCACACTGACAGGCTGGAGCGGGCTCCCTCCCCTCGCTCGTCCCCCTCCAGTCCTCTCCAAAGACAAATTGCTTACATCTGTCAAGGCTTTTCTGATTAATAGAGGAATATGCCATGGGATGTCATCAGAGGTTCAGAGGCTGTTGATCAAAGAGGGAGGGGGGCCAGGCCACACATCCTTGTTGGTTCATTTATCAGGTCAGTTCAACACCTTTCCTCCTGAGTGCCCCCAGCAAAGGCACACCCACTGACCCACCAGCAGCTCCCATGTCCCCTGAGGGAGGGGAGCAGAGAGGAAATGTGCTCCAGTAAGGGGCAGTGGGGAGCCAGAGGCAAGGAGGGAGGAAGAGGTTCAGGAGCCCAGCCTGTACACTAATCCTTAGAGAAGCAGGCCCCAAGTTCTATTCATTTCTGGGCAGCCACTGGGATGACAATCTAATGTGATTTTCCAAAGCATGGAATTGAAAGAATAGAGAAAAGGAGAGAGGGAGGGAGGACTGAATGGATGGGATAGTAAATTAATGAGTAAATCAGAGAGAGAATGAGGGAGTGAGAGATCTAAGAATGAATAAAGGAGGTGGGAATGGTTGAATTAATGAGTCACTAAATGTCTGAATGGGTAGAAGAATTAATGATTCTTGACAACCCTTTAAAAAGTTGGATTTATGGCACAGATTCATCTCATTGTTTCTTCTATTCACTCATTGGTTGGCGTCAACAAACACAGCTTGGAAGAGCATCTCTAGGGTAACTACGGAGGAACTGCAGCCTCACCTTCACTCCAGCTCCCCTCATCATGTGTCTAATAGGCCCTGTGAGCCAGGTGAAAGCAGATGAGGCCTGGGGCAGCTGAGTGACTTAGAAAGGGGCAGGGGCAGCACAAGAACCAGGCCTGCCAGACTCAGCTCAGAGTCAGGTCCCTGAGGAACGGCTGGTAGCCATCACAGACTCTGTGTGTCCTCAGGCTGTGAGGTCACTCCCACCATGTCCCCTGAAGTTCACCTCTGCCAGGGACTTTGCAATGGGAGCTCCAGAGCCATGTAGGGTAAGACTTCAGTTGGCCTTGGAGACTGCTAAATTAGGCTCTGAGGATTTAGATTAGCCTAATTTAATGACACGGATGGCTGGCTGAATTGAAGTTCCATTTTTTTTTTTCTTTTAACTCACTCAGCAATTATTTACTTCAAGTTGGTTGCAGATGCAGCCTGCCAGGAATTATAATCCATTCCTTACTGAGCACAAGGAGAACAAGGAGATGCTGGCCACATCCACATGCACACCACCCAGGCAAGGGGGCCAGAGGGCAGGCAGGGTTGTGGGCTGTGTGTGTGCCACAAGTGGGAACTTGGAAGGGAGAGCACAGAATGTCTTACTGGGCTGGGCTGGCTGTCCTGGGAGTCTGGCAGGCAAGGGACTCCATGAAAATGTAGTTGGCTGGTTCCTGATCAGCTATAACTGCTGCTCTTGGCCCAGAGGGAGCATCCCCACACAGACATAAAACACATGCACGATCAGAAAAGACACATCTGGACACATCCAGGATGAGATCCACCCAGTCACAGACACACACAAGCATACATATCTATACGATGCACAGACTCCAACTACCAGATACAGATATGATAAGAAACAACAAGCCCATCTACATTAAGATCCCACTGTTGTAAGCCTAGTCAGGGAGACACACCAGTAAAGAAGTCAGAGCATCACCATACCTCAGGGCTGTGACAGAGGGGCCTGTAGTGTCCTGAGAAACCCTGGGTATCTCTGAGGTTTTTCTGGAGGAGGCGACATCTGAGGCCAGGGATTAGGTGAAAATAGCCGGAAGGGCATTCCTGGCATAAGGAAGAGCTCAGGCCAAGACCAAAGAACCTGGGAGAATCTACCTTCAGAGAAGGGTAGTTCATACAGTGTGGCCAGAACACAAGGAGAATATCTGAAGGGAGTCAGATCCTGGTCTTACTGCCCCAGCCAATCAGCCTCAGCCTACACGAAACAAAGCTCTGTGATGAGTATTAAAAACACCTCTCTCCTCTGAGGAGGAGCCATTTCACCATTTCGGGACTTCCCGCTGCTAGCCCTCCCTCCCCCTGCTGGCTTCCACTTCCTTCAGAGGCTTGCCCAGCCCACAGAGGAAGGGTGCACTCCAGGAGAACTCCCCACTGCTGTCTCCGGGAGTCACGGCTCCACACTCTGCCCAGGCCCAAAGGTGGCTGGGGCAGGGTTTCAGGGCTGCAGTCTTAATTTCACTTGCCTTGGACAGATGTGAGGAGCTCTGCCAGCTGTGAGGTCCCTCATGATGGTCAGTTCTTGCAGAGTTCCTCCGTCCCGTGCTGAGTAAGAAATGTGACAGAGCTACCTGACAGCCGCTTCCCAGGGATTTGGACACCAGTCCAGGTTTTCCCTGCAGTGCCCCCTGCCCACACTCTTCCCCATTTTTCCATCCTCCTCTAACTAACTCTTACTTGCCCTTCCAGACCAAGCTGAAATGTTACCTCTTCCAAAAAGCACTTCTGAGCCCCATTTCCACTATCCCAGGGGAGTTAGACACACTTCCTCAGTACTTCTCCATTGAAGCCTTATCAAACAACAGAATCATTATCTGTTTACTTAGAGATCTCCCCAGAGACCCTGAAAACTCTTGCTTTCTGTGGACCCTGCTGCCCCACAGGGCCTATGTATTAGCTCTCTACTGCTGCATAACAAACTATCCCAGAACTTAGTGACTCAAAACAACAGCAGTTACTTATTACCTCCAAGGTTTCCAGCCAGAGGTTAGGCATTTAGTACAGGAAGGACATCTTGTCCATAGCATCTGGGGCCTCAGCTAGGGTCTGGAACTATCTGAAGCATCAGCTTGGCCTCTCCATGTGGTCTGGGCTTCTTCTCAACATGGTGACTGGGTGCCAAAGGCAAGCATTCCAGAAGAGAGACAGAGACAGACAGGAGGAATCTGTATCATTTTATAACCTAAAATCAAAAACTATGTAGCATTATTTCTGCCATACTCTGTTGATCAAGGTAGTCACACACACATACAAATTCAAAGGGAATAAATATAGGTCCCCACTTCTCAGCAGAAGATTTGATAGTCACACTATAAGGAAAGGTGTGGCTATCTTTGAAAAATATAATCTGCTGCAATCAGTTACCTGGAGGTGCTCAATGTAGAACCAGTGAATGAATGAATGAATGAACGAATGAATGAACAAATGAATGAATGAACAATTTGCATTCTGTCCTGTCCATCTCTCCTCTGTCCTCATACAATTCTTCTCAGTTAAGACTCCAGCCAACTCTGACAAGCCCAAGTGGCTGTCACGGCCCCTCCTTCCATTCTGGAAGCCAAAGGGCCATGAAATCCCTTCCAGCTTCAGAGTTCTCAAAACTGTCCCTAGAGTGTCAGTGGTGTTCACTGTGGTTTCAGGGAACAGGGGAGTGGTGGCGCGGACTGGGGAAGCCGCCAAAGCAGACCAGGGAGGTAATTTTCCTCACTGATCCACAGACAAGTTTTCAGGAAGCAGATCTATGGAACTAAAACATTAGGGGAAAGCTTTTTTATTATTAAGTTTTTCAAGATTTAAATAACCGTCTTTAGCTATTTAATATTTTTAGGAGAAAAAGTGCTATTTGTACTAGACGATTATATTTTTGAGCTCCAATTTTTGAACAATCACTACGTGCTTTCACAGTTTTTCTCATTAATAACATAATACATTGAGCTCTGTGCTAAGTGTTTTATAAGCACTATTTCTTTAACAGAGCAACAAATGACGAAGACAGGAGCATTCAAAGGCTCCCTTCACTGAGGCAGTTCACCTAATCAGTTGAGGAGAGAACAGAAAGCCCTTTGGTAAATAAGGATTTTTGGAGCAGATGCAGGTCACAGGAGGACTGAGGGAAAGAGGAGAGTGACTTTCAGAATCATTATAAAATGGATCTACTGTGTTCTTCAAGAGATGCAAAGAAGATTGAAATACTTTTTAAGTAACTGCTAGCTCTTGGACTGAGCTTCCCTGAATCTGACTGCACCAAGTCTGAGCCACAGGGGCACCAGAACTGATAAGGGTTGCATCTTACTTGATCCTCACGACAATTGCATGAAATAGAAATTCTCATCATCTCTTTTGGAAAAATAAGATGCAGAGGATCTAAATATGCCTCAGGTTGTAGCACAGAGAAGTGGCTGAGATAGGACTAGAACCCAAGTCCCTCTGACCTAGAGAGTGACCTCTTAGCCACTGTCCCATGCTACCTCTTAACTGGAAGAGTACAGGCATTTCACTAGAAAGGAGTACCAGGTATCATTGTCCATGTGGGAGTGGGTAGGTGAAAAATCCAATACAGGTAGTTTCCACTCTCCACATGGGACCTGAGACTGCTTTTCCTTCTGAGCAGGAACATCTTATGGTAGTTAAATCTCTCAAGAAACACACACCCCAAATAATCCAAAGGACTCAAATAGCAATTTTTCTAAAGAAGATATGCAAATGACCAACAGGTGCATGAAAAGGTGCTCAACATCACCACACACACAGAGAGAGAGTGAGAGAGAAAACTGAGCCACTAAAAAAGAAGGAAATCCTGCCACTTGCAACAACATAGATGGATCGTGAGGGCATTATGCTGAGTGAAAAAGGTCAGACAGAGAAAGGCAAATACTATATGATCTCATTTATATGTGGAATCTTTAAAAAAGGAAAAAAACAAATTCTTCAAAGAAGGGATCAGATTTATGGTTACCAGAGACAGTGGGTAGGGGAAGGGGAAACTGGATAAAAATGGTCAAAAGTTACAAACTTCGACCAATAAGATAACTAGGTACTAGGGCTGTAACATGCAACAGAATGAATGTAGTCAACATTGCTATGTGGTATATTTGAAAGTTGTTAAGAAAGTAAATCTTAACAGTTATTGTCACAAAGAAAAAACACTTTTTTTCTTTTTCTTTTTTGTACTTATAGATGATGAATATAAACTAAACTTACTGTGGTAATCATTTTTGCAATATATGTAAGTCAAGTGCTTATGCTATACACTTTAAATTTATACACTGCTGTATTTCAATTACAACTCAATAAAATTGGTGGGGATCAGGAGAACACCCACCCTTCTCCACTGCATTCGAGCCAAGCCCTGGCCCGTAACAATCATGCTGATTGCTGTCCCCTCCACTTGTTATGCTGTGCCTTCTACCTGACACAAGTGCTGTGCCCTCCCTAGATCTGTACCCACTTCCACCAGCCAGTCCTCCCTCACCCCTTTTCACTCCTTACCTTGAGTGCTTAGGCAAGCTACTTAACCTCTCTGATTCTCAGTCACTGCAACTTAAACAGGGGAGGTAATGTGTGGAGTATACTAAAACTCATTCAAGAGTTGTGGAATGAATGAATGATCCAAAAATACCTACTTCATATGGTTGTGCTGAGGATTTGTGGAAATATGAGGAAGAGGCAGAGTACACAGTAAGTACTCAGTAAATAGTAGCTGCTGTTATAAAAATAGGTGGAAGATCCAAAACATTGCACTTTTTCTTGTTATTCACAGCCAAAATTTCTTACTTTTTTTTTTTTTTTGCATAACCACATCTCTGTCTGATCTAAGCATTAAGAAACAGTAACAAACAAACAAAACAGAAAACTAAAACAACCAGCACCAAGTAACTCCATAATTGTCCCCTGTGACCATACACATGCCAAGCATAACTTTGCAGGCCGGTCCAGCCACCAAGGAGAGAGAGGAGTCCTGATGAGATCCAGCAGAGGAAACCCAAGACTGCTCCAGGGGTGTGAGTCAGACTCCAGAACCAAGAGCAAGGCAGCCAGGGTGAGCAGGAGCCAGCGTGAGGCCCGTGTGTGCATCTGCACGCTCCAGCATCAGAGACACTGCCTTGGCCCATGAGTCTGTGGATGGATGGGGAGGACGCTCAGGAGTGAGGAGAACACAGGAATCACGGGAACAGAGGAAGGAGGGTCTCGGAAAGCTCCACCTGGGAGCTTCACTGTCCACACCGCCACATGAAGGTAGTCACCCTGCTGGCTCCTCTGGGGCCTTCTTCAGCACCCTGTGGCTCTCCTGGGGCTGGGTGGGGGTAGCGGGGGAGCTACTCCTCCTGGCACTGCCCCACTGCTTCTGGTCAATTGCCCCAGGTGGAAGGCTGGGGGATAGGTCTCAGGCTGCTCCAACTGTTCATCCCACTGACATCTGTGTGGACCTCTGAGTAGTGCTGGGGCAGAGCCTGCCACAGCAAGGCAAGTGCCCAACAAAAGAGGGTTATCATTATGCTAATATGGCTAGGCCTCTCTGGAGCCCACATGGTGGTGGGGGCACAGTCTCCTGTATGCAGGCTCAGTCCACTCACTACCAAGCCAGTGGCCTGCCTGGGGTATAAGCCATTTGGACCCTGAGCTCCACAGCAGATAGGCATCCAGGAGAGTTGTGGCCTGGATTCGGTGGCCTCTCCAGAGCCCAGTACTCTGGATCCTGCCAGGAGTCCTGGACCACGCAGGAGGTTTCCCCGACGCCCCAGCCATCCTGATGGACATAAATAGGACCTGAACTCAGAATGCTCTAGACCAGAGGCTATGCTTTTTCCTACCACTCAAACCACAGCAACACCAACTTTGGCTTTGCAGAGGGAATAATAAAGGTGGGTATCAACTCTTGGCCAGCTGGGTCTCCCTCTCAGTGGGCCTGCTCCTCCCTCCAGGGACCAGCTATGAGCGATGGGCAGCTAAGCTGGCTACATGGAGATGTGACCTGGCTAGAAAAGTGGCACCCCAGCCCTACCGCCATCCCCACACTCCTCAATGAGGGTGAACTGGGGCAGCCCCAGCCACCGGGGCAGGGCAGCGCATTTTCCAGGTTAGTTGAGAGCATCAGTGCCCCTGACAGTCCCCTGACAGTCCCTGAGGCCAGCCCTCCCCTGGGCCTTGAGTGCAGAGAAGGCTGGGCCTGCCTGGCCCTCCCAGTCTGGAAGTACCAATCCCAGGAATGTTCACTTCTATTTATTGTTGTGGCTGGTTGGTTGGTTGTTTTATCCAACTATAGAAGTAGAACTAAACCTATAGAAAATGGTACAAATAGAAAATTTCAGAGAAAGGCAATCAACTTTATGGGATTTTTCCTTTCAGTCTCTCCCAACACCAACCCCCTCCTACTTAATTGTTTTTCACATAATTGAGAGCCTAAAGTATTTATAACTCTCCACTCCTTTCCAGTTTACCCGACTCCACCACGCCCTTTGGCTTAACCTTATACCAGCAGGATTTTTCTGATTTCTTCAAACTCTCTTTGTAAACACTGGTTTTAGAGGCTGCATAGTCTTCTTTCACTGGGCTGAGCAGGGTTTATGTGTGTGTTCCCCTTACTGTAAGCTTTGTTTGTTTTGCGGTGTAGCAAAAGTCATGACATGAAAAACTTTGCCTGCATTCCAAAACATTTCCTTGGGATTCCTAGAAGTGGCACTGTTTGGTAAAGCGTAGGAACATTTATAGGGTTCTTGGTCTCTGTTTCCCAATCACCTTTGAGAGGACCGAACCAGTTTACACTTGAAAATTCAACATGCTGTGCTCAGTGCCAGTGATAGAAGACCCCTCAACCACGTAGATAGAATCCAGCTATCAAGCCACCACTATCAATTCCAGGATTTTCAAGTACCGAACAGCTTCTCCTTATTTCCCTACACTCAAAGGCCACCTTTCCAACGAAATAAAAAACTTTAAACATCTTTGGAAAGATGTCTGGGCCCAGGAGGTAAGAAGAGAAGGTTCTGGAGCTTCTCTGTTACCAGTGAGCTGAGTGAACTTAAGCCTTAAGTCTTCATTCCTCAAACTGGATGGTCCCCAAGGTCCTGCAGCCAGTGGTGGAGCTGGCAGCATGGGAAGGAGTTAGAGTCCAGGCTGAAGCATCAAGTTGCCTTGGCTTGTATTCCAGTTTTGACACAGCAGCACAGTCTAGGGCGAATTATTTAACTTGCCTAAGCCTTAATGCTATATTATCTGTAAAATGGGAATGAATAAATTAAATCATCTCCTGAGTTAGTATGAGGATAGACTATAAGCATACACTGAAATATTACATATTAAGAATGGTGACTGGCCCAAAGCAAATACTGCATAAAGGGTTTGATGCTTTTGAATTTGTTTGCTGTAGAATGAAAACAAGAACACAACTGAAGGGGGTGGAGGGGTATCCTCCAAGGCTGATGATAGCAGAGTCAGGAGGGAGAGAAAATGCTCCCCGCCCACAGTGGTGTGAGTTTTCCGGCAGTTGCCTTACTCATCTCTGTCTGACCAGTGGGTCTGGCTGTACAGCACGCCTCGGGCAGGGCAGGCCGCTCTGAAACACGACGCTTCCAGGGGAGGGAGTTGAAGGCCGCTACGCCAGGTGGTTATCAAAGCCTCGGCCGCCAGAGAGGCTCAGGAACATCATCTCCGGAAAGAGATGGTCTGAACTCACTCACCGGGGAACAAGGACACTGGACTCTGATAAGCCTGTGCAGCAGCAGCGAGAGGGCTGAGGGAGGGCCTTGCTGACTCAGCCTGCAGATATTTCCTTGGGGCTTTGGAGAGACAGAGCCAGATCCATATCTCTAGGTGGTGGAAGGTGGCAGAGAGATCAGATCAGGACAGAATCCTCTCTCTGGGCGGAGGATGGAGAGAAAGTGCCATGGTCAGAAATGTGCCTTGTTGTCAAGGGCCAGCCCCAAGCCTGGCACCTAGCCACTGGGCTGAGTCAGGACCTCCCGGGATGAGAGGGTGGTTGGCTGAGGGGCCCCTGATTTCTCAACAGCAATAGGAACCCCAATTCCAGGAGAGGATATCTTCACAAAGGAGACTAAGTGGGAATGCCTAATGGCATTTTATAGATCTCAACCAGAAACCAAGGTCGAGAGCAGTCAGAAAATGTACCTAAAATGACAAAGTGAATTAGGGGCCAAGCAGCATGTGAACATTAAGTCTCCTTCACCTCATTTCTCTGAGAAGGGCTCACGAGCTTCACCAGCCTGTCAAAAAAGGGGTTCAGAACCCCTGACCCAGTTACTGATGTGTTGAACAAAGGCACCCACAGAAACCTAGTGAAATGATCCTATGGAATGGGAATTACATTTCTGCAGGCAGCAAGCTCTGTGTTTCTTAGTGGGAAGCATCAGCAAGTAGCTGCTAGAAGGTATTTCTCCTTTTTCAATGGCTTTGAAATTCAACATTCAGGCAACAATCATTAATGTCCACTTAATGGATCCTGTTACTTATCCAGCATCCACTCTTACTCTTTTTTTTGTTTGTTTTTCCAAACAGAACCCTGATTTTGTTCAGGTCTTTATCTCCCACATGCCTGGCTCCATAGAGGCACAGTAATTACTCTAAGCTCACGGTTCCTAAACCATGCACCATGCCACCCCAAAGTGTTGCAGTAAATTTACTGTGGCATTGCAGTGTGCAATAAGACATTTCCTTATTGACTTCAGTACTGTGAGTTATGGATAGTATTACTTGCAGCCCAAAGCATTCTAAGGTATAAACAAACGTGCTGTAATGCAGGCTGTGTTAGGAGGAGCTGAGGAGATAGAGAGGAGCAAGCAAGGCCTCTGCCCTTATGGAGTCATGGGGCAGGGGAGTCACAGGACCTCCTGTGGCCAAAGTCGATACAAAGCTCTCCTGAGACAGGACCAGGAGGACTGACTCTTCCTGGGATATGGGCGAGGGCAGTGGGGACAGGAGACTTCCAGGAGGGCATTCTCCCCACAGCACATCACCCAGGCCACCATACATGCTTTTACTCACTGCAGCAGAGCTCACCTTTCCCACACGTCACCTTCACTCACCGTGAGCATTTGAGGGCATGATCTGGGCTCCGAAGAACCTACCCTTCCCCAGACACACCTAGGATCATCAACAACAATGAAGCCAGCAGTGAAAAGAAGACTGTAAGAAAGTTGGGTAGGGGAAGATCAGGGGCTTCCAAGAGGAGGGACCAGCATGGGTAAATACTGACATAACAAGTATTATGGGCCTGGCTCTGGGCATCAGTCCTTTCCATGGGGGAGCTCAGAGCCCAGTGCAGGAGGCAGGTTTAATGGAGGTCATATGATAATTCCAAATCATGGGGAAAGAAGAGGATGCTGAGGCAGAATAACAGGGGCCTGCTTTAGATTGATGGTCAGGGAAGGCCTCCAGAGGGAGTGCCATCCAAGGTGAACCCTGAGGATGAGGAGAAACCAGCCAGGAAGAGTTGGGGAAGAACACAGCAGGCAGAGGGGAAAGAGCAGCAAAGGGCCTGAGATGCCATATACTCAGCAGTCAGAGGAACAGAAAGTCCAAGCGAGCATTGCCAGATTCAGTGTCGTGCACACACACATACACATTAAATTAAAATTTCAGATCAACAACAAATATTTCTTCAATGTAAGTATGCCCTAAATATTGCATGGGATATACTTATACCCCCAAAGTATTATCTGTAGTCCAAATTTAACTAGGAATCCTGTATTTTATCCAGCAACCCTAGTCCAGGCTGACCAGAGCAGAGTGGGCAAGAGGAAAACAGCCTGAGAGATCAGAAGCGAGGGCTCCGGTCATGCCCTGCAGGGCCTGGACGGGGCTGAATGTTATTCTAAGAGCAGTGGAAAGCCAGACAGAAGCTCGATGCAGAGTTGTGGTGTCAATGAAGCTAATACAGCATGGTAGCTAACTGCATGAACTGTGGACCAGGAGAAGTTGGCTTCCAGTCCTAGCTCAGCCAACTGGTAGCTGTGTAGTCTCAAGTGAGCTAGTAAGCATTCTGTACCTCAGTTTCCTTATTTATAAAATGGGCATGATGAAAGTGATCATGCCATCCCTGTTGGGTTGTTGTATGCAAAGCACCTGGAAGAGCATCTGAATCAGTCTCCACTGTTACTAATATTGCTTTTTAAACAGATCACCTGGCTGCTGGTACACAGCAGAGCAAGGGGAACAGCGAGGGGTCCGGGAGATCATCCAGGAGGCTGTTCTAGTCCTCCAGGAGAGATGACTGTGACTGTGACGTGAAGAAGTGACTGCAGCATGGTTGAAGGAGTGAAACCAAGCATTCACAATCCCAGACTGCTCAAGGCCTCTCTAGGCAGAATGAAGCTGCCTGGTCTAGGGGAGCCTGGCGCGATAGAGGCCAACCCTCACAGAGGTGGGGTGGGGGCTGGCCAGCTGAAGGTTGGCCTGGGCTCTCCAGCGGCTTCCAAACAACTCCCTTTCCTGCAGAGGCAGGACTCAGCTCTGGGAACTGCCATCTCCTGGATCACAATTGGCCTTGAATGCAAATCAAGATAGAAATTACAATAATGTGAAGCTGACTTGCCTTCTATTTCTGGCACCTCTGTAATTTTAGAAAGTCCTGAAGGATTTAAACAGTTTGTCATTTCAGGAAAATTCCACCCTCCTTCCAGTGTGAGGCCAAGCCTGCCAAGCTCCTGCCCAAACAATCAGACTTTTCAGATGTACACTGTTCCCAAAGAGGGCACAGATGGGAAGCCGCAAGTCACCGCTTTCTGATAAAACACAGACCCAGGAGTCCACGGGCCAGGCCTGCCAGTGCCATCCCCTCTTCCCTGGGGGCCAGGGCTGGACTCCAGCTGCAGCTGCCAGACTCTGATCTGGGATCCAACAGAGGGCACCAGAGATTGCTTGGGACAATGAGCACAGAGTGGCCAGGAAGCTGGGGAGAAGGTTCCAGACTCAGAATCAGGAGCAGCGAAGAGGAAAATCATTATACATTCATAGTGACCTCTTTCTCCCCATCTATCTTAAAATAAAAAGTGGAGAGATACATGCTCTCACATAACTGTGAACACTCCACCAGGGTGCACCTCCATCCCCACACACAGTGAATATTGTAACAGCTCCTAAATTGTCTCCTGTCCTCCAGACTGAGATGGATTAGTAATGTCTGCTATGGGCACAGGAGAGGGAGGAGTTTGCCAGGTTTTTTCCATTCATGCACTGAACAAATCTTAGAATACAATTGTTATTAACATTCATTAGTTGAAAGAGCTACCACGTCCCTGCTGCTGCCTCTAGAGAAAGCCAAGCTTGTTATTCACGGCTCTCCACAATCTGTATCCCACTTCCTTTCATTCCCACCAGTTACCCACTGAACCCTGTGCTTCAGCCAGACTGGCTGCCTCACTACGGCCTCCAACGTGTCTTCAATATTCCCATGGTACTTTTATTCACTGGGTTCCACCTGATTGGAATCTGTGCTCTTCCGCTTCCCAAAGTGTCCTAGCCCCAACTCAAGGCCGACGCATCTTGATCGTTCAGTCGGAGTGGCCTGCATTCTGCTCAGCCTCTAAAGCACCTAAGTGTTTGAAGCTTTTGTTAGCCACTACTTTTTTAATGCCCAGAAGAATCACTTGTCTTTTGCGCACTTGGAGTTTGTCTGGCCTATCTAGACTACAAGCTCCCTGAGGACAAGGATGTTGCCTTGTTCTTCCTTGAGCAGGGAAATGAAACACTCACTCCAGGAACCGTACTGGGAATTCCTACCCATTCTTCTATTCAAGCTCGATAATCTAACAATGTGAGTATAACTACCTCCATTTGATAAATGAGGAAATAAAGGCTCAGAGAGGTTAAGGGACTTGTCCAAGGTCACATAGCTAGTAAGCAGCAGGCTAGGATTCAGAGCAATCTGAAACCAAATTCATTCCTTTTCTGCCCTGCTCCAGGATTCCTCCCATGGAGAACCACATTTCCACAGAGGACCCTGAAGAGGGCAAAGCTGAACCCCGATGAATGGATGTGACACTTAGCAGACACTCAAAAAACATTAGTGGTCTGATTGATAAAGCTCTAATGGTGACATATGACACATGAAGGCAGATGGTAGAGGAGCTAATCAGGCAGTGGGATTTGCCCAGCTCCCCACCGACCTCACCTCCCAGGTGACTGCTGAGTCTATCTGTGGAAGGTCAACATGGCCAGTGAGCCACACAGACCATGGATTCTCTGCCTTTTTATTTTATGCCCGCCCCTTCCCTCTACTCCAAGCTTCGGTCTCTAACAATCTTAGATGGTTCAGCCTTGAATTGCTGAGGCTGCCACACCGACTGCTTTAACTGCATGGAAAATCCAGAAATGTCTGTCACTTGCGTCCTCGGTTTATCTTTAGAAGAATGACTGAAAGGACCTCCACTGCCCAGGATGATTGTTTTGACAGGTTTTTATCGTGCATAAAATTACGTCATTGTTTTGTTTAACATTGAAAGGAGTTAAACTGCTATGAACTTAATGCACCACCCCCAGTAAACCATTAGGTCCCTTCTGTGTTCCTGACTTTATAAGTCTGTTTCCCTCACAGGAACATCTGTTGTATACTTAAATGACCTTAGTTCAAAGGCACGATCAACAAAAAATTCTTAACTCCACTAGGAAGCATTTGAGGGTATCCGTTACTCTGTGCTGGTCACAGTCTTAGGGGCTTCTCCGTTAACAGCTGTGCACATCTGCCCGTGCGGGTAGAGGCCCCTCTTTTTCTGAACATCGTTAAAGATGCTCAGGCCTGCATTTCAGCCTCATTCCCACTCTGCCCCATGCAAGTGAGTCTCGCCAAAGTCTCCATTTTATGGGCATCGATAGCCAGGGTTCTATTCAAGTACAGTTTTTACCCCACGTGCGGAGGGAGTGTGATGAAAGACAAGCAAAGGGTGTTCTGCTAATCCTTGGAAAGAACATGAATGAGCATTAGGAATTTCGAGCAACTTGACAAATGTAGGGAAAACAGATTGTTCTTAGCCAAACACAGAGGAATTTGAGGAGAAAAACGAGCCCGTTGCAGAGAAAGATTACAAGGAGACACCATCTTGGAGGTCATAAAAATCATATTGGAAACAGACAGCAAGGCAGCAAGCTTTCTGGCTTTTGCATTGATTAGCTCATCCTGACGTTATCCCCATTTTCCAGATGAGTCAACAGGCATTGAGCGCTCCTGGCTGGAGCAGAGGGGAGCCCAGGCGTCTGCCTCTAGCCATTCTGTTTATAGGTGGCTCCTGCTCAGGTTAACGTGAACCAGGTCGGTCTGTCAGGACGAAGATAGTGATGGTATGGACAATCATGGTGAGGTACTTTAAATACTCTTCCTTCAGCTCCTTTGCTTAGGGCTTGGCTCACAGCAGGTCTCCACGAAGTTAGCTGACAGTCTCTTTTTTTCTCAGCATTTGGTCAGATTTTCCAGTGAATGGGACTTTTCCAGGATGCTCTGATGTCAGGTCCACCAAATATCAGGGAAATGCAAACTTGGATTTCTCCGGGAGTCTGAGGAGAGGTGAGCTATCTCAAGAGCAACGAAGCTTGGCTTGCTCAGGGGGCCTCACTGTCCAGCCTGGCTGGGAAGGTGTCCTGGGGATGGGGCAACTGGGCCCCGACTCAGGTTTCAGGCTGTCCAGGGGGCCCTTCCCTAAAAGGGGTCATTGGGTCTTCATGCACATGCGAATCTTTATGAGTTGTTGAAACTTTTCTGGAAGTTGGTGGGTTTCCACAAGGCTGGTTCATGGAATTGCGCCTTCTCACAATTGGGGAAATCATTGCTAAAAATAAAGTTGGGTTTTTGCCTTATTTGGAGAGGACTGGCCTGCATTGTCTCTCTCTTACTAGATTATCTTTTAGAGAAAGTTGAAGAGTTTTTGTTCATTTAAAAAAGAGTGCTTTTAAAAGTATAGATTAAATTTCATTGACAAGAGTTTCAGAGACTGCTAGAATCTCTTTGTTGGACCAAAATGTTGCAGCATTCATTCACTGGTGCTGGTAGCATGTGGATCCATCTGGGTCTGAGAAACCTCAAGGATTGTATTTGGTTTTGGTCATTAAAGTTTTAGTTGAAATGGGATGTGACCTATAGCCCTATTATTCTTTCATTTGTCCATTCAGTCAGTCAGTCAGCCAGCCAGCCAAAGATGATCAAAGCCTAATCTGTGTCTGGCCCCATGAGGGCTTTGAGGATGCAGATAAAGAATCAATATTCTGCCCAGGAGTAGTGGCTATGTGACTAGTGGGGGTGGGGGGAGGCTGGGAGACAAAGAAGGGCTCCTAACCTAGCCTGGGGATAAGGGTGGAACTGCCAGAGCTGAGTTTTAGAGGAATTTTAAAGGTCAGGTAAAGATCAGAGAAGGAAGATAGGAGAGAATTTCAAGCAGTGGGAACAGCAGTGCAAAAGCCCCGGGTACTTGGGGGATTCTAACTATTACCTGGACCCAGTTAAATGGTGGAGAATGAGGTGGGTGCATCCAGACATAGGGCCAGCAAGTGAGGCTCAAATAAAGATAGGATCTGACCACGCGCTTGCATTACTCACCTCACTTCCCCCACTCTAATCTTGGCCCTGTTGGTCCATGTCTTCATTCAAATATTTAATATTTTGTTTATCATGGGTATTGTGCATTAATTTTGATTCCACAAAAGACTGAATTAAAGCATTATTTATCTTGATTACTGAGTTTTGGGACTCCCCCTTAAATTTTGCACTGGAGGTGAATGCCTTGCTCTCCCCATCCTAGTCCTGGATCATTCAAGAGAGGAGGTTTGGGAGGTGGGAGTGACAGAGTGTGCAGTGGCAGCACGCTCAGCTCAGAACTTTGCCTTTCACCCTTAAGGCAGTGGGGAGTCACTGAGGATGGTAAAGCAGGGAAATAATGTCTTCAAATGTGTTTTAGAAAACCTCCTAGCAGCAATAGGGTGTCGGGGGGCCAGGAGGCAGAGAGATTGAAAGCCGGAAGAGTGGTGAGGAGTGAGTCCAAGAATCGCAGGTGAGGGCTGATAAGGGCCAAAGCCAAAGCTGGGAAAGTGGGGTTCAAGAGGAGGACCTGGGTATATAGGAATAATATACACTACAGAATTTATCCAGCAATCCCAGCATCCATCCTCCCAAGGTTTCCTTTGGCAAAGAGCAGAGAGAGAATTCCTGGACCCTCTGGTGGGCAGAGGAAGGCACAGGGGTTAGAGTGACCAAATGACCTTGCTGTAGCTGCCTAGGGAAGCAGTGAGTCCTGCCATGCCCACCCCAAAGGCTGAAACTGCCCTGATCCCTGCAGAGTAGAGGCTACTGTCAGGGCTCTAACCACCCCTACATACCCCTCAGGCTGGCCTAGCAGAGGCAAGGGGGCCCAGGGCCTACAGGCAGGACAGGGATCCCAGAGGCAACACCCTCAGCTCAGCGCAGAGGCATTCAGACACATAAGCAGGCAGGTGGGAAGGCGGAGGAGGTCTGGTCCCCATTAGGGGCTATTTGCTTGTGGTATCAGGCCAGTAGGCTGTGGGTTGCTTAACAGGCATGGCCACAGGCTGCTGCAAAGGAGCTGCTGCCTTGAAATTGCATTGATTGCCTCTAATTTTCCCTGCTCCACACAGGGAACCCGAGGGCAGCCTAATGCAGGATGGCAGCCGTGGCAGCCCAAGATAGGGCATCTCTCTTGACTAAGAAAACACATGAGATTTCTTCTCTACAACTGGTTCTTACAGCTAATGCAATTTACTGTCATTGAAGTCTCAGCAGATCAAATTCCACCTCCTCCAAGAAGCCTTCCTGCCCTGTCCTGACCCCTGGACTCTGGCATCAGGCATATCTGGGTCCCTTCTCTCTCCATCTCTGCCCCCTCCCCCTGTCAAAAAACTTCTTAGCCTCTCTCAGACTTACTTTAGTTACAGAATGGACAGACAGGACCCCCATGGGAGACATGTGGTGACAATGATGGGGTGACATAATGATGGGACACCTTGCTCAGTATAGCACTTGCCTTCTAAAAGCAAGCACGTCCTTCATATCCAGATGGCTACTGTGCTCCACACCCCATCCCCATCCTTCCCCCACCAGCTTTGATGCACTTCTCTGAAGCTGTGGAGGAGGAACCAGCACCTCCTCCCCACAAAGAGAATCAAGACCTCTAGACCTAGTTCCCACCATCTAGTCTTAAGCTACCCACTGCCAAGGGAAAGCAGCGATAAAGCCTGCTGGCCCAGGGATGACCTTGCTGGTGCCGGCTCTTAGGCAGGAGTGAGAGTGGGCAAATCTCCCCCCTACTTTCTTGCTCACTGCTGGCCACTTCTTTTATCTCTCCTGTCTTTTCTCTCTCTCTCTCCCATCCCATGGTCTCATCGTTAACCTCCTGGGAAGCACCTCATAGGCAGCTGAGTTCCTCATTTCTCTCTTTGGGCATTCTCTGGCTGCCACTTCTGCATCTTCTTTTTCTCCACCAGCTCTTACTCTCAAGCTTCTAGTTCTTTCCCTCTTTATTCAATACTTATGAAACAGTCAGTAAATGTTTCCTAAGTGCTGCTATGTGTCAAGGGCTATGCTAGGCAATAGGCATGGAAGGCTAGGCTGACATAAGGGATGCTCTAGTGGATGTCTTCTCACTCTCTATAATTTTCTGTCTTCCCTTAGGGGTCTTTCTTGGGCTAAGAGGGAGATCAGGGCTGCCCTGTAACCACAGAGAGAAGCAGACAAAGCCAAGCCCTTGGAAGACTCTTCTTTTCTCCCTCCCATGCCTGCCCTGGGATGCAGAGGCCCTCCTTGGCACACTCCTCCTCCCCGCTCCATCCTCCAGGACAATTCATGCCCCCATAAGGTTAGGGAGTGAATGGGAAAGAGGGAACCTCCTCTCTCAGGCAATTGCATTGATGGTATGGGATGGGGAATGGCCAGAGAGGAGCAATAGGCCAGGTCACCACCAAGTCAGGCCTAGAAAGCCCTGCTTCCCCCACTGGCCTGGCTGGCAGCCCTTGACCATTTCAAAGGGCTGGATAAACAGCGTAGCGGCCTTGTCTCCCCCACACACTGAGCAGCAACACAGGCTGGGAGAGGCAGACCTCCTGGCAGCAGCAACACCAAGGGTGAGGTGCTCCTCTGCTGGGTCAAGGTGTTCCAAGCTTGTTTCTGGGCCCCCAGAACTGGTCGTTTTCTGGCAGCCAAACAGCTGCAGTCCCTGCCTGGCCCTGCAAGGCACATCTGTTCACAGTTAGGAGTCAGTGCCCATCCAGGAAGTGCAGTGAAGCAGCATGCACCTAAACCCCCACACGTGTGCACCCAGGCATGCATGACACCACACACACCTGCACAGACACAACTACCCATGTGTCTGCAGGTCTCTGTGCACACCCAGATACACATATGCTCACATCATTGAAAACAGGTTCAGTCCAGGAATTATACAGCCAAATAGATTGGATGAGGCGGGAGGAGCACTTTCAACTAAAAAAAATAAAATATAAGCTAAGGAGGTTCAGAAAAAGCTTTAAAAGAAAAAATAATGGAGGGAGCTAAGCCAACATCTTAGCACTGCTGATGCTATCAGACAGAACTGAGCTAACATAAGGGGCTCAGCCCTGCTCTGCAGAGAGTTGTTCCTGGCAGGGCCCAGCAGTGCAGGATAGAGGGAGGCATCCTGTGACAGTCAGGGTCTGCCCCAGGGCCCACTTCCTTCTGAGGCATGGGCCCCTCGAGCAGATGGAGTATACCTGGCTTCAGGAGGAGGCCCATACAGGATCATGAATCTGCCTAGACCCAAAGGCAGGTTCTCTTTATGGGACCCCATTAGGGATTAGGGAAGGACTGGCCACTCCAGTTCACATCAACCCAGTGGGGTATAGACTGTCAATGTAGCCCAACAGGCCAGCGGCTCTCACTCCTTAACCCTAATTCCAGTTGTGTATTCCATAATCCAGGCCAGTTTGGCCAGTTTTACGGAAGCCCTGGTCTGGGCCAGCAGCATCAGAGGACAGAGGTAGCCCTACCCAGGGCGTGACCAGGCTTTCCCTGACACTTCCATGCACAGGTGTGTTTCTCCAGGCTCTGAACCAATCTCATGGTTAGCAGCTCCTTACCTGTCTGTCCTGAGAGGCCGGGGAGTACTGTAGCCCAGCATGTGGCCTCTGAGGCCAGACTGTCTGGGTTCAAATCCTAGTTCTGCTACTGGCCATCAAGTGACTTAGGATGACTCAACTCTGTGAGTCTCAGTTTATTCTTTTCTAAAATGGCAGTGATAATCCCACTTGGCAAGGTCCTTGTAAGAATTCAATAAGATAATGTAGGTAAAGTGACTAAGATCCAATAAAAGCTCACTCCTATGGTTAACCCTGATAAAATAAGTTTCCAGGCCCCCTTTGTTTCCTTTAGTGTACTAGCATGCCCCTTCCTGTTCCCCAGAGCGGGGAAGCAAGGGACTTCAGGCAGTTCTTCTCGAATGCGGTCTCCAGACCAGCAGCAGTGTCATCACCTAGGAACTGGTTAGAAATGCAAATTCTGGGCCCACTGAATCAGATACTCAGGGATGGAACCCAGTATTGCACATTTTAACAAGACCTCAGGGTCACTGTGATGCAAGCTGAAGTCTGAGAACTCCTGGTGAAGGTCACTACATGCTACTTAGGCCAAAGATCTGACACCTGTCTTGCGTTAGCTTTCTATGGCTGCTGCCCAGAAATACCTACCACCAAGATCTGAGGTTAGGCCTTGAGTCCCAGACTTTGGTTTCCATATCTTGTGGCTGTCTGACCTCCTGGTCACCGCACCTGCCGCCATCCTGCTTACACCAGCCCTGCTCCCCTACCCCAGCACTGCCCTTCCTCACCCACCTCCACAGCCCACATGCTGGTCCTTCCCTGCTCCTGTCTCCGGCCACGTGCACCCTAACATCTGACCTGCACTCCACTCCTATCCAGCTGGGCTGGACCCAGCCCCAGAGGGGGAGACTCAGGCACTTGACTTCAAAGCCTTGTCAGAGGGAGCCTGGTTTACAGTGGAGGTCAAAGATAAACCAAGGAACAATTCTGCCAGAAAATGTACGTGGGAGGAGGCTACCCGGAGCACCAGGGGAGGAAGTGAGGGAGGGCTGGGGCTTGTTTCGGCAGCCGTTTCTGGAGGAGCCTTTCCAGTAGCCCAGCCCCAAACTAGGTACCCTTCCGTAAAGCAACTTAAGGCAAGAGTATGGCCCAGTTGATCCCACCCCTAAATCGGTTTTAACTGCATTTGTTCTGTCCTGATCCCTTGCATTTCCTCTCACTAGAAACATGATCAGAGCTGAGACCAACACTCGACTTCACCCATGAGCAACCTGGTGGAGGTAATGTACCAGGTAGGAGTAGAACAGACTACAGGTGGAACCCAGGTGTCCAGTGCAGGTGCTGCTGTCTATACTGTCCAGTGCATAGAGCTGCCTGGGCCACTGCTTGCCCTTCTGGGCCTCAGGAGAGGTCTGCATATGCCCTTCCTGAGCACTCCACAACTGCGACACCTGAACCCTGAGCATGACCCTCCCATTTATGCAATAAGGGTGCCCCCTCAGGGGCATGAGAGTGGGGAGATTTTTGAGCTCCATTAGACCAGAGCAGGGGCACAGAGGGTAGCATGGATAACCTTAACATGCTAAGGTTAACTCCCCTAAAACCAGCACTCCTAGCACTTTATCATGAGCCAGGTGACTTCTGAGGGCTTTCGCCATCTCTTACTCCTCAGAACTGACCAATGGACAGAGCAGGGAGACCAGCTAGTCAGCTCAGAGTCAGAGGACCTGTCTGAAGTCCCAGACCAGCTGGGTCCAGGTACCTAGCCAAGTACCTGTTCCAGCTCTGCCTAGGATGGGCACTGTCCTTAAGACTCCCATCATCCAGGGGAGAGATGGGCCCACATGCACATCTTCTGTCCTGGCTGCCAGAAAGCTGGTAGGAAAGCCATTCACAGCAGATACCGCATACTCAGAGCTGCAGCATCTGCCAGTGGTGTGACCTAGCCTGCATTTCCCCCAGAGTGAAGGACAGAGAAGGCAGCCCCCATCTTCATCAGAGTGAGGAAAATTGCCTTCCTGTAGCTCGGAAGAGGGAAATCGCCTTGTTCTGCCAGAATCTTGCCTCCCAGAAGCTCCTAGCATCTTCTTCTAGGGAGAATGGCTTTCTTTAGCAGGACCCACGGGGCAAGGGTGTGCAGTGCACATCGGAGGCAGAACAGGTGCCAGCAAGAGAGGGAAGTGTGGGAACAGCTGCCACCCCTCTGTTGTGGGGCCAGCATTGAAGAGCCATTGCAAGGATAATTGGAGTGACATCCTGGTACACTGACAAGATCCACTTCCAGATGGCACTGAGGGACCGCTTAGAACAATCAGCGAGGGGAGACGACTCCACCTGCTATTTTTAGAGGGTACTACATCTGGAGGTGGTATCTTTCGGCTGGAGATGTCTGAAACAAAGGCTGGGGCATTTGCATTTTCTGTGATCAACTCATCAAGATTTCTCCACCATGTTTCCAGGCCTCCAGATGAAAAATCATTCTGGTGTGCATGAGGCCCGGCCCTCACACAGCCTCCAAAAATATCCTCCAATCCAGTGCTCAGTGCTGCTCTGGAAGGAGAAGAAAGAGCCCAGGCAATCTTGCTTCCTGCTGCCACTTTTCCAGCTCTGTCCACAGGCTGTGGTGCTGAGCAGCACCCAAGGCCTCAGGCATGGCCAGGGGCACTCCTCTAGGTTCCTGGATCTGTTTGCTGGGGATGCTGCTGATATACTGTCCCAGGATCCCCAGAGAGTAGGCCACAGAGAGTGAGAAAAAGGGAATATACGGAGATTTTGATGTCAGGCAGATATGAGCTAAAGTCCTAGCCCAGCCACTTGCTGTGCCCTTGGGTGAGCAACTTCAACCCCTGTGCCTCAGTTCCCCACCTGTAACAGGGAAGGAGACCTACCACAGAGGAGAGAAACTAAACATACTGCCTTTCCTCATTTTCCAACCTAACTTAGCTCTTGGACCCTGCATCCACTGCTGGCAAGCAACCATCCAGCCATTTCACAGGAGGCCCAGTCTCTACAGAACTTCCTCAATCAATTCCCATTCGGTCTAGCATCCCTCTCCTCTCTCTCTCTCTTCTTTGTCCCCAGGGGAGATGGAAGCTGTAGGCATTAGAAGGAGGGACCACTTCTGCCCCCTCCAGCTGCCTCTGCCCAGTGATAATACTGATCCTGGATGTCCTTTGTCCGGTCTTTGTCTACTGGCCTCCAGCCACATTGTGACTGCTCTTGTCATGTCTGCATAGTTCCTGTTCTCTGTTTTCTAAGCGTACATCATCACCTAGTAACCTTCCTGTTCTGATGCAAGACATCTCCAGATATGCCTGCCTGTTTCTCAGCCACTCCCTCACCCCTGTGCGGCCCAGCAAATTCACGGACAGTCCCGTGCGTCCCCCATGAGGTTTCTGGTATTCCCTGCTAAACATTTCTTCCTTTTCCGCCTCACTGCCCTACCCAACCTTACCTCTCAGAGCCTCTCTCCAGGAAATCTTCTCTGACCACCAGTTTATTCAACCAACATCCCTTCTCTACAGCACCCCAGCAGCAGGCCCCACTTGGACAATTCATCAAGCACAGGACACGGCCATCTGTGTGTGTCTCCTTGTGTCTCACATGGTGGATCCTAGTCCCTGCAGGGAAATCCCCAGGGGGACTGCAGTCCTGTCCTCCAACCTGCTGGGGTTAGGCCCCAGCCAGGCCTCCACTGTGCCAGACTGTGCTCCCCTGTGTTGGGGTGGTGGTCATTTCTATGACATTCTTCATACTTTCTGGTGTTCTCTAAGCTTTATACAATCAACACAGATAACTCTGTTTTTCAATTTTTAAAAATGTCTTTCTGATTTTCTTAAAGATAAAGAAAGCCGTCTTTGATGAATAGCTATTTCCCCACCCCCTAGATGGAAATATAGAATTGAAGAGTGGTTAAAAGTGATGGCTTTTACCAAAGTTAGTAAAAGAAAGAAAAAAACAAAGATCACAGCAGAAATAAATGAAATACAGACTAAAAAAGCAATATAAAAGATCAATGAAATTAAGAACTGGTTTCTCAAAAAGATGAATAAAATAGATAAACCTTTAGTTAGACTTACCAAGAAAAAAACAGAGGTCTCAAATAAATAAAATTATAAATGAAAGAGAAGACATTACAACTGGTGCCACAAAAATACAGAGGATCTTAAGAGATTTCTATGAATAATTATATGTCAACAAATTGAACAATCTAGGTAAAAATGAATAAATTCCTAGAAACATAAAACTTACCAAGATTGAATCATGAATAGTAAACCAGAAAAGACCAGTTACTAGTAACGAGATTGAATCAGTAATCCAAAATCTCCCAACAAACAAGAGTCCAAGACCAGATGGCTTCGCTGGTGAATTCCACCAAACATTTAAAGAGAAATTAATACCAATCCTTCTCAAGCTCTTCCAAAAAAATAAAAGAGGAGGGAACACTTCCAAACTCATTTTATGAGGCCAGCATTACCCTGATACCAAAACCAGACAAGGACACTACAAGATAAGAAAATTATAGGCAAATATCCCTTAATTAAGAAAAATATAAAAATCTCCAACAGAATGTTAGCAAAACAAATCCAACAGTACATTAAAAGGATTATATACTATGATCAATTTGGATTGATTCCAGGGATGCAAAAATGATTCAGCATCCGCAAATCAATCAATGTGATACACCTAATTGACAAAATGAAGGATGAAAACCATATGATCTCTATAGATGCAGAAAAAGCATTTGATAAAATTTAACAACTATTCATGATAAAAACTCTCAACAAAGTGGGTACAGAGGGAACATATCTCAACATAATAAAGGCCATATATGACAAACCCACAGCTAACATCATACTCAACAGTGAAAAGCTGAAAACTTTTCCTCTTAGGTCAGGAAGAGGCCCAATCTTACTGCTTTTATTCAACATAGTATTGGAAATCCTAGCAAGAGTAATTAGGCAAGAAAAGGGAATAAAAAGCATCTAAATTGAAAAGGAAGAAGTAAAACTGTTTCTATTTACACATAACATAACCCACACATATATGGTCAATTATATATTGAAAACCCTAAAGACTTCATCAAAAAACTGTTAAAACTAATAATGAATTCAGTAAAGTAGCAGGATATAAAATCAATATACAAACATCAGTTGCATTTCTATACATCAATAATAAACTACAAGAAAGAGAAATTAAATATGTAATCCCATTTATGATTGCATCTAAAAGAATTAAATGCCTAGGAATAAATTTAACCAAGAAGGTGAAAGATTTGTACACTGAAATTTATGAGATACTGATGAAAAAATTTGAAGAAGACACAAATAAGTAGAAAGGTATTCCATGCTCATGTATTGAAAAAAATAATGTTGTTAAAATATACATACTACCCAAAGCAATGTACAGATTCAATGTAAACCATATCAAAATTCCTATGACATTTTTCATAGAAATAGAGCAAACAATCCTAAAATTTGTATGGAACCACAAAAGACTTCAAACAACCATAGCAATCTTGAGAAAAAAGAACAAAGTTGGAGGCATCACACTCTCTGACTTCAAACTGTATAACAAAGCTATACTAATCAAAACAGTACTGTATTAGCATAAAAAAAAACAGACATATGGAACAGAATAGAGAGCCCAGAAATAAACCCATATGTATATGGTCAATTAATTTATGACAAAAGCACCAAGAATATAAAATTGGGAAAAGGTAGTCTCTTCAATAAACAGTACTAGGAAAACTGAACAGCCACATGCAAAAGTATAAAACTGGACTCCTATCTTATACCATACACAAAATCATCTTTCTAAAAATGGATTAAAGAGTTGAACAGAAAGACTGAAATCATAAAGCTCCTAGAAGAAAAATGTTATGGGTAAGTCCCTTGACATCAGACTTGGCAGTGATTTTTGGATTAGGCAACAAAAGCAAAAATAAACAAGAAGGACTATATCAAACTAAAAAGCTTTGGCATAGAAAAGGAAGCCATCAACAAAATTAAAAGGGAGCCTACAAAACAGGAGAAATTATTTGCTAATCATATATCTGATAAGGGGTTAATATTCAAAACATATAAAGAACTCATACAACTCATTAGCAAAAAAAAAAAATTTTTAATGGGCAGAGGAACTGAATTGACATTTTCCCTAAGAAACATACAAATCACCAACACAAAAATGAAAAGGTGCTCAACATCACTAATGATCAGCAAAATAGAAATCAAAACCATGAGACAGGTGTTGGCAAGACGTGGATGTACACTGTTGATGGGAAAGTAAACTGGTACAACTACTATGGAAAGCGTTATGGAAGTTCCTCAAAAAATTAAACATAATTAATGGTGATATGATCTAACAATTCTCCTTCTGGATATATATTCAAAGGAAACAAAATCATTATCTCAAAGAGATATCTGTACCCAAAGTTCATTACAGCATTATTTACAAGAGCTAAGTCTTTGAAACAACCTAAGTGTTCACTGAAAGATGAATAAAGAAAATGTGGTATGTGTTTGTGTATACATATATAATGGAATATTATGCAGCTATAAAAAAAAAGGAAATCTTGCCATTTGCAACAACATGAATGGACCTTGAGGGCATTACACTAAGTGAAATAAATTAAACAGAGAAAGACAAATACCATATGATTTCACTTATATATGGAAACTAAAGACAAACCCGAGATCATAGAAGAAGAGAACGGAGGCAGATGGTTGCCAGAGGTAGGGGGTTGTGAGTGGGGAAAATGCATAAAATGGTCAAAAGGTACAAACTTCCAGTAATAAAATAAATAAGTAATAGGGATATAGTTTACAGCATGATAACTATAGTTAGCAACACTGTGTTGTATATTTGAAAGTTGCTAAGAGAATAGATCTTAAAAGTTCTCATCACACACACAAAAAGTTTGTAACCATGAGGTCATGGAGGTTAACTAAACTTATTGTGGTGATCATTTCACAATATATACATATATCAAATCATTATGTTTTATATCTTAAACTAGTATGTTATATGTCAATTATATTTCAATAAAACTGAGAAAAAAACAGGTCATGTAATAATCCCACTTTATGGAAGAAAAAAAACGTATACATTAATTATAACTGAATCTAAGGTATAATCAATGATTAAGTGCACCATTTTTATTTACCATTAAGAAACAACAACAACAAAATATTTCCAAGTAAACTGGAAAGAGTAATAGATTAAAGAATATATCACGAGTTCAGAGATGTTAAAATGAAATGTATCCTGGAATTAATAATATACTATATCACATTCCTTTATTGTAAAACAAACACCCTCAACCAAAAAAAAGTGTGAGCTTTTATTGACCTGGGTGGGTTATTACTCCCCTTTAGCATCAATGTCCCCAACTCTAAACAGGAATAATAACCACGCTGCCCTCCCAGGACTGTCAGAGGGTAGACGGCCCTTGGCATAGAATCCTGCACAGAGTAAATGCTCAGTAGTGGAGGAGCACCTCTGTCACAATTTTTGTCGTTGTCTTTGTCCCACTGACAGAGCCTAGTTAGACTCATTCCCCGTTGCATTCGGCCTCTCACACTCCCCGCAGCTGAGCCCCTGGTTATTCTCCATCAGCAGGGACACACCATGGCAGGTTGGGCACTATCATGTTGAGAGGGGTAATTGGAAGCATCTAGGGGCTCCTGGAAGAAGTCAGATCCCTCTACATCACTAGGGCTCACCACTGCCAGGCTCCCTGTCACCACATCTCCTTCTATTTCAAATTCCCTTCTATCCCCAAACCTCCTTCTACCCTCAAAGTTCCCTTCCACACCCATATCTTCTACCCGCCCAATTCCCATCCAATCCCAACTCCCTTTTACCTCCCAAACTCCTTCTATCTCCTGCAAAGACAAACCCACTGGCCTACGGTAGCCTACTTCATGTCCATCCAGAAATATATTTTTCTAGTCCAGCCTAGAAAATAGTTGCAAACAAGAGAAAGGGCCGTAAGAGAAACAACCACTTAGCAAGAGGTGTTTAGGGTAGGCTCTCTGCACATGAGGACAGGGCCCAGAAGCAGTGACCACAGTGCCTGATATCTAGGGTCAGCCCAGCCCGTTTGTGGGGTGTGAGTCCAGGAGTGCCTGCTTCCCAGGCTGCAAGGTGGGAGCTCTTCTGGAAGCACATTTCCAAGTTGGCCAGAAGCAGTTTCATGGGCCCTCGGGCCCAGAAGTGTGGGCCTCCAAGATGACAAGAGGAAGTGCCAGGTGAGTCGCAGTGAGATGTGTGCACCATCAGGCTGTTACCCTTGATGGGCACATAGCTGAGCCATCTCTGAGAGCCCAAACCAGAGCCCCAGAAGAGGAGGAAAGAAAGACTTGGATTCTCACCCAAACCAAATGGAGCTATCAGCCTTGGGAAAGAAACACCTAGAAGTGAGCAGCACAGAGCAGAAGATTCAGACATTTAGTCAGCAGCAGGAATTTCCACACCAGCTCACATTTACTGATCATACTTGATCTTACATACAGTCTAGGGGTGGGTAGGGGCTTGTGAGTCTTGCAATCAGATGAAAAACTGGAAGCTCAGAAACACTCAATGATTTGTCCAGCATTATACCACAAGTCATGGGACGGGGCACTGGCACCACAGGCACACTGGCCTTCAGGTCTAGACTTTGCTCCCTGAAAACTAGTCAGTACATGTGTCAGCATTTGCTAAGTTGAACCACATGAGCTTGCCATTTTTGCCATCAAAAATTATAAAATACCCACCAATTTATGTTTCAGCCAGTATTAAAGGTGATGTGTACACTGCCTCCCCACTAAATTTCTCCCTGCCATGGTACTTGATATTCTATCATTAGCAGTTCACTGCTTTGGCATTTCATCTTTTAGAAAGCACAGGTGCCTATGAGGAGTAAACAGAAAGGCAAGAAGTGTGAATCACATCCTAGTGTAAATTAGTTCATCAGGCAATTCAGGAGCAACAGCTCTGAGCACAGACGCCAAGAGAATGGAAGTTGCTAAGGGGAGAGCGACAGTGTTGATTTAGAAGAAAAGAAGATGGAGTGACCATGAAGAGAGGACCCAAGAAGGCTGCTGAGTTGGGCTATTTCACTACTATCCTCACATTATCTAGCAATAAAGATTTGCGTGTGCCTCCTGTAAGCTACCTAGCCTCTCTGAGCCTCAGAGTCCTTCTGCTGGGGGGACCAATGACCCTGCTCACTTAGCTCACACTGGACAATTTTCAAAGTGGCCTTGGGAAGCCTGAACCCCAAGAGTCCTCTCTACTTGAAACTGTCTTGTGACAGTGATTTTCTTCTTAGCTTGCTAAGTCTCACATAGTTAGGGTGCAATAGAACTAGCCTTTAAAATGAGGTCCACTTAATTTTGAATTTCAGTCTTTGCCTAAACGCCACACTGTGCTCAGCATTCCAAAACTGAATTCAAAGACACCCCGAGCCACCAGCATTTAGACGTATTTTCTGTTTTGAAATTCATGGCCACTGAAAAAGTTTTATTGTGAAATATACATACAAAAGAGTTCATTAACATGTCTGTAACAAAGAAATAATAAAAATGTATATATCCTTAAAAGTAATATTTTTGACGTTCTGCAATTTCATCAAAATTTATGTGGTTGCAAATTTCTATTTATCTTGTTTGAAACTTGTACTTCTTACATCTGAAATTTGGTGTCTTTTAACACCAAGGCTGCCTCTTCCCCATTATTTCTAAAATCATCTCTTTTTGGAACTACAAGTAATGTATATCAGACCTTCAAATCCCATCTTTCGTGTCTCAACCTTGCTTTCTTGTAGTCCATCTCTCTGTCCAAACTACATTCTAGATAGTTTCTTAAGAATTGTCAATTCATTAATTTTCTCTTCAGCTGTGTCTAATCTACTGTAAATTCTTCCAACTGAATTTTCCATTTCAATTATTACAATTTTTTTCCATTTAAAAAGATAGTGTCCTGTGCTATGCTCATATTTTCTCTTATTTCTTATTTCTTAAAACATATTAGGCATAGCTATTTTCTTAAAACATATTAGGCATAGCTATTTTTCCTGTCTGATCATTTTAATTATCTGAAATCTTTGTAGGTCTGATTCTGCAGTCCATTATTTTTGCTGATTCTCTTTCATGGAGCCTTGTTTCCTCATATGACTTTATGATTTTTGACTTGAACTAAAATGGTCCTCAGAATTTTTATCTATGAGAAATCTTTGAGCCTGGCCTGAACTTGACTTCCTGCAGAGATTATTTGTCTTTGTTTCTGCCTGCCACCTGTGAATAGCACCAACTCAGGGCTATTTTTAATTAGATTCTCTGCTTAAGGGTTAAAACTACAGGCATACTTCATTTTATTGTGCTTCGCAGATATTGCTTTTTGGTTTGTTTTGTTTTTGTTTTTGTTTTTTTACAGATTGGCAGTTGTGGCAACACTGCATGGAGAAATCTATTAGCACCATTTTTCCAACAGCATTTGCTCACTTCATGTCCCTGCCATACTTTAGTAATTTCCTCAATATTTCAATTTTTTTCATTATTATATTTGTTATGGTGATCTGTGATCAAAGATCTTCTATGTTACTATCTTAATATTTGAATCAGGCCAATTAATAGCTCTACACTGTCCTTTAAATGTCCAAAAAAAAAGAAGAGTTGCACGTATCTCACTTTAAGTCAAAAGCTAGAAATGATTAACTTTAAAACAGCCTTATAGCTGATATGGAGAAAGTTTTACTGGTCTGGTTAGAAGATCAAACCAGCCACAACATTCCCTTAAGCCATTCTATGAAAGCTGAGTGAAAGAAGGAACCTGGAGAAGAAAAGTTTAAAGCTAGCAGAGGTTAGTTCATGAGGTTTAAGGAAAGAGGCATCCCCATAACATAAAAGTGTGAGATAGGGCAGCAAGTGCTGATATAGAAACTGCAGCAAGTTATCCAGAATATCTAGCTAATTAATGAAGGTGACTACATCAAACACCAGATCTTCAATGTAGATAAAACAGCTTTATACTGAAATAAGATGCAATCTAGGACTTTCATAGCTAAAGAAGAGAAGTCAATTCCTAGCTTCATAGCTTCAAGGACAGGCGAACTCTCTTGCTAGGGGCTAATGCAGCTGGTGACTTTAAGTGGAAGCCAAGGCTCATTTACCATTCTAAAGACCATAGGGCCCTTAACAATTATGCTAAATCTACTCTGTCTATGCAGATACATGGAACGACAAAGCCTGTCCATCTGTTAACAACATAGTTTACTGGACATTTTAAGCCCACCATTGAGGCCTACTGCTCAGAAAAAAAGGATTCCTTTCAAAATATTAGTGCTCATAAACCTAGTCACCCCAGAGCTCTGATGGAGATGTACAAGATTAATGTGTTTTCATGCCTGTTAACACAATATCTATTCTGTAGCCCATGGACCAAGGAATAATTTCAACTTTCAAGTCTTACTATTTAAGAAATATATTTCATAAGACTATAGATGCCATGGATAGTGATTCCTTTGATGGATATGGGCAAAGAAAATTGAAAACCTTCTGGAAAATATTCACCATTCGAGATGCTACTTAAGAACATTCATGATTCATGGGGAAAGGTCAAAATATCAACATTAACAGGAAACTAGAAGGAGCTGATTCCTACGCTGATGGATGACTTTGAGGGGCTCAATACATCAGTAGAGAAAGTAATTGCAGCATTGGTGGAATTAGCAAGAGAACTAGAATTGGAAGTAGAACCTGAAGAGGTGACTAAATTGCTGCAATCTTATAAAACTTGAATAGATAAGGAGTTGCTTTCATGGATGAGCAAAGAAAATCGTTTCTTGAAATAGGTGCTACTCTTGGTGAAGATGCTGTGAAGACTGATGAAATGACAATAAAAGATTTAGGATATTATATAAACTTAGTTGATAAAGCACTGGCAGAGTCTGAGAAGATTGACTCCAATTCTGAAAGATATTCTACTGTGGGTAAAATGCTATCAAACAGTATCACTACAGAGAAATTGCTCATGAAAGGAAGAGTCAATCAGTGCAGCAAACTTCATTGTTGTCTTATTCTAAGAAATTGCTACAGCTACCCTAACCCTCAGTAACCACTACCCTGATCAGTCAGCAGCCATTATCATCAAGGCCATACTCTCTACCATCAAAAAGATTATGACTCACTGAAGGTTCAGATGATGCTTAGCATTATTTAGCAATTGAGTTTCTAAAATTAAGGTATGTACTTTGCTTTCTAGACATAAGGCCACTGCACACTTAATAGACTATAGTATAGTGTAAACATAACTTTTATACTCACTGAGAATCCAAAAAATTCATGTGACTCACTTTATTGTAATATTCACTTTATTATGGTGGTGGTCTGGAATTGAACCCACAGTATCTCCTAGGTATATCTGTATAAATGAATTTGAACCATATATCCATGTAAAAGTAAGCTTTCAGTTAAGTATACTCAGAAGAGGTGATTTTCTTTCCATTACACAGGGCCAAGTTGCCCTTGCTCTCTCTTCCATACAGCAGGGTTCATTTCTTAGTTAGTCTTATACTGAAGATGTAGCCCTAGGGCTCCAGTTTTATACAGGCATTTCGTTAAACTGGTCACTTGGGCAAGCTCCAGGATTTACTTTTTTTCTCCCATTCCCAGCCCAGCATCAACATGGAGGCTTAGGGTCACCAGGGTAGGCAGATCCTTGAACAAAAGCTGGTTCTAGGTCCTTGCACCAAAAGCAGCTTTGCCGCAAATATTTTCACTGCAAACATTTTAGGGGCATTAACTAATTGGCCATAATGCAATTTTGCCATAAAAAAGAGAAAATAACTGGTTGACAGTATGGTTTTTAGTTTGGCTAGTTGACTGGTTTCATTTATTTAGTAATAAATTAACCACCTTCAGCAGACAATGCATTTAAGCTAGTTGTTACGTCAGTTTCATTTCTCCATTGACAAAGTTCTCATAAAGTTCCCATTTTTATATTCTATATAAATCCTAGCTGGCCCTCATAATGGTCTCAACAGTGATGTGTAGATATGGTGGTGGTCTTAAAACAGCATTTCTTCCAGATTATGATGATTAGTTTCTTCTTTTGAAGCACATTCATTGGGAAGAGAAAGAAGCCAAGGGCCCTCTTTGAAGGCACAGAGTTGAACCCACATTTCCCCATAGAATAAAGACAAGTACTTAGGTACAATCCACAAATAAAGTCAGTTATTGGTACAGTATTGCCATGAATCTATACACATTTCAAATAAAGTCTTTTTAATTTTATCACTTTTTTTCACATTTCATTATGTCCCTTTTAATGTCCCTCTTTTATTTGTAATAATTTTCTGGGTTTTTTTTTTTTTACGAAAAAATTATCTTATAGCTAATTAGTTATGCAGCAAAAATGCTTGTGGCAAAGATGTCTATGGCAAAGATGCTTACAGTAAATTTACTGGATCTGATGAAAGCCAGCATCGTGCTCCTTCTCACAATGTGCATACTCTCCATTCAGCTTCAGTCGCCAATTCCCTACTTTCTTGTCAATTCAACAGTCCATTTTAAAAATATTTTATCTGATATTCACTCTTTTCACTTGGAAAATTGTTTGGGGTATTTAAGGCATCATTGCTCCAGAAATGGGAGTCCTCCCATAGACATTCTGGGCAAAAATATAAAGCATTTCTTGTTCAAAACTAGACACAGGCAAATTTGGGATGCTGATAAATATGTTTCCAAAATCTCCCTTCTCTTTCCACTTTTCAAGAATTCTCTCCCATCCTTAATTATACTTGATTCTCATAGTTGCACTCCTTCTCCTTGATAGAAAGAAATGAATAAACAAATTTATGCTAAAGTACTAATGACTAAAACAGCTTACTTCAATCCCCTGGTCTGTTATACTTAGTATGTTTTACACAGGAAGCTTCTTAAATATGTTCTTCCTTAAAGATTTATATTTCAAAAGGATCCTGGAGAAAACAGAGTTTAACCAAAGGATTGACTCTGATTTTAAATTCCAGGATACTCTGTCAGTCAGGGATTCCCCTACCATTGCCCCCAGGTCAGACTGCGTAGGGACCACCCCCTGCGTGAGCTCTCCCTGTACTCCACAGACTAGATGTCTAAGGGCGAACAAGAAGTTAGTATGTTTAGCTGTGAGCTGACCAGCCACTCCCACAGGCTCCTAGGTACATCCAGATCCCTCATTCAGCAGACCCACCATAGAATTGTGCACATTAGTATACCAGGTCTGGCTAAACTTGTTAGAATGGCAGATGCTGAGCTGATATCAGACAGCTCTTTACAAGCCCATACAGCTAATTCTCCTTCCCTGGCTCTCGCCAGTATTTCCCATCCTCTTGCTCCTGGCAGGGAGGGGACATTTGGGAATATAGGGTCACTAATAGATGTAGGAAGGAAAACAAATTCTAGTGTTCTCAGCACAGAGCGCTTTCAACTCCAGCCTCTGTGTGTCAGATCCTGATAGTCTCTGGACCAGACACTCTGGTCCAGTACTGAACCAGGCTTGGTGGCCAACTGAACAGAGCTTGTCCTCATGGAGGTCACAGTTTGACAGAGAAGACAGACACCAAAGCTGTTATTACAAAAGAGTGTGCTAAGGGCTCAGAGGAGGACTGCAGGAGGCTAGAAGGGTCCCTAGCAGGCAGGTGTGACAAAGGCTCCATGGAAAAGAGGTGTTTAAGCAAAAGCCTATATTAGAAGTTTGTGCAGATTAAGGAGAAAAAGCAAGTGTGCTTCTGATAGGGGGAACAGCTCATGTGAGGGCTCAGAGGCAAAAAGAACGAGAAAGTCTTGAGGACTTCAAAGACTTTCAGTGTGGTGTGTACTTGCATGTGTGCATGTGCCTGGTGTGTATATCCAGGTGTGTGCACACTGGAAATATGTGTAAGGCTGTGTGTACATGTGCATATCAGTGCTTGTATGTGTGTGCATGTGTCTTTACAGCAACTCCAGAGGCACCTCCTCTGAACTTGGCCTAAGCTGATGGAGTATACCTACTTGGCAATCCAGAGGTGTGGAGAACAGCACCACACCCCTGCTGCTCTATATCTCTATATCCATCCCCTTTTGGACTCTGGCCAAATGCAGACACACACTACTAGCTCCCCACAGAGGCACATGTTGACATGGCTTGTGACTGGTGCATAGCAAAATAAATGTTTTTCACATAAAAGAAATCTAGAGGCAGGAAAGATGTCTGGGCCTGGTATGGAAGCTCCACAAAGTCTATGGGGACCCAGATTCCCTCCACTTCACTGCTCTGCAACAGTTGGGGCCCAGCCTTCCTCATCTTCATGTACAAAATGGCTGCTAGAGCTCCAGCCATCACATCTGGGAATAAGGCAGCTTCTTTTTTAATTAAATTTATTGGGATAACATTGGTTTATAATATTACATAAATTTTAGATGTAGAACTTTATAATAAATCTGTATACTCTGCTGTGGGCTCACCACTGAAATCTAGTCTCCTTCTATCACCATGTATTTGACCCCTTTATCCTCTTTATCCTCCCTGCATTTCCCCTCTGATAACCACCATTCTGTTGTCTGTACCTATAAATTTGTTTTATTTGTTCATGTGTTGCTTTTTGGTTTATATCCCATTTATGAATGAAATCATATGGTTCTTGTCCTTTTCCTTCTGACCTATTTCACTTAATATAATACTCTCAAGAGCCATCCATGTTGTCACTAATGTCAGTATTTCATCTTGTTAATGGCTGAGTAGTATTCCATTGCATATATGTGCCACATCTTTTTTATTCAGTCATCTATCAAAGGACACTTAGGTTGTTGCTATGTCTTGCCTATTGTAAATAATGCTACAATGAACACAGGGGTATATATATATATATATCTTTATGATAAGTGTTTTCAAATTTTGAGGGTAGCTACCTAGAAGAGGAATTGCTAGGTCATACAGTACCTCTATCCTTAATTTTTAAAGGACTCTCAATACTGTTTTCTATAGTGGCTGCACCAATTCACATTCCTACCAGCAATACATTAGTGTTCCTTTTTTTCCACATCCTCTCCAATACCTTTTATTTCTTGTCCTATTGATAATAGCCATTCCAGTAGCTGTAAGGTGGTATCTCGTTCTGATTTTGATTTGCATTTCCCCTATAGCTAGTGAATTTTAGCATCTTTTCATATATCTGTTGGTCATTTGTATGTCTTCCTTAGAAAAGTGTCTGTTGAGGTCCTCTGCCCATTTTTTAAATTGGATTGTTTGTTTTTGTTGTTAGGTTATATGAGTACTTTATATATTTTGGATATTAGCCCCTTATCAGAGGATATCAGCAAATATCTTCTCCCATTGTGCTGGTTGCTTTTTTATTTTGTTGAGTTCTTTTGCTGTGCAGAAGCTTTTTAGTTTGATGCAGTCCCTTTCATTTATTCTTGCTCTTAATTCCCTTAAGGCAGCTCTTTTTTCATTTTTTTTTTTTAGTTAGAAAAGTTTTATCAAAGTATAATTTACCTAAATGCACATATTTTAAGAGTTTGATGGGTTTGCATAAATTTAAACAGCCATGTAACCACTTGATATACAGAATAGTTCCATCTCCCTAGAAAGTTCTCTCATATTCCTTTGCAGTCAATAACCCCTTTGACATTACCATAGATTAGTTTTCTTCAAGAACTTCACATAAATGCAATAATTTAGTATGTATTCTTCTGTGTCTGTCTTTCATTCAGCATAATGCTTTTGAGATATATCCATGTTGTCGTGTGTATCAGGGGACTCTTTTATTGCTGAGTAATATTCTATAGTAAAGGTGAGCTACTGTTTGTTCACTTACTCACATTCACTTATTTCCTTTCCCTCTCTTGCTTTAATCTTCAAAATTTTTTATTTTTCAATCACAATTGGCATACAATATTATATCAGTTTCAGGTGTACAACATTGTGATTTGACATCCATATAACTTACAAAGTGATCACCTTGATAAGTCCAGTACCCATCTGACACCATAACTCTCCCTCTATTTTACGAGACTTTCTAGATGTTCCATGTAACATTTCTTTTGGATTTCAATGGACAAAAGTAGTCACATGGCCACACTTATCTAAAAGGAAACTGAGAAATGTGGCTCTTTAGTTGGGTGGCAGTTAGGATTTTTTTCTAGGAGGAAGGAGACAATGGATGTTGTGGTCTCATTTGGCAGACTGAGAAACCAAGATCCAAAGAAGCAGTGATTTCCTCACTCAGGTCCTTAGAACAGAGGTAGATCAAGGCTCTAGATTTAAGGCTTTTCAACCTGTCTCTAGCACCACTTTGTATCCAGGGGCAATCACCCATCAGCCAATGTCCCCAGAGTCTGGGGCAGTAAGAGAGAGCACTGTGAGGAGCTGGCTGGCCTCAGGAAAGGAGGGATAATGCTGATGCCCTAGAGTATTTGAGCACTCACAAAGCACCAGGCCCTTTAGCCAACATGCCAGCTAATCTGTAAAGCCATCCAGTGGGCTAGTTACTCCTGTTAGTCCCATTTCTCAGGTGAGGAAACCAACTTTTAAAAAGGTTAAGTAACTTATCTGAGGTCACGCAGCTAGCAAATAGTGTCTATGGGGTTCCAGACCTTCAGTTCTGCTGAAGGCAAGTTTTGACCATAGAGAGAAACATACTTTAGAGTGTCTCAACATCCTTTCTCACAGGTAGAGGAGGTTCTGAGTTGAAACTCATAATAAACAGTCCTTTCAGAGCCCCCACCTCTTGGCCTCAGGGGCCTGCCACATACCAGTACTCTCCTAATTCATTCAGGACTTTTTCTCATAACTCTACTTTCCTCCATTTCATGCCTATAACGTATTAACATAAACAACGGTGCTGACAGCAGCTCAGCTCTAACTGGCTCATGCTGGAATCTGACTGATGATTTTCATCAGGGAAAAAGACTAAACAGGTTAAGATGATTAAATTTTCTTAAACCTACAGCTAAGCCTAATCAAAGCCATTTGTGCAGAGGTGTGTGTGTGTGTGTTTTTCTTTGCTGGAAAGTTGATTGGCAGTTTCAAATAGTTGACTATGACTTCTGGTGGAACAGAGTTAAAATACAGCATTTTCCACAACTTCCAGACATTAGCGTAGGCCATTTCCACTTCCTCATCTAGGCTGAACTATCATTTTCCCTGAGAAACATTTGATGATGAAAATGAAATTCAGAGTGTCTACATTTCATCCTTTCCCTATTTTTTTCCCCCCAAGTTGAATCCTTATATAATTAGAGCTGTCTGTGTTGAATGAACAAGGAAGTGCCATAGTTTCCTAATTTCCAGGAGTTTGAAGGGTCAGAAGCCTCCCACACAGCCTGCCCATATTATCCTGGGCAAAGCCTTTCCCCTCTCCGGGCCCTAGTTGCCCTGACTATACAGTAGGGAGGCTGGCCCTATGGATCTCCTGTTTATCACTTCCAGTCAGTAAAGCAGGGGCACAGCAAAGGGGGCATAATGGGAAACAACCTCCACATGTGTGACATTCTTTGTTACACAGAGCTCATTAGAGGACTTGCTGATTATGATATATAACCAACCTTAATATTGAATGTGCTGGGGGCACACAGAGGTGACTAGAGAAAGAAGGAGGAATTCCTGTTTATAGTTCTAAGACATTACTACTGGCTGGCTATTTTGCCCTCTATAACATCAGACATCAAAATGCTGACCACCCTACCCCCGCATTGGGAATGCATTTGTAGGCTCTTATAGATATCTGCTCACTGTACAGTATAGCTCCCTCACGATGGCTGACCTCTAGCTGACCTCTCTGACCCCTTTCTCAGTGTCCCCTTAGGTGGTCCTCCTCATAGCCTCTTACTGCTTAGATTCCCTCTCCCTAGTAGACAGGTCCCACCAAGACAGCTTGAGCCCTAGTACCACCCACGATGTCCACATAACGTATAGGAAACTTTCATGTGAATCTACTCTACTGCCACTGCCTGTGCCTCTACCCTGTCACCATGAGCCACTCCAGCCAGCCCTCTGAGTCCCTGGAAAGTGGCAGGCAGCAGTCTCTATGCTCACAATCACCCCCCAAACCCCAGGTGATGTATTACATAATCATTCTCACTGTCCTTTCCTCTACTTTGTGCAGCAAGATAACCCACAGGTTTCTCAAGTTCAGCAAATATACTGCCAGGGGCTAGTGCCAGACTTCTGACAGCCCACTTCCAACTGTTGCAAATACCTCGGAAGTCCTATTAACCTGTTGAGGGGGAGTAGCGGATATCAAAGGACACAAAGACTCTTGAATTCCTTTCAAATCTCTATTTTATTTTATGCAGGCTGGAGATAAATAGTGGGGAATGGGAGCAAGCAGTCTCCAGACCGTTTCAGCTACCCTTTAGTAATCACCACAGATGTGGATGGCATTTTCCTTTAAAATGTACTTTTTCAGCTTTGAGGCTTCAGCAAGTCTCCCAAAGTATCAATATTGTGCTGCATAGTTTTAGGGTCTTTCTCAGTACTTGCTCCTAGAAAAAGAAAAGCAAATCAGGAGAGATCTCTCTAGAGCAGTGATATCAGAGTCTTTCATCTGTTCACTGACCACTGTTTCCACGGTACCCCCTTTACTCTCTCATCTTCTCTGCCCCTCACCCACAAAAACAAACAAACAAACAAACAAACAAAAACACCAAAGAAGCCCTGTCAGCATTTGCATGCATATAGGTGAGAAGAGCAAGGAGACAGAATGACAGGGGAGGGAACCTCTCTAAGCTACCTGCCTTGGAATACTTCAGGATAAGGGTTCTGAAGATGAAGCCATTCCTGATCCATCTGAATGACTCACTGGCCCTATGCCTGAGGTAACCTTTGTCTCCTGGATTAGGTACCATCTCCACCCTTCAGTACTCTCAGAGCAGTGAGGCCTTAAGTCTTCTCCACAGTGCCCACATCTCTCGTTTTCCCTAAATATGCTCACCTCCAGTTTGCAGGAGCCCCTCATTCTGATTTGATGGATTAAAGAGTCCATGCTTCTCTCCTTGTGCTCTCCAGAGTTCATAGCTTTGACCCGCTCCCTACTCTCCTTTCTTCTCCCGGGAGAGGGTGCCTCACGTTTTAATTAGCCTCCATAGAGCTAGCTTTTCTCCACCCTTTCTCTGGACTGAGGCTCAGAAATCAGGAGTCACACTGAAGCCTGTCTGACTCGTGTCCGACAGGATTGGATTCTGTCTCCTGCCAGCAGAATACACCAGATTCCTATGCAGAATACATCCCATTCCTCCACCAGGGCTCAGAATGCACAGAATTCCCAGGATAGCTGCCCCAAGCTTTAGAGCTATGGGATGAATATGCAGAAGAGCAGGCAGGATAATGACAAGGAAGAGAAGGGGTTAGGTGGGGATAGGGCAGTGTCCTATGGTTAGGGCCTGAGGACTTAAGTGAATGGTACTCAGAGGGGTATACCTGGTTCCTGCCCATCTCTGGGTATGCTCACGTGTGTCTAGGTATGTGCAGTATTCATCAGCCAGCGTTCATAACTGCCTATGAGTACACCAGCCCAGGCTCTACATGAGAACCCTTTGAGAATAATCACCAGCAGTGGCTTAGGGACTGTATGTTAAGCCAAAAGATGTACGTTAAAATCCTGGCTCTGCTACTGACTAGTGATGGGACCAAGGAGACATCAACTAACCTCTCTGAAGTTGTTTCCCTTCCTGTAAAATGGAGACAGAAAAATAACTCACTTCATGGGTTATCAGAGAGATTAAGTAGTTAGTGTCTGGCAAAGAGGAACCATACAGAGTGGTTATTACCCTTATGCTAAGATGGCACTGTGCCTGACAAATGTTTACTTACTGACTGAATGGTAGTCCTTGCCCAAAGTTATCCAGCAAGCCAGGGATGAAAAGCCAGCAAACTCAAGGGAGGTAGTAATGTTCAGTGGTTACTCTGAAGTCATAGCACACAGATTCAAAATCCCAGCTCAGCCTGGGCCAGTTACTTAATCCGTCTGTGCTTTAGTTTCCTCTCTATAAAATGGGGACAATAATAGTACCTAATTAGATAGACGGCAGATAGATAGATAGATAGATAGATAGATACACAGATATAGGTGTGTGTGTGTGTGTGTGTGTGTGTGTGTGTGTGTGTGTGTTATTTTAAGGATTAACTTAACATTTGTAAAAAACTGAGAACAGCGCCTTGCACACTTCAAGTGCTATTCAGTATAAGCTACTGCCACTATCCCGGTGTCAGCCTATGGCTGTTGGCTGAGAACAAGACACTGGACCCCAGAACTCAATTACTCCCTCCAGGAGCTTTTGTCCCAGCCACATTGTCCCATATAGATCTCCTACAGCTGCCAGACCTCTGTCATCCGTAGCACTGGCCCCGCCACTCGCCCTGCTCAGATTTCCAATTATTGGTCCTGTTTTGAATTCAAGTGGGATATTAGCAGCAAGTCTGGCTTTATTAATGGCGGTATCTTTAGTGTTATCGACTTTCTTACTCACTCCTCGCTCTCACTCCAAGAAACTCTGTTTCCTTTAATTAAGCCCCATGCTAAGTGCTGAGCAGGTGATGGAGTCTGGAGAGGCCTTTGTTCTGGGACTCAGGCGCTTTCTCATGGGCTGGAGACTGAAGAGACAGTGCACCGCTGCCTTTGAAGTCTGACATCCATCCCCACAATCAGAGAAGTGGGACAATGTAGAGAACCAGGCCTGAGAGAAAGGAGCCCAGCTCTCTGTGGTCTGCCTCCCGTATGCCTGTAGGCTAGGAGTGGAGTGCATGAGTGTACTCCACCACCATTCCCAGCATGTGGCACTCAGCATCTACTGAAGAATGGATGGTGTCAGCCCAGCAAAGAGGAGGTTCCATTCTGCAGACTCAATGATGGGGTGACAAAAGCCACAGATATGCAGAAGAAAGCAAGGCATAGAGAAAACAGCCCAAACTTTACATTCTCCAGCCTGGGTTTGAATCCTGGCCCTGTTGTGCCCTGGCAAGTTACCTAAGCATACTGAGCCTCAACTGCTTCCTCTGTAAAATGAAGTAATGAACTCTACCTCTCAAGAGATGACAGATGGCAGCCATCTTCAACACTAGCCCTGATACTATTGGGATTTTACTGTGCAACAAGCTTGCTGAAAGACAATTCTTATTCCCAGCCTCCAAGCCCTGCTTGAACCTCAGCACCTCTGCATGCTTCTCCTGATACCCAAAACAGAATAATTCCTACTCTTCTCTGTGCAAGTTTCTGTACCTTGTCATGGATAGACGCATGCATACATCACTGCATGCCTTCCACACTATGAAGTAATGGTGGATGTGTCTGCATTTCTAACCATGGCCTGCTTCTTATTCTATCTTTGGCAGCTGAGTGGGGAGGGCGGCAGGCTCAGTAAATAGTAGGCACTCAGTGATTGAATCAGTTGAGTCTGCTCAATTTACTTTATACTAAGCCATCAACACGGATGCCAAGCAGACCCTCTCACCTGGGTGAGAGAGCCCTGCAATTGGTTCAGGGCTTTAAGCCTTCCTCAGTACCATTAGAAAAGTGAGGGCCGAGGCAGGTGGTTCGCTATTAAGGGAGGACACAGAGGTTGAGTGTAAATCTCCCAGCACAGTGCCTGCCACAGAAGAAATACCCAGCAAATGTCATAAAATTGTTGTTGATGCTACAAAGGCCTCAGGTAATGAACTCATGGTGAATATAACTGGCTCATGCAGACAAGTTTTGGCACCTGCTTCCCTGCCCCATTATGGGTTAGAAAGCCTTTGGCTAGCCCCGAATGACAACAAATGTCCCAAGACAACCTACTGCACTGTTCTGCTTCCTCTCCCAGATGAGAGGGCTGCTAGGGTTGGCAGAAAGAGAGACAGCTGGGAGACCTCAGTCAGGTGCCAAACAGCAGCTTTGGGGCCTCTTTCCCAGAAGTCTGGGACAAGGGGCCTCAATGCTTCTCACAGGACAATCCTGGAAATGCCAATTTCACCATTCCCCCTATCAGCCTCCCCTGGGGGCCTTTCTCATCTCCCCCTCTAAGCCCTGCCCACCCTCCTAATCTCATGCCTGCTCCACTTTCAGGAGTCCCAGAGCCCTTTGGTTAGGGTGATTCTCTATGGCACACAACACAGTTTCTTCCTCTTGGTCCCTGGCTGTGGTTAGACACTGCTCTCTTACCTCCCCTCCAAGACTGTGGGCTTCTCGGGGCTGGGTCGGTTCTGATTCTTCTCTATGTCCCTGGCACCTGGAGGAAGAGCCAACACAGAGCAGGCAGTCGGGAAAAGTCTGGCACACTGGCCTCAGTCACAGAATTATGTGACTGATAGTCTCTAAATTCCATTCATTTCTAAAGTACCTACTCATCACTCCTGGACACCAATCCTGTGCCTACTAAATGAGAACTACTGATCTCTGCGTAAAAGACTGAAACCCAACTCAAACAGGCTGAAGAAAATGAAAAGGGGTGAAGACTGAATTAGAGTGTGCGTGAATCACCCACAGAGGCATTCAGGTGCTTCCCCATGGCCCAACGTTCCTCAGCTCCATCTCCCATGTATTGACTTCACTTTCTCGGCAATTTCCCCCAGAAATGACCAGATGGCCAGCAGCAGCTCCAGCCTCTTATTCTCCTAGTTTAGCAATTCCAGAGAATATGCGTGCCTCTCTCCAGCAGTCCTCCCAAGGAGGCATCTCATTAGCCTGGCGTGGGTCACGTGCCCATCCCTAAACAAATGACTGTGGCCAAGGGGAACGGTGCCCTGATCGGCTAGATTTGGGTCACATGCCCTACCCTGGTGCCTAGGGCTGGAAGGAATGTGGTCAGTGCTGCCCAGAACACTTGGACTGAGGCTAGCAGGTAGGCCGTTTCCCCAAGAGAAATCGCAGTGCACTTTCCAGAAAGAGAAAAGACACTAGACAGGCAAAAGAGCATTTCCATTAAATAAGGCAAAAAAGTAACATGTCCAGACTGCAAAGGAATATCTAACAGCCTTAAGAGACAAAGCACAAAGCAAAAATAATCCAAGCTAATGAATTCCTAAATAAGACCCAGCTCTATCTCATCTAAGCCCGACTGTGTGTCACAGACTCAAACCTATTGGAGATGAAAAGAGAGCATGCTGGAGTAGTCCAGAAGGCTTCCTGGAGGGGGAGGTGGGGCTTAAAAAACTGGCAGGGCTAAGAAAAAGGGGGGATGGGTTTCCAGATTGCTAAGCCCGGGCATCAAGAGGCTGGTGCTGGCCTCGGATGTCATACCAAGGCACAGAGCTGTAACAGGCCCATGGTAGGCAGGTGAGGGGTGGGGAGTGAGGTGGAGGGCAGGAGAACCTTGCCCCTCCAAAGGGCTAGGCTCCACCCATAAGACCCGAGCCAGAAAGATCAAAATCTAATTTACTCATTAGGCGTGTTTCTTCTGTACAAATCAAATCACAGGCTATTTTTCCACATCGTAAATATTGTTTTAAACTCTTGCTCATAGGCAATTAGATTACAAGCATCGCCTGGTGAGCTATACGCCCTCGCATTTGGCGGGCCTCTGGCCGCTTTGTGAGCAGTTTCCTTTTGAAATGTTTCCCAATGATTTTTAAGGGTCTTTGAAATCCTCTCCCTAGTGATGCGTGAGGGCCCTTGTCTGTGACCATTAATCTCCATAACAGCCCAAGAGAATCTCATCTGTGTTCATTTCCAAACAGCCTCACAGAGCACTTCCCCTCCTTATTTCTCCCTATTGGCTTCTCCTCACCAGTCAGCTACGTGGTCCCACCCATTGCCTCTGTCTTTGTGTTAATTAAAGACCCAGGAAAGTACACACCCTGAGCACCGGCCACCTGGAGACCTACATTCCAGGACCAAGACCTTCACTCATTTTGAGAAGTTATTCCACCTGCCCGTCCTGGGCCTCAGTTTTGATATCTGTAGAATGGGGTTAATTCTGGTCTTACCTGAGTGGCTCCTATTCTCCTCTACGAGCCTTTCTGGGCCCTTCTGAACTTCCACAGTGGACTAGAAAGACTGCTCTTCTTGCTTCTCTCCCAAGATGACCCCTTCCCTTTCCACTCAGCCTCTAACTGCTTTACATGCCCTCTGCTCTGGGGTGATAGCTCTCTCCTTGAGACTCATATAATCCCAACCTGATCTGGCTGAGCACCAGGTCCACCTCCTCCAAAAAGTGTTTCATGACTGCCTGGAACCTCAGTTGCCTGTCTCTTCTCTGGACGTCCACCCCATGAGACATAGTTTGGCCTCTGATAATGATAACCATCTTTTACTGAGTACCTACTCTGTGCCAGGCACTATGGCAAAGTCTGTATTTTCCAGTCCTCCCAAGAGTCCTGCACTGTGTTAGTATTCCTGTTTTACAGATGAGGAAACAGAGGCTCAGAGAGGTAAAGCAACATCTCAACATCATTTGTAATGGCTGAGCTAGAATTTTCTAAGAATGATCTCTGCTGTGTCAGGCAGAGGCTGACCCTTATTTAATCCCCACAACAGCACCCCATGAAGTAAGTAGTGCTATCCTCACTTTATAGAAAATAAAAGCCCAGACAAGAGGCATCTCCCATCAACAGCTTCTCAGTCAACACATGGAGCAAGATTCAAAGTCAGATCTGACTCCACGAACCTCCTACTACCCTTTGCCCCTCCCACACACAGCCCCAGAGGACTAGAAGACAGACCTACTTCTGAAGGCACCAGCCCACCTTCCCAGAAACAGTGCACCTCCTCTGAGCTGTGAGCATGAAGGAGGTTAGAAGCCCATGCTCACAGAGAAGGGTCCAGAAAACATGACAAGATGTAAAATCTCTTCTGACGATCTTTTCTTTTCCTTCCTTCCTTCCTTCCTTCCTTCCTTCCTTCCTTCCTTCCTTCCTTCCTTCCTTCCTTCCTTCCTTCGACAACAATTATTTATGGAGTAGCACTCTGTGCAAGGGGGTACCTGGCTCTGTGTCCCTCTGTGATTTAGAAGAACAAGGTCACTGCCTGTCTCCCAGCCCAGGTGCCTGAGAAGCAGCAGTGAGCATCAGCATCCTGGAGGCTGCATACCAGTCAGGAGGGCTGGGAACAGAGTCATGATCTGGGGCTCCTGAGCCCCTGCACTGAATGGAGGGACAGATCAGGGTTCCCACAGTAATATCTGTCTCCAGAGCATGATGTCAGCCTCTCCTTGAAAGGGAAGGTGGGATGGCCTTTTGGCGGCTTCAGGGAGTTGTGAAAGCAGTAAAGGACCTCCACCAGCCCCTATTCCAGTAGTGCTTGGGTCCCAGCATCCCTGGAGGGGCCCTCTGCGTTTCTGAGGTTACGAGATGGCCTCTCTGCAGCAAGCACAGGCAGTCTCTTCCCCAGTATCTGCCTCTGATCACCCTCTTTATTCCTCCCTGTAGTTGTTTTTACTGAGCTGAGCTTTGACTTCCACCAAAGGGCACTGTGAGAAGCCACCTCATAAAACTTCCTTTTGTCACTGTTGAGGGATGTTGTTGCTGAGGGCATCGTCTGTCACATCACATCTTATCCTCGTGGTACAGACACTGACTTCCAACAGTCCTCTCAGTCTCACAAAGAATATTCGTGTTTTTAATAGTGTGGATATTATAAATCCTATATCTGATCATATTTCCCTTTTTGTCTTGGATTCTAGGAAACTTAGTAAGTATTCATCTAACTCTCAGAGACGATATAGGACGTTATGTTGTAGGGCTTTGTTTTCTGTTCCTATGTTGATTTTCTCCTCCTGTATTTTATTAAATTCTTTTGGATCGAACATATTTCTACATATACTTTAAATCTAACACTTTCCTGCTCTGCAAACTGTAGAAAGTCAAGTCACCTCTCTAAGCCTCTGTCTCCTAGATGCTAAAGTGAGGAGAGGGACACACACCTCCATAGTACTGATGTAAGGGTTAAATAAGAAAATGCAGACGAAACACTGGCAGAATACCTAGAGCACAGTTACCAGTTCTAGCTGTTATTACTTTTATTATGAAACTAAGAAACAAAAGTAAGTAAAGATATAGTTACTGTTTGGGAAGAATTCTCATTTTACCTTGTCTTTGGTTACCAGCAAAGATCTGAAGCTAAGGGTGGTTAGAAGTTAAGATCAGATTTAGCCCACACTTCAAACCACCAGGACATGGCTGGCCTTTCCTCACCCACGTGCCTCACTGGGTGGCTCCTATATCATCTTTCTAAAGGAGCCTAGAGTGCCCAGAAAGAGGCTGGATGGAGTTAGGGCTGGCTGTGCTCCTTCCCTACGGTGTTCTCCAAGATTTGAATCCTGGGTCTTGGTAGCTGGTCAGTCCGTTGGGGAAGATGATCTTAAGAGGAAATCATCCAGGGAAGGGAGACAGGTCTGTGGAGGAGATGCCACCAGCCTAGAGCTCCTGGCTCCATTTCTCTCCAGTCAGATTCAGAAAACACCAAAGCTGAAAGGTATTGCTTAGACAGCATCTAATCAGCCACCTTATTTTTTGCCTATGGGAAAACTGAGACCAAGAGAGGTAAAAGATTGGATTACAGTCATGAAGCAATGTAAGAGCCTCCTTGCCTGCTCCATGATCCCAGCCAAAACCTCTCTTGAACTGCAAATCCACCTCCAATTTCCCACCTAACAACTCCAGCTAGAGGTCTAATGGATACTTCAAATTTAGCACATCCAAAACTGAAATCCTGATCTTTCCTCAAAGCTTGCCATGGTCATTTTCCCTCCCTCTTGTTAATGTCAGCTCCACTTTTCCAATTACTAAAATTGAAATTTTTGGAATCATCTTTATCTATGTATCTCATTCTCTGTCTCCTCCTCCCCCCAACCCCATCGCCATCACCATCACCACATTTGGTCTATCATCAAATCTTATCATCCAGATTTTCACCATTTGCCCACTCCACTGGCCCAGGTCACCATCTTCTCATTCCTGGGTGGTCTCTCCACTGGTTCTCCTGCTTTTGCCCCAGGCCCCTACATCTATTCTCAACATAGGAGCCACAGAGGAAACATAAGTAGCCCTCCAAAGGCTTTTAATTTTGTTCAAGGTAAAAGCAAAATCCTCTCTGTGACCCACAGGCCCACTATGATTTGCTCCCCGTTTGCCACTCTCTGACCTCATCTCATACCCTTCACCCCCTCATCCACTCCACTCCCTCAGGGTTTTTGTACTGTCTGTCCCACATTACAAATACTCTTACCCCAATATCCACAAAACTAGTTTCCTCACTTTCTCTAGGTCTTTACTAAAATTTACCTTCTTCCTCATGTGATCATATGATTTTTGACAAGGGTCCCAAGACCATGCAATGGGAAAAGGACAGTTTTTTCAACACATGGTACTGGGAAAAGTGGGCATCCACACATGGAAGATTGAAGTTGAAACCTTACCTAATACAATATACAAAATTAACTCAAAATGAATTAAAGACCTAAGCATAAGAGCTAAATCTATGAAACTCTTAGAAGAAAACATAGGGGGAAAGCAATGGGATTTGGCAATGATCTTTTAGATATGACACTGAAAACGCAGTCAACAAAAAAAAAAAATAGATAAATTGGACTTCATGAAAATTAAAAACTTCTGTGCATCAAAGGACACTATCAACAGAGTGAAAAGGCAACCCACAGAATGGGAGAAAATATCTGCAAGTCATATATCTGATAGAGAATTAATATCAAGAATATGTAAAGAACTCCTAAAACTCAGCAATAAAAAAGCAAACAACTCAAAGATATGCAAATGATCAATAAGTAAATAAAAAGATATCCAATATCATTAATCATTAGTACAAACCAAAACCATAAAATCTATCTCACACTCATTAGGATGACTATTATATATACTTTAAAACAACAAAAAACAAGTGTTGACGAGGATATGGAGAAATTGGAACATTTTTGCATTGCTTGTGGAAATGTAAAATGGTGCAGCTGCTATGGAAAACAGCATAGTGGTTCCTCAAAAAATTAAACATAGAATTACCATATGACCTAGCAACTCCGCTTCTGGGCATATACATAGAAGAATTAAAAGCAGGATCTCAAAGAAATATTTGCACACTAATGTTCATAGTAGCATTATTCTCAATAGCCAAAAGTAGAAACAATCCAAATGTCCATCACCTGATAAATAAAGAAAATGTAGTAAATTCATACAATGCAATATGCGGCGTTACTATTTAATGGGTATAGAATTTCAGTATAAGATGAAGAAAAAGTTCTGGAGATGGATGGTGGTGATGGTTGCACAACAATGTGAATGTACTAAATACCACTGAACTGTATACTTAAAATGGTTAAAATGATAAATTTTATGTTAGATATATTTTACTTCAATAAAAACAAATAAATTTTTTAAATTACCTTCTCTCTGAGACTTTGTCTGGCAACTCTCTCTAAAATTTATACTCCCCGCTTTCCCAATGAGATAGTCTCCTCGCTTTATTTTTTCTTCTTAATGCTTATGACTAATACATTATTATATTCCACTTGTTTGTCATTTATTGCTGCATCCCCATAAAAAAAAAAAACAACTAGAATATAAGCTCAGTATAGGCAGAGATTTTTCTCTGTTTCCTGAAGCAGCCTCAGCAGCTAGATAGGTGTTTGGCACATCTGTAAACATTTGTGAAATGAATGTTAGGTACCAAGTAATGATGGAAGCCAAGAAGAAGATGCCTCAGGATATCTATAGCAAATTCACAGTTCCCAAGAAGGGCTCTGACCCTAGAAAGGGGCCAAGACCCTGGAGGCTCCCAGTTTCCGCTCTGCTCAGCTCCTCCCTGCTGCCTAGGGAGCTGCTGTAGTAGTAGATTATTAGTACAGCTACCGGAAGGGCAGGGTTCATGGGAATGTAGCGGAAAGAGAAACCAGAAAGGATCCCTCTCCTGCTGCAAACCCTTCCTAGTCCCCTGGGGGAAGTGGTTGATGGGGTGCCCCCAGCAGGAGCCACTGCTAGGCCAAGCTCTGGACCAAAAAGCTAGCTACAAGCATTTACTGGGCACCCACTGTGTGTCCAATGCCTTGATGAGGTAATGAGACCACCAAGAGAACTGCTTAGCTTCTAAGAGTTGTACTAGAAGATGGACACACACACACACACACACACACACACACACACTTGCATACACACCTGTAAGTGATGCAAGTGAGAACTGAATGTTCCACTATATGTTACAGGCCAAGGAGCCTGACCTCTTTCCTTCCTCATGGGCTCTTCCTTACTTGTTTGTTGTTGTTGTTGTTGTTGTTGTTGTTGTTGTTGTTGTTGTTGTTTTCTGTGAAGCTAGAGAATTCCTGTTTCTGTACCACCTGTCCACAACTACTCCCAGGTAAGTATACCATGCTGCCCATTTACACTTCAGTGAACTGAACCTACATGTTTTTGCTCTCCAAGGGATTCCACATCTATTATTTATTTTTAACTTCCCAGTGAAATTTTCTATGTTTTAAGAAATGAATTTGAGGCCTCAGATGCAGCTGGAGGAAAAACTGTTTGGATAGTTCTCCCAGGGCCTTGATTTGGGACTCCAGTGAAGCTCTGAGCACTGGTACAGCACTCGAGTACCTGAAGGAAGAGATGATCATCATGAATGGGGGGAAATTGCCCAAGGAGGGGATTCCTGTCCCAGAACAAGCCAGATGTGACAACAGAGGAGGAGGCAGGATGACGCAGAATCATGATCTAGCTGGCTAAAGCCCAGATGTAAAGGAAAAAGGCTGTGTTCTCCTTCCAATGACCCAGGATTCATGCCTGATCACTAGCCATTCATGGAGCCTGCCCATGCCAGGCCCTGGGCTAAGTGCTGGGACCACCACCAATGCATCTGGCATTGCGCCCACCCTAGCAAAGCCTACAGTCCAGGCATAGAGGCCACTACAAAAGAGAGAGGCTCGGAAAGGCTAGGGGAGCCCACAGAAGTGGCCTCTTGCTCAGCCTTCAGGATCAGGAATGACTTGTAGGAGGGGATGATGTCCAGGCTGAGTCCTGAGGCCTTAATGACAATTTGGCAAGTGCAGAGGTAAAGGAAGAGAATCCCAGGCAGGGAATGGCATGTCCACAGGTCTTATGTCGCCCACTGCAGCCTCCCTTGGTCAGGGATCACTCCAACCCCTGTGGGAAGGGAGGCCCCACAGTCCTTCTGCCCACTGTCCTTCCTCTCCAGAATGTTTATCCCATTTGTGCAGAGAGGCAGCATGGTTCTAGAGTGAGACCGCATGGGTCTCAATCTCAACTCATCACTTAGAGGCTCTGTGACTTTTGGCAATCTACCTAACATCTCTGAGCCCTAATGGTCCCACCTATGAAACAGGGACAATAGCTACCTCTCAGGGTTGTTTAGAAGATAAAGAATTATATGTGTAAAAAACACCCAGTAGAGCACCTGGCTTCACATCTAGTATTCATTCTTTTAACAAATCTCCACTGAGTGTCTTTTATGTTTCCAGACAATAAGTCAAGCCTGGAAATACAAACATGAATATCGTAGGATTCCTTCTTTCAGGAAACTAACAGTTCAGTGAAGGAAACAACCAATAACAGACAGTGGCTACCCAATGACATCAGCACCCTGGTGCTGAAGCTTAGAGTAGAGGTAGGAGGGCCCTGGGCTCTACTCTTACTTGCTGTGTGACCATGAGCAATAACGCAGCCTCTCTGAGCTCCAGGTTCATTTATAAAATGGAGATAATCACACTTCCCAGGTATTGTGCACTATAAGAAGATTCACAGGAAAGACAGATGGTTGAAGTGTCTAAGATTCAGAATATTTATTTCCATGGTTTCTGGGAACTTAGAGGAGAAGCTAAAATGGAGGTGGGAGGTAACAGAAATAATTGGAAAGAGAGAAATGAAGCCAGCGAGAGGACAAGCCAGGGATCATTGCCCTCTGGCTCCCACGGCCTCCGTCCCTGGCTCTATCGACATGAAGGGGAGCTGCTGAGGACTTCCCAAACCAAAAGGGAAAACAAATGCATTCTTGAGATTAGCTCAGGCAAACAAGAGCCAGGAGAGCCTCACATTCCCATGGACCCTGCCTGGGCTGTCCCCAGGAGAGGGGCTAGGACAACAGCAGGATGGAAGGTGGCCAGGGTGTGCTGAGAGACCACACCTGTGAGAGGGTACCTTCTGGCACCCATTCTGGCCCTAGGGGCCAGATTTTGGGCTTCTGCTGTGTTTCCCATGGCCCAGGGCTCCATGCTCAGCTGGGCTCAGAAAACAGTTGCCGATAGCTGGACTCCCTCAGCCACCAAACACCTGTCAAGGCCAGAGCCTCCATCAGGCTTTGGGGTCACAAAAATGGTAACCAGAAGCCATGACTTTTGAGTTCCCTGAGAAGTCCCCAGGTGTTTGTAAAGGGGGATGAGAAGGCCCAACAGTGTGGCCTGTGCTGCAATGGGTTCAAGGACCTGGGGTCGGAAGGAGCCTCTAAGCTTGCTTCCCAGGAGAATGGCCACAGAGCAGACCCCTAGAACCCAGTTAATCAGATGATCATTCATGGGAATGAATTGTCGAGGGCCCACTGCTGACCCAAGGGGCCAGCCACCGTAGTTCTCTGAAGACTCAGCCAATGCAGTCCTAGCAATTGTCATCTCTGGCCATTTCTGGGCAAAGCACCCTGCCCAGGGTGGTAGAAAGAAGGCTGAAGTGTGGGAGGTTTGACCTTGGCTCCTCTCACTTCTCCAGACCCCATCAGTGCCCCAACTCAGTAGAAATGTCAAACTCATTTCTTCCCCCATAAAAAGAGTTAACTACTTCCTCAGCTCCTCTCAGGATGCTGACTGAGAAGAGGGCAGGCCATCCTCCAAGGGCTGTCTTGGAAGCAAAAGCCAGAAGGTCCCAAGGCCCTGAGGTGTCCCCAAGCTGCTCTATTCCCTCAGGCTGGTCCCTCTTTTCTCTTCTTCTCTTCCCTTTCCCCCACGCCTGGCCACTACTATTTTTTGAGCTAGGATGGGACCCCTTAGAATCCCAGGAGAGATAGGAAGGAGAGACCCTGCTCTTGGGTGACTAGACAGGGGACAGACAACCACAGAAAAAGGGTAGGCAGGGACCCCTCTGGGCCACCCTGCTGCCTCTAGGAACAGCCTTGTGCCCACAGGGAGGGTGGGGTTCAGCAGCCTGAAGCACACACCCAAGTCAACAACAACAGTAACAGTAGTGTAGCAGGGTAGTAACAGAGAAACTGGAAGTATTTACACTTCAACTGTGGTGAGTGAAACCATCAGCAAATGAATGAAGGAATTCTACCTTTGGCTCTCCTGCACAGGTAGCCTTAGGCTTCTGAGTGCTGGACTTCTTCCATGGGGACTTTAGAGTTGCCTGGCAGGAAAAATAAAGAAAGAGAAGTTGCCTGGAGTCAATATCAAATGAGCTTTGTTTTTAAAGGTCTACATTTATGGAGACAGTTGAGGAATAAAAGGAAGTGGAAGAGGAGAAGGGGGAAGGTAGAAAGGAGGAAGACAAAAGAAGGAAAAGGGGAGGAAGGGAAGAAGGAGAAGAGCAAGAGGAGAGGGAGAAGAAGGAAGCCTGGGAGAAAAACATGGAAGAGTAAGACGGGGAGAAGAGACCCTCAGACTGGGAGGTCAGAGCTCTGTAGAGAGGAGAACTCAAGTCCACAGGCACACAAAACCCTAAAAATGAGAGGCCATGGGGTGGCCATAGGCTGTCTAGACTTTGAGTTCTAAGTCCTGTGTCCTTGCCAGCCACAGAGAAGGTCCTTGTGGCCAAGCTTGCTGTGCAGAGATGAGAGGCAGTTGACACAGTCAGCCAGAGCTGCTTGCTGCCTTTGAACAGATCTGGCGAGTCTTCCCAGAGGTGTCTGGGCAGCTGCCATGGAAACTGCAGATGCAACCTCTTGTTACCATGAGCTTCCAGGGCTGGGATCCTGCTCCTCTCAGGGGGAAGAGAAGGAGCCTTAAGCCATAAAATGTGACCTTTCTTGGTCCTCAAGCTTTGTAGATCAATTCACAGCTGTTCAATACTTAATAGTTACTGAGTTACTACTCTGTGCAATTTCTATCTACTTGATATTTAATAAAAATATTTAAATAATAAATTAATTTTTTAAATAATAAAAATCTATGGAGATTGTATCAAGATGGCACATCGAACATGTGTATCTGCCTGTCCCTCCACAAATCCTTAAAAATCACACACACACACACACACACACACACATACACACACACACACACACACACATTATAATGGGAGAATAAAAAGTGATTCTAGTGATCATTAGAAATTTGGAATAATTCTTGAAAGGAAAAACAAAGATGGGATTGGACCGAAGGAAATAAGTCAAAGAAACTCACCTGCAGGCGATTGTGAAATACTCACAACTCCAGGAGTACTCCAAGCTCAAAGGTACCTGGGACAGGGAGCAGAAAGAAGTGATCAGCAGAATGATTATTTAGGGTATGACATTTGAAGCAGGCAGGCAAGTGGTCCCTTACTCCTGTTCTTGGTCCAAGCTTCAGGCAGCAGAAACCTCAGCTTTCAGGCTGAAGCCAGGATCTCAGACAATGTGAGTCCTGATAGTCCTATCTACAGTTCACCCCATTTACACATCTCTCTCCCCCATATTTACCCTTCTCCACTCCTCTAAAAAGGAATTACTATAAGCAGGCTGATGGGTATATGTTAAGCACAAACAATATCTCCAAAACAGTAGATAGGGAATCTCAAAAAAACAAAGAAAAATACACACTCTAGAATCACCAACATATGAAAGAAAGGCACCAGACTCAACAAATAGTACAATATCTAAGGAAAGAGAGTCAACAAACTGAAAGCAGCTTTAAACATATATTTATGTCCTCAGAGGAATAAGAGAGGACATCACATCTGTAAAACAAGTAAACAAAAAGAGACAAAGGTTTTGGCAATGAAAATATGATTGTCAAAATTTTAAATCTCAATAACTACACTAAATCCAGAAAGGGCAAAGCTGAGAAGTAAATTATTGTGCTAAAAGAGTACTCTATTTTCACAATTTATGAGAAGTACAAAAAAATTAATAGTTAATTATTAAAGCTGATATACTGCATTGCATATCTGAAAGTTGCTAAGAGTAAATCTTAAAAGTTGTCATCACATGGAAAAAAATTTTTTTTACCTATGTGAGATGCTGGATGTTAACTAGACTTAGAGAGGTGATCATTTCACAATGTACACAAATATAGAAACATTATATTATACACCTGAAACTAATATGTTATATGTGAATGATATCTCAATTTTTTTAAAAAATTAAGAGATATGTATAAATCCAGTACCTAATAGGAGTTATAGGAGAGGAAAACAGAAGGAAAAAAAGGTGGGTAGGAAGGAAGAATTATAGAGGAAGTAAAAGACATAGCATCCTTCTAAGGAGGCAATCCAACACAGATACAGGCTCATTCTCTGGAACCCATCCCTGGAGACACCCCAAAAGTCAAAAGTAAAAGGAAGGGTGGTAAGACTTCCAAAATGTTACATAAACTCTGAGATGAATGTACCACTCCAGGGCAACACAGGCAGCTCTATCATGGTGAGTGCCTCGGGAGAAGGAGGATGGGAATCGGCATCTCAGAGCATAAAAGGACCAAGCACCACGGATGGGAGACAGGGTAGGGGAGAGATTCTAGCTGCCTTTTGCTCTCCTGCACATCGCTCTGAAAATAACGTCTTTCCCTCGATTTCTGTGAGGCAGAAAGACAGCAACCAAGTTATATCAAGATGACAGCAACCAAGTTATATCAAGTTATATCAAGTTATATCAGCAGGTGAAGAGATACTGGCTGACATCTGCACTCTCTCCTCCCTTCACCACTCTCTACAGCCCAGTGGCCCTCTGGCTGCAACTGAAGAGAGCAGGTCTTGAAAAATCAGCAGTGCCAGGGTACAGATGCAGACTGTAACTCCAGACGTCCCTCACTCTGAGACACATCCACCCCACCACCCCTTATCCAAACACATTAGGAGGAGGGACAGGAGCTTTTTTCCTCAGTTACTATCTCTCTACCTCATCAATAAAGGTAACTAATACCCCTAGGATTTCACAGGGATGAAAGGAAAAATAGACAAGTGAACAATTTTACTTGAAGATATTGATATACCCTTCTCAGAAACTAATATACAAAGCAAATATATATATATATATATATATATATATATATATATATATATATTAGCATCACTAAAAGTTATTATTTTTTTTACAATAGAAAAGAAGTTTTATTAGAAGGGAAAATACACTTCCAGAAGTGGAAGTGGGACTGAGCAAGAGAAGCATGGCTCAAAAGTCCACTAAAGGTTAAAATTTACTGTTAAAAATTATGAAATACTTATATCCGAATTGTACTACATGTAATTCCCACAGAGCATAGCTGAAATAGTAACTAGAAAAAAATATATACCTTTAAATTGCAAAATATATTTACCAAACTACAAATGAAGTAGGCATTCAAATTAAGAAGGTTTGGGAATAACAAAAAACATATATCTCTAAAAGAAAAATACGATGAAAGTAATATAAAAAATCATAAGGACAGAAATCAATAATAGATAACACATTAATAAAACAGGAAAAAACATTTAAGCTGCTTTCTAAAAGACATTAATAAAACTGACAACCCCATCAAGACTAATAAAGGAAACTATGGGCAAAATGTAGGATGAAAAAGAAGAAATAATCACAATTACAACAGAAATTAAAATAATTTTTTAATTATGAAAAATCTATATAACAATAATAGATAAAGTTTTGGAAAGAATTTACAGTGCCAAATGTAGTAAAAGACAAACTGGAAATAAAATAAACATTAAAGAAATGTAAATCATATAATAAAAGATTACTCTTGTTACCACTATCCTCTTCAACTACCAAGAAAAATCTGAGGCTCAGACGTCTTTAAGGAGAGGTCAACACAATTAAGAAATTATTAAAATCTGTATTATATACAAGTTGTTCTAGAAAATAGAAAGAGGGAAGGTTGTCCAACTCATTTTATGAGGCTGGAATCACTTATCTATGATTCCGAAGTCAAATAAGGACCTTATAAGGAAAGAAAATAAGACCCTTAATAATAGCTAGTTATCTGAATCCAAAAGTGTATTTAAAAAAATACGTTATATTGAAATAAAATTTTAAATTAATGTATCCACACATTAATGGACTAAAGAAGAAAATTACATAATTGTGTCATTAGGTGCAAAAAATCACAGCCATATTATTTATGATAAATGTCTAACTATCTGAAATAAAAGTTCTTAGAAAATTAGGAAGGGCTGGAACTTCCTTATCTTGACAATGACTATAGATTAAAACATGGCCTAAAACATCATACTCCATGGAAAACCTTTAGTCATGTCCTTTCAAACATCAGCAACCAATTAAAGATGGCCACAATCACTGCTTTAACTAGGTTCAATCTAGTGCTAACACCCTCAGCCTGCAGAGTAAAACAAGAAAAAGAAATAAGAGGTAAAAGATAAAAAGGGAAGAAACAAAACTCTCATTATTTGTATATAATTTGATCATCCACTTAGAAAAACTGTATTTTAACACCTGTGGGTATGCAGAGTGGTATGATAATGCTAGAGAACAATCTGGAAGCAATCAGTGAAATTCAGTATGCATATTCTCAATAACCTATTGACTCCATTCCTGATACTGCTATAGAGAAATTGGTGCACAGCTCCATAAAAAAATATATACAGGGACGCTTATCACAGCATTGTTTCTCACAGTCAGGTATGGGGCAGCCTAAGTTCTAACCACTAAGAAAATGGATGAAGAAAACATAGCACACAATGTAGACAGCAAAAGGAAACATGGTGAGATACATACAGTAACAGGGATATTGTCTGGAAACATTGTATTGAGTGCTAAAAAAAGGAAAAGAACAGAAACAGGTCTATACCTCATCATTTATGTAAATTAAAAAAAAACACACAGGCAAACACACAACTGCTAAATATTTCAAAGACCCGGCCTTTCAAAAGCCCCAGGCAAGAAGAACCAACAAAATCAATAGACAAATATTAAAACTAAAATAGAATTTAGCAACTTCTTGAATATAATATCAAGTTACAAAATTCAACTGCATTCTCTAAACCAGAAATAACTAGAAAATGTAGCCAAAAAAAAAATAAGATGCCATCAGGAGTGCAACAAAACTATCACCTAAGAATTACCTTAACAAACAATGTCTAATAGTGCTACTGAAAGACATAAAAGAGGATTTGAATGAATAGAAATTTCACACTCTTGGATGAGAACATCCAATATAATAAAGATGCTGACACTGCTCCAAATAATTTAAAATGTCATATAATTTCAGTTAGAATTCCAAGAGGTTTTTTTTAAGGCTTAATAATTCTTTTTGAAATACATAAGTAATAATAAAGAACTAGAAATAATTAAACTATTTTGAAATTACCCACCCAGCTATTAAGACATACTACAAAGCCATAACAATAACAGTGGTCTACTGCTTCTACAAGGACAGACAAATGGACAATGGTACAGATGAAAGAGCTCAGGGACCTGCCCTTGTTTCTATAAGAATTTGATATAGATAAAGATGGCATCACAAATTAATGCAGAAAAGGTGGCTTCGTTAGAAAAACAGTCTTGGAAAAAATGGCTCACTTGGAGAAATTTTTTAACTGACAAAGATCTAATTTCTAGACTATATAAGGAACAACTTAAAAAATCAACAACAACAAAAAACACCAGGAAATCCAAAAGAAAAAAATACATGGAAAAGTGATTTGAATGGGCATTCAAAAATAAAATACTGATATCACTAAAATATTTAATGATTAGAGAAGTACAAATTAAAACAAGAGATTCCTATATTTTTATTAAATTGACAAAAATTAGAAAACAGAATAACGCCAATGTTAACAAATGTTAGGATACAGTGACTTCCATTCACTAAGATGTAAGTATGCAGTAGGACACATATTTAGGGCATAATCCGGAAGTAGTTAATTGTACACCATGATTCAAAAATGGGACTGTTAGATATTATTTCAAAAAAATCCCACAAAGGTCCACAAGGGGGCATGTGAAGAAATGTTCATCATCACACTGTTGGACGTAACAAGAGGACAGAGACAACCTAGGTGTCCTTCACTGGGGGATGGGATGCTACGCAGCAAGTAAAGCAATGGCACTGGTACCAAATCCAGGGACTACGAGTTCACACAAAAACACGGATGGGTCTTTAATAGCCAGTGTTTGGTGAAAAGCGTAAGATATACGAGCCCTGTAGTAAAGTGTCATGTTTGAATTGAAAACCTCTTCGAAGATAAACAACTCTACACATTTTATAGGAGCACATAGAAATGTCCAAGGATAAGGAAAAGCGGGGCTGTAGCAATTGAGAAAACAAAATTGAATTTAAAAATAGAAAAACAAAAGGGACCTAAATAGAAAATAATGATAGTGTTCATGAACTAAGGAGTTTGATAAATTCGACTCTGTACCTGAGGTCTAGAAAAAAAATAATAAAAAAATATGTATACATAAACAAAAACATTATGCAGGTCGATGAAATATGCCAAAAGCATTAGAAAGGATACCTTTGGAGAGAGCAAGGGAATAGAAGTATAGATTAGTGATGAGAGAAAAAAAACGGTAAAATTAAACAAGAGAAGTTATGCACAAACTAATGGGTGAATGGGTTATGAAATGAGGAGAATGATAAACTCAACTCTCTGAACCAGAAATTCAAAGAAAAAGAAAAAAATTAAAAAATAGTACAATACAATTTCCAAAGTTGAAGACCCCAAAATTAAAAAGAAAAACGAAGTATTAAGTTGCCTGAAAATAAATATCAATGAATCAATGATAAATAATAAATGGTAAATAATTCATACCTCATGGTCTTAAGAAGAAATCTTTTTTTCCTAGATACTACAAGAGGAGAAAAACAGATAATATATACAGGAATAAAAATTATATTAATAAGAGATTGTTCTGTTTCTAGAGCATAATAGGGGGAAAAAGAATAAAGGGGTGGAAGGGAGAAAGAAGAAAGGGAGAGAGGGAGGGAGAAAGGAAGGGAGATAGAAAGAAAGAAAGAGAAGGAAGGAAGGAAGGAAGGAAGGAAAAAGAAGGAGGGTAGAAAAAGAGAAGAGAAACAGATTTATTGATATGCTGACAGGAAATAAAAATATAAAGATTGGTTTGGGCTCTACCCTATACACCTCCCACTACCTCTCTTCCTATTAGGGAGAATTTTCTGAGAAAATACACCTATGATTAGTTAACAGTTTTGGTTGTACTCTAAATGTCTAAATGTCAGAAATATTGTCTTATATCTTCTCAACTGATTTAAGAATCCCAAACACTTCACTGTGTTCTAAGATTCTGAGGTAGATGTGTTGGAAAGAGCATTGCCTCATGGAAAGGACATTAGGCAATTTCCAGACTTAAAGAAGATAGCCCATTCCCTCAGTTCTGTATCTATTCCATATTTTTGTTTCCTAACAAACTAGAAGTTCCCATGGCTTGGTCCCTGGTTCCTGGACTGGACTGGACACAGAGTAGGTACTTGTAAATGTTTGTTGATAGAACAAGTGGAGGAAGAAATAAAGCACAGATTCTAAAAGCAAGATTCTGTGACATGACCTAATGACTTGGCTGCAATCTAGACTATCTTTGGTTCCCAAGAAGGCTGTGACATTAAGACCTTTGCCCTCCCTTATTTGAGCCCTGTATCAGAGACACATCACTGGAAGGACCAACGGGCCACGCCAGTCTTGGGATGGGAGAAGGCATTAAGGCTAGTAGGGTCAGAGCATCTGCAGGAGGACAGACTCCAGCTCTAAGTCTTAATAAAGAATTATCTTGGTCACTGAGATCCCAGAAGAAAGCAATGGGTGAAACTGGAGGACATTCCAGTGGGGTCATGGGTCTTTAAGTGTTTCTCCATGGTCATGTTTTTTTGATATGGAATCACATGCTTTGACAAGGAACAGCCCCAGGAGGCACTGGGGCAATGAACTCATCTTGCTCTCCAGCTGCCTTTTCAGAAGGACCTTTATTTTCTTCTACGAAACCAATGTTACATACATTCAGCTAAAATATTACTCTGCTGATGAAGCTAAATGCCCTATTGCAGACAATATCCACCAGCCCAATTTGAGGGAAGGTCAGTAAGTAGAGAATAGCTTAAATGGCAAATAAAGCTATGTGAGAAACTGATTAAAGTCATACATGTGTGCAGTTACAGACCCAAGTTTAAAAAAGAAAAAAAAAACTCTCCTTGGAATGAAACCAAATGGCCGCCTGGACCCTAAAGCGAAGCGATATTGTTCCAATTTCTCCTTTATCAGACAAAAGAAAAGGTCTTACCATGTAGCCTTTTGACATAGAGCTAATTTAAAGAAGATTTGGGAGTATGATGCAGGATCAGATGCCTTTGCAGAATTCCTTGCTGTTTTCATTTGAAATCTCTCATTTATGCTCAAATTTCCAATTGGAAATTTAATGACTTTTTCTTTAAGGGAAGTTGGCAAGCTGAGTTGGTTTAAACACAAATCTCCCAAAGGTAAAAGATCAGACATCATTATAAAAATAGAAACTATTCCCATTGTCCTTTAGAGATGTTTCTCCTAAAAGACGTGAGGATGTTTCTGAACAGCAGATGCGTTTTGGTAAAACAAAGTTGAAAAATATGTGAAACTCTTGACATTGGAATTACTTCCTGAGCTGTGTCAAGTTATGTGGCTGCCTGGGGTAACTGAGACCATTCTATTTGTGGCAATAAACTCATTGGAAAATGCCCCAGTAATAGAAACACTTGTAATCTGTTGCCTGGTGATTCACAGTGCCACTCTGGGCATGTCCCTTAACCTGCAAGTCTCAGTGTCTCCATCTGTCAAATGGGAAGGCTGATCCATATTTTTATAGGCTCTTCATGCTCAAGTTTATGGCATATTAACATATCAAATGAGTTTTGCATTAAACTGTTAGGAAACTTTTTATTAGCTAGCAAAATATCAAATTGCAGAGTAATTTCTCAAATCAGACATGGATTATTCAGTACAATCAAGCAACAACCAGTTTTCCACAAGCATCCTAAACTGCCCCGAAATAAACTGCTTCCCAGTCTCTGTCCCACCCAGGCTTAGATGAGCCCAATTCAAAGACCTGATCATGTTGAAAAATAAACAAAGAGATGCCCTTCTATAATGAAAATAGGCTAAGAATTGCTTTCTCATGGTAGGTCAGCACACAGCAGGTCTTTGCTACAAATACAAATGTAGGAAGCACCTTAACCACTCTTTCAGCCTGAGGGCAGGCCTAAGAATTTAACCGCCCTTGAAAACCTGTGGAGTCTAGGACGTGTCTTATTCACTCTGTGCACAGCACGTAAGTCAGGACTGAAGAAATGCAGAGTGACTGTATTGAATAATAAGTAAAATATGCTGAAATGGCCAGTCTGGATACTTGTTAGTAGAAGATGCCTCAACGTTGATGCAGAAAATGGTCAGGGGCAGAAATCTGTTATGAAGACAGGGAGGTGGCTAGGAGATTTGTCTTAGAACTAAAGTCTCTCAGCAAGAATAATAAGTTGATTTAGACTACAATTTCTATATTATTAAATTAATGTATTGATCTACATATAGGCTGTACTTCTGGTGGTTGGGAGGGAGGTGCTAATGGAGATTCAGAAAGCCCTTTTCCCAAGCCACCCTCTGATGCTGCCCAGGACAACTTATACCATGATGTCTGAAGACTTTCTCCCAGTGTGTCCCATCTAGACATATCCAAGATGGAGCGGAAATGTCCTTTCTCTTCTGTCTGCACAGCTCCAGACCATGCAGTCACTGAATTCATATGGAGCACCATGTCCCAGATGGGACCGTGTGTGCATGTGTGTCCCTTGCTGGGTGCCAAAGCAGTGTTTCCTTATGGAGAGGGGTGAAGTTGTGGTCATAACATGGGCTCTGGAGGTGGGCAGGGCTGGGGTTTATACTAGGGCAGTGCGAGCAGCAGGAGGAGGTTGCTAAAGAACCTTTTGAAATTGATGAGCCACTTAATCTCTTATCTATAAAGAAGGGAGACCCCTCTCTCCCTCCACAGGCTTATACCTAGATCTCTCTGTTATATGGGCCTGTTTTACACTGGCTTCTCCAGGCCCTCATGGCAGGCTCTGTTTTCCCCCCATAAACACAAGGAATACATTTGCTTTGTCTTCCTGAAGCAGTCGAGCAAGTCCGTGCAGGTGACCCTTGACCTTACCCCAGAGTAGAGTCAAGGGTAATCACACTCACCCGTACCCCCGTCAAGAGAAACTGGGGCACTGTGCACAGACGCAGGGAGAGTCAGTGCCGGCGGAGGAGGTGGGGCAGATGTTAGGACGGAACAGACAGGACCTCAAATCGGTTTTGCCACTCAAGACACCAAGGATCCGTGAGTCCTGACAAACCTGGCCTTTTCAGACCCTGCCGATGACGACTGGGGTTGGGAGAGTCGGGTTAAATTTCCTGACCTGCTTGTCCCAGCCTGACCGGGGCCCTTTTTCATTCAAACCACAAGTACTAGCAAATCATCATCGCCAGTGTGTCTGTGTGGGTATGTTTGTGTGCAAGCACACGTATGCATGCAAACACACTTACATGTCTGCACATGGATAGGGCAACATGACAGCTTCTGAGGCTAAAGTTAGTTTCAACCTGTTAACAAAAGCAGAGAAAACACAAAGATACCCTGAAACACGTCTTCCCTTTGTGATTATTTGAATAAAATCAGAAAATCTGCTTCAAATATAAGAGACAACTTTGTAAAAAAAGAGCTTCAAAAAAAAATCTAAATTTTCAAGAAAATAATTTCTTGACTGAACTGACCATGAAGATTAAAAGTCATAAAAACAGCAATATACTGAAATGTTAGCAAATGATATGTTTAGAACATATCCACATAATACGCCAATATCAATTACAATGTTTTTAATTACCTTTATTATCTACAAGAGCTAACATTAAAATCAATAACCACATAATCCCTTTCTGGTGCTGTACTTTCACTTTGTGAGGCACTGTCTCATCAGGCATCTAGCAAATCTCTTAAGAGGGCACATTAAAACGTTAACTGATTAAATTAATATGGATATAAAATGAATGCAATAACCTCATAAACATTCATATGTAAGGTCTGAACTTGGAGACAAGAATAATGTTTACACTGACTCTGAAAAACCATTGGGCTTGGATCTTCACAGCCTCTTCTAGTCTTCTAGTCTAGTATCGTGTGGCAACAATGTGTTTTCCCAGAAAAGCCAACTAATTCTAGAAAAAAACTCATCTTTTTTTTTACCTGGCCCATGAGAGATATCAGTACACCTAGGTTTCAACATCTGCTGTGAAGAAGATTAAGAACAAGACCCTAATTTCTGGTGCACTCTTGATGTTGGAAAAATATCAGCTACAGAGCATTATTAGCTATCTCCGAGTTGACAAGAATGCAGGATTAAGTTTCTTTAAGGCAATTACACTTTTGATGACCCCTCTGCATATAAAACATGTTAGCTAATGGGGGTGCAGAGGGGCAGGCTTAAGTGTTTGATCAGGAAATCCTGCGTGAGCATATTGGATGGAAATTTGATTAGTAGCCTTAGTGACGGGCGATCAGATCCTCCGGGTCTGCACAATCAGATCTGGCAGCACTTGCCTTCTTGCCTCTTTGAAGGAGGCGAACATTTGTACAGAATCAAGACAGTGCTGGGTCCTTGATTTTTTTTTTCTGGGTCCTTTTCTTTAAGTTATTGCAGACTAAAGCCTGAAAAGTACCTTTTATTTTCTTTCAACAATATGTTTGCAGTTACCGTAATGTTGAAGAATAAAATAAAAGTTAAGCCTTTCCCCGAAAATTCTAGAAAAAAGAAAGCAGAAATCAAAAATCGACTGAGCCAGAGGGACCTAAGAAAACACCATTGTAAGAATCATGACAAAGCTAACACACACACACACACTCATCACATGTGAAGCATTGTTGCAAGGACTTTCACATATTAATTCTCACAATGACTCTCTTTTACAGAGGAGGAAATTCACACAATATAGTGGTGATACAAGGTTGTGTGGCCAGGATTTGAACCGGGGTAGCTGGGCTCCTGACCCAGGCTCTTGCACACTCCTCCCAGTCCACACTTCTGCCTCCCCCAACGATGTAAGTGGGAAAACAGAGTTCCAGAGAGAAGACTCGCCTACAGTGAATTGGTTGTGACTAAAACTATGATCTTCACTCCTCATCCAAAGCTCTTCTCTTATGCCACAAAGCCTCTGCCTCTAAACATCACCTTCCTTCATCAACCTGGACAAAACATAGTCTGTGCTAGGTGCTTAACATCTATCATGTCATGCAATTTTTAAAAGACCCTCAGGAATGGATGCTATTTCCATTTTACGGATGAGAGAAGCTGTGGTCTTGGAGAGGTTAGGTGATCTGCCATGGTCACACAGCAAGAAACAGAAAATGGGTTTGAGCTCACTTCTGCCTCCTTCCAGAGTCCATTCTCCCTTCCACTTTCTCTCTGAAAAAAAATAAATAAATAAAATAAGGCTGAGAGAAAAGAATGAAAGAATAACCCCAGAAATAGTTTGGGGTCAAACAGGAGTTAAAGCAGTGAGTTTACATTTGCAAATTTAATGCATTTGTTTAGCACAAGGAATAAGGTCCAATTTTCATATTAGGTATATTTAGTTAATCTAACAGATATTTTCCATGTGCCTGATCCCCAATCAGTGAGGTGAGGCCCAGCATTAGCAAGCAGTCATGGCCAAATCCAGCCTTTAAAAGATGTATTAAAAAAAAAAAAAAAAAACAGTCACATGCATAGACAAACACACATGCACGCATACCCACACTCATCATATAGTCTAGGTTTCACTCGTCTGTTTTATTTTTTACACGAACTCTAAGGTCCCCAGATCCCCCTTCCAGTGTGAGCCATAAAACTATGGTTACATTTATAAAGAAAATGAAACAAACAATCCTGAAATCTCTCACTACAAAAGTGATCAAGGTAAGTTCTGGCATCAGGTTGACCCTGAGTCACAGAAAAGTCAATTAATTGTGATGGCCATAATGGATCGATTATTCTGGGAAGTCTATGACATGACTTCAGCCCGGCAGGCTGACAAGGAGACACACATCAAATGCTCCAGCCCTTTCTGGGGGAGAACAGAGGGTTGGGGGGCCCCACCAACTCACCTCGACAATGTGGTCCCGACACACAGGGAGATCAGCATGCATCCTTTCCTTAGTTAGGAGGCTGGATTCTACCATTTAAAAATACCTTGCTTCTTATCAGTCCGTAATCATGCGAGTGAAAATGTATTTTTAAAATACAATACAATCCTAAAACAGCAACTTGTATTTTTTACAGAGAGAAAGGAGGCACATATATATTTTAATCCATATCGAAATGAATCCAATTAATTTTCTTCAGGTTTCAGTGTTTCACTTTCCTTCGAAATTTTTTATCTACTATAAAAATAATTCCCAGAAGAGGAGAAGACAAAAGACTCTCCTAGTTCTGCTGCCAGGAGAGAAACACCACTAACATTCATAGTGCATTTTACTCCCCACCTTTTCACTCTAATATATAATTATAATCACTGGACAGAATCAAAATTGCTACACTAATTTTTGAAAAAGCATAGTGGATTTTTTTTTCTGATTATAAAACTCACATAAGCCTTTCGAGAAAGTTCAAGGTAAGTAAACAGAAGTATAGAGAAGAAAATTAAGATCTCCTATAGCCTAACCCTCAGCAAGAAGCCCGCCTAATAAGAATCTCTGGACTCTGACCTGCTCCCCTCTCCAGCCCTTAGGTCCTCGGCTCTAGGACCTGTCTCTGTGTCCTGGGACAGGGGACGAGGGGGCTGTCCTTACATTAATGCTCCAAGCGCCTCCACCTGAGTCCTGGCTGTGAGCCCCTAAGCCCTGGAGCCGCAAACCCACCCTACGATCATCCATCTTCTTGGCTACTTTATGTCAAAATATTCATACTTGTTTTTGACTTATTAGGCTAATGTCCTTTGCCTGCATTCCCCGCCCCTGCCCGCCGCACCCCATTTTAAATATTATGGTCCTAATTACAGAGGATGATTGTTGAATGACCAAATGGGGCGGACAGACCATGATCACACTCCAGAGGCCCAACCTCTCTCTTACAAAATGGGACTCTTTTTTTTTTTTTAACACCATCCAATGATGTCACCCGTTTGCGGTTTCTCTGGGACTTTATTAAAATGTTTGTGACGGAGCCAATGTAAACCATCCTAAATCCAACACAGAGCTGAAAGGACTGATTTTAGGGAATGCGAAGATATGGATCATTGGGCCTGTCGAAGCCCCATCTTGAGCCAATTATTGGTGTCATCTTGAGCCAATTTAATCAATCCAAGAGGGATTGGGGGGTAGAAGGGGGCGCGGGCAGGGGTTGTGAGCGTTGGTCAAACATGCTGGCTCAAATGCGTGTGTCATAAAAGCAACTGAGCCCCAGCTTTGTGAATGTCTGTTGCTGCTCTAATCTGTGTTTTTTATCCTGGGGTACCTTCTTATGCCCATTTTCAGCCTCATTATAGGGTTTGTTTGAAATCGCTGAGTAGTGCTGACCCAGGTTCAAGGGAGGACACCCCAGAAAGTCTTCAAGGCCACTTCTCATTGGGGAGACAATGCCAGGGATGCAGAACCCACTGGACACTACTGACATCAATACCATTTAGGGGACCCATGAAAAACAACCCCTCCAACTCTTTTACCCCAAATAGGCTGGACCACGAAAGGGCCAGGAACAGTTGGGGTGAGATGCTTAAAACACAGAAGGCAGTCACTATGCAGCCTTAAGTACTTATCTGTTGTGTAGCTGTTCTTCTTTTTTTCAATTGGGCATCTAGCATTACAAACCATACACTGGATGTTTTCCTCACTTCAAAAACAATGACTGGAAGAAAAGACCCAGAGTCACCAGCACTGAACATAACAGCTAAAGTAACATCAGCCTCAAGTTTTACATTCTGTGTCTTAAACAGGTGACACTAATACAGGTAAGACACACACAGAAAATTGTTTTTTCTTTACAAACCCCAGAAAATGGCAATGTGTATGGTGCAAAGTTGTTACTATTACTCGTATTATTATTTATTCACATACTTATTTATATTTCTCTATGCTCCAAAAAGGACACGAGGAGTGGTACCCAGACCTGACATATTTAATTAGCTGCCCAACCTCTCGCTGGGGTTCTCCTCACCATCTAGGTTTCAAAAGACTGCTTCTCCTCCCTCCCCAGAAAATAGCCCTTCACATTTTTTATGATATAAAAAGAGTGTAGGCTGTCTAGTGTGTGCACTTTCTGTGTTTTGATGGATAACATCCATGAGCATGCTTGCTCACTTCTCCAGAACCGGCTATTTGTCTTGGATATAGCGCTCTGCAGACCAACGTGGTTTGGAACAGTTGCCACGGCAGCGAGCCTGGTCACAGTGCATCTCTGTGCGTGATCGAGGCCACAGAGTGGAATGTGGGCCCATAACACAATTATTTTTCATTCCCACAAAATGGACAAGAAAGGACCTCTTGAATTTTGGAATGCATCCTGCTGTCAGTTCACAAAGGAGGTATCCAAATCTTAAGCTAGGAACAAAAGAATATGAGTTTGACAACTGCCTTGATATACCTAAATTTAATCACTTTAAAGAACCCTGCCTTCCCATCATTGAATTATTTTCAGAGAACAATGGAGGTTGAATTCATCTCTTCCCATATATGCAATCTGAAAGCAGTTTTTGATTAAAACTAACTTTCCTTCTATTTTAACTTGTTTCCAAAGTTTTTGATTGCTAAACTTGTAATTTCTGTAAACCTAACAGGCTTCTGGGACAATACAGGAGCCTCATTACTTTGAACATGCTCAAAACAAACCCAGAATGAACTTTAATCACTGCAACCTCTGAGGAAAGAGTAGGAAATGCAACTGTGGGCTGGGCTGGCTTAGTCTCCAAGTCAATATCTGCACTTGAGAATGTGTTAGTCTGTTTAGAAGCCAGACTAATCCTACCTTTCAATTACGGAAGGAAACGGATTTTAGATTCAAGACTCAAGGTGGGTCCTCTAAGTGAGTGCAAGGATCAAACGCTCTGCTCTGGTGCTTTCAACAAGCAAATGCTACTGCCTGTCTCAAGGCGGAGGCCAGCCCGGACTGCAGGGTTTATAAACAACACTCTGCTATTTATTGGAGCTGCCCACCCGAATCCAAATCTTCCTCTCTTCAATAGTGGCCTATTTACCACAGTTTAAACGGGGTTCTGCAGCCCGGCCAGGATCTGCAATTTATTACTTGCTGCGAGAGCTCAGACCCAGAGTTTAAATGTCCCTAGTTGAAAGTTTATACCATTCAGGACAGAAAATTATTCTCTCTGCCTAGGTTGAAGCACATTACTTCTTTATTGAATTAATTATGATAAGGATCATAACTTTAAACGAGGGGTGAGGTGCTGGCTTTCCGCTGGGATTGCTTGGAGCAATTTTCATCCAAGCATTTTTGTGGAGTTATTGAGTCTGGCAGGTCTGAACTTTGGAGAGAAGTAACTTTCTCCAGAACTTGAAAGGGGTTGGACATTGATCCAGGCAAAGCTGTACCAGATTCCATGTCTTGAGACAGGGAAATTTGCACTGCATGCTGAACAAATCACTGCAGGACTGGATGAAAGACAGCTTGGGAACTCCTCATGTGGCCTCGAGCTTGGCCTTTCCTTGGTGGAGCTGGCCCAGGGAGGGCAAGGGACAGAGACAGAAAGGTCTCCAGCAAACCCATGTAAGCGGCAGATCTGATGCACAGAGAGTAGTGGGCGGATCAACAAAGTACACTGGCTCTGAGGTCATATGGACTGGATCTGAAGCCTGCTTCTGCCACTTACCAGTGGTGTAACATGAATAGTGTCCCTTCCCTTCTTTGTCTCACCCTGTACCCCTGGAATGTTTAAAGTGTGTTTGTGTATGTATAACATACAGCTGACCATTAAAAAACACGGTTTGAACTGAGCGGAGCCATTTTTTTCAATAAATACTGTAAATGTATTTTCTCCCCCTTATAATTTTCTTAATAACATTCATTTCTATAGCTTACCTTATTATAAAAATGCAATATGTAATATATAAATAAAAATATATAATACATAATACATATATAAAAACTATTTATGTTATCAGTAAGGCTTCTAGTCAACAGTAGGCTATTGAGAGTTAAAAGTTATATGCAGGTTTTTGACCATATCAGGAGTCAGTGCCCTTGACCCCATATTATTCAACGACCAACTGTATATATCTTATACACATGTGCATGCGCAATACATACACACACACAGACACACACACATTCACGCATATCTTGTGCTTAGGTGGAGCTTATTTAAAGGTAGTCATGATTACTATTATTATTATTATTATTATTATTATTATTATTATTATTAGGGAAATGGAAAAGTTAAGCCAGACCAATATCTCATATCTCTTTCAGCTCAAATCTCTCCACTCCTACCCAGGTGACGAAGCAGTGTGGGTCTCTGGCTTTTGGCCCAAGCCTCCATGCTGCCAGGTGGACCGAACTCAAGGCAGTCCTCTGTCCATCCCCCAGCCCAGCCCCCGCACCACTCCCCCAACCCTTGATTTAGGGGATGTGCTGCCCAGGCTCCCAAGTGCTGTAACCAAGCATGGGAATCACCCAGACCAGCCTCACGCAGCCTAGGTGCTGGTAGCTCCTCAGAAGCAGGCCTTGCCAGGGGAAAATGAAGCCTTCCTTAACATGCCTTCGAGCTCAGCAGGTAGCCAGCTCTGGTGAATGAAGTCTGGCCTATGGCTCAGAATAGGGTGACTGTATAATGTACTGTCCAAATCGAGACACTTTTAACAGTGAAAGGGGCACTGATAATAATTAGCCTGGGACAACATGCACATCCAGGGCTGTGTTGGTCCCCAGGATATATGGTCACCCACACTCAGACTACTTTACTTCTGAGACCCTGTTCTCCCTCTGCAGAAATGCAAAAAAAAACATTTCTTTAACATACACCACACTAAGTCCACCTCTACAAAATGACCTTCCCTGATGACTCTTGACTTCTCAAAGCCAGGTAGTCTAGCAGGCCCCTGGAAAGCCACATCCAGCTTCCAGCCATGCATTAATTACTCAGTGTTTTCAACATGTCCCTTCACTGTTCCTGATGGATGAATGACTCTAAAAAAGTGGCTGATGGAGCCCAGTGTCTAAGTTGTCTCTTGGGACCTAAAGAGAAGGGACCCCAGGCCCATTACACCACCCAGTCTTGCCTAGAACATGCTGTCCTCAGGCCTTACTCTCTTGGCCCTGCCCTCAGGGACTCAGGGCCTGACCTTGAGCCCCAGGCCCCTCAGAAGTCCAACTTGCTGAGCTCACCATCCCAGGAACTCGAAGCATCAGGTCCTGACAGAGGCAGCCCAATTTTGGAGAGGTTTTATTTCTTCTACTATTTCCAAGGGGCTGTAAGCTCCAAGTTACAGCCTGTAGTGGGTCCACCAGTTTTCCACAGCTGCATCTACCAGGCATCTGGCCAGTTAGCTAATCGAGTGGCCAATGGGTAAAAAGGCTGGGAGCTTCACTGCTCAGCTGGTAAGCACACTGAATGTCCCCTTTCTGAAGCCCTCCACCGGCAGGACACACGCTGCTAACACATGGCTCTTTCTCATACCTCTCCCTCCACGAAAGTGTACTTTTCACCCCACCATGGAGTCCACATGGTTTGGGCTATTGGAGCCCTTTCTGAATGGGGTAGTCTATTGTTTTAATATGTCAAAGAAAGGGTGCGAGTCCTGGGAGCAGAGAAAGGTCTGGGCATAGGGACAACGAGAAGGGACTAGGATCCTGCAGTCCAGCCAGCAGCCTGCCTATCCTTCCCCTCACTCTCTCGGGCCCTGGACCTTTGGTGCCTGCCCAAGCCAGGCCTCTGTATGAGAAGGGCCCCTTCTCCCCACAGGGTTAGCCAGAGGTGAGTGTGAGACAACTATCAGGTTTCTCAGCTTCCTGCAGTGCAGGGCAGACGACAAGATTATTACACCTCAGAGGGGTTGCGGCTGAAAATATCAGCAGGTTCCAGGAGGGTTTTGAGAGTTGCATGGAATGTGACAGAGTAGGAAGCATGACTAATTGTGAATGGGGTGGTCTGCTGTGTCTTTCAGCACCCATTCTCATTCAAGGGTCCAAGTTTCTTTGAGAAAAAAAAAACATATAAACTTGTTTTCACTAAAATGTGAATGATCAACTGTTTTTCATGCATTATACTTCAGAGAAGTTTTTCACATGTAAATAGAAATTTTCAATCCAACTCTTCAGTCACTACCTTCCTTAATATACAAATGCATATACACATACGTGCACACAAACACTCCCCATCCAAACAAAACTATTTAGTATTTCTTGAACACCAAGATGCTCTGTCCTTACCAGAAATTTATGCTATCCACAACCCATTAAAGCATTTCTCTATTTTGTTCCCCTAATTATTTTAAATGCATCCTTCAAAACCCAGTCCAGCTGTCACCTCCTCTAGGAAGATTTCCGTAAGCTCCCTCTCTCTAGGCTGCATCAGTTGTTCCACAGTGTGTCCTCCATGAGTCCCTCCAGCAGAGCCTGCCCCATCCTGGACTGTCATCGTCATCTCTTTCCTGACCTGACTCTCCTAAACCATCAGCTTAGTAGGTCCTGAGGTCAAAATCTGGGTCTCATCCTCTATTTCACCCCCAATGCGCAGCACAGAGTTTGACACAGACTACGTTCTTGGGGAATTTTGAATGAACAAATGGCAATCTGCATGAAGGAAGCTTCTTTCTTTCTGAGTAATGAAGTCAGAGCCCTTGCCAGGAGCGTGGAAAGCCAGGCACACACAAGGAGCTCCTGAGTGTGACATAGTTGTGTATCCAGAGACACAACTGGCAAAAAGGCATTCATCAATTTCCTAAGAATCACTTTGACCATAGCTGGGGAAAAAGGAAACAAACAAAATCAAAAGCTGGAAGAATTGATGAAAGACACTGTACCTCTCTGCATGTCATTGGGGTCCTCAGAGATATATTACCTAAAAATTGTTAAAATCGGCTAGTAAATAAATATGCTATGCCAAGCTGTGACCTCTCAGACCCATCCCTCCAGGCTTGAGGGCTCACAGCCCACCTCACTAGGTACCCCCAGAAATAGGCAGATGGCATCTCAGCCCACACCAGTTATTATTAATTTCATGACAGCCCATGCTTCTAGCCTACTGTTTTCTGTCCCTTGGACTAAAGCAATAGCTCTTTCCTTTCTGCTACCCTCAGCAATAAGTCTGAGCGCAACCAGGATGACAGGAGCTTGCCACAAACCACACATTGGCATGCCCATCTGCCCACATGTCCACACACAACACACAGCCCTGGAGGTGCTCCACTTGTGCTCAATTCCTGACTCCATCCACATTTACTAGCTGGGTGACCTCGGGCAAAATATTTCAGCACTCTGGGACTCTCTTTCCTCATCTGTAAAATGGAAAACATAATATTTCTTATGTCTTAGGCATGGGCTCCTAAGCTAAAGAGCTATTAACAGCATCCAGCTATTGTGAGCACTCAGTAGATATCAGCGATCATGGTCACACACCCACACATATAGAAATCTGTACCGCTGACTTGTGATTTCCCCATAAGTGATTCTCAGTTATGTGCTAAGAAGCTCCCTTCCCTACCTCTGAGGGGCACAAAGTGGGGAGCTGATAGTGAACAATGGTCTGTGATAACTGCCATAATGAAACATGGGAAGGTGGGGAGTAGAAAGTGGAGGAAATGGGGAGGGGGATAATCTAGCTTTGGGAAATCAGAGAAGGCTTCCTGTAGGAAGGAGCATCTAAGAACTGAAAGCTGAGCATGAGTTGCCATGTGAAGGGAAGAGGAGGTTGGGAGATGGACCCAAACTACAATGGCTCAAATTAATTAACTAATGATAACAACCACCACAACCAATAAACAGCTCCCATCTTTGAGCATTTTCTCTGCTCCTTCAGAGAGTATCAAGCACTTTAGCCACATTATCTCTTGAAGCCTCACTGTCAGCTCTGAAGAGAGGAACACTCTCTGCTTTGTTTTGTTCATGGCTGTATCTTCTATGCCTAGAATACTTTCTATAACTTAGGTAATGCCCCAAAAAATATCTGTAGAATGAATAGAGATCAAGCACTTCTAGGAGGTTGGTTCTGATATGATCCCCATTTTACAGATAAGGAAACTGAGGTGTAGAGAACTCAAGTGCCTTGCTGAAAGATGTCCCACAGCAAGTTATAAAATGGAGCTAGGGTTGGATGGAGCTCTGTCTGGTGTCAGGCCAGGACTGTCCCCACTTAGGCTCTCTGATGGTGACTTTGGCCTAGAAGGACCTCTGTAGCCAAAGCAGCTGCTCCTCACACACCTATAAAAAACCAGGTCATAGAATAACAACTCAAATTCTCTTTAAAGTGGACTTGTGAGGAAGGCTAGCCAGGAGGGTGTCCATTGCCCATCCGGCCTTAGATCTATGGCTTCTGGCTCAGCAGCCTGTGTTTACATTTCTCTTTCAATCTGGAGGCTGCAGATTGAAATTATCTCCTCTCAGCTGTGTCAGCCCATCCTAAGCCTCACTCCTGGCCCCAGCACCTCCCGAAAACCCAAGGTAGCCACAGCTGGAGTCTGATAAAGACAGCTCTGTCCCATTCATTTCTAATCGGGTAGGAGAGGAAGAACCATGCTGCAACAGAGCCTTCTCAGCCAGTAGCCCTCCTGGTCTGGGGACTGAAGGGAAATGGAGGAATTCCCCATCCAGCCCCATCCCAGTAGCTTCTAGGAACTGCAGAGGTACCCACTATAGGACCTTGGGGGTGCAAAGTTTATGGCTGGCCACAGGCCTCCACACTGCAATCCAGGTTACCTGGTGGGCAGGTGACTTCTAGGGAAGTGGAGAGGTGCAAGACCTCCTTCCCTTCAGATTCTCTTTTCTCAAGGCTGTTCTCACTATCTCTGTGATGAAAGTACTTGCTGTGCAATCCTGAGCAAGTTCCCTTTCCTCTCTGGGCCTCAGTTACTTCATCTGTACATGTACAGTGACGGACTAAGGTAGATGTTCTTAAGTGACATGCAGGGATTTGCCAGGTTCCTCTAAGCTTCCTGAGGCCAGCTGTCATTCTTATCTATATCCCCATTACCCAGCACAATGCCTGACACTCAGTAGGTGCTCAAGGAGTGCTTGTTGATTGAATGAATGATGACTGTCTCTCTGTCCCCCTCCCCTGCCAGGGATGACTTCCCTTTCCAATCCCTCAGGGCCATCATGAACCTTATCACACCTTGGAACCCAACTCAGTACCCTCTTGGCCAGCCACAGACTCTAGGCCATATCTTGATCTATAAAATGATCTTTTCCTATCCCTGATCTCAATGTGGGGTCTCAATAAAAACTGCTCAGTGCACTATAAGGACTCAACAAACTCTGGCTATTATCATGATTATAGTGTCTGATAAGCTCATTCACACTACAGTCTTAATAGTCAATAGAAAATTAACAGGTCTCTTTTCTACAAGTTTTTGGAGAAGGGATAACCCAAGGGAACAAATCTCTTAAGCATGAAATCTCAAGTGCTACCTGACATCTCAAGATGCTAGCCTGGTTCCTAGGTGTGGGAAGGAGGCAAGGCAGTCTTTCCAGGAAAAATACAGGGTCCTGAGGCTAACGTCCATATCTCCAGAAAGAGGAGGTGGAGCAAGGGTAGGAGCTTGCCAGTGGACTGGCTATAAGAAAAAATATCCCTGTGCTGAGGGGCCATGTGCAGGAATAGTGACAGCAATAGTGCCGATAGTGGATATGCAAGCAGAGAAACCTGGGACAGGATCAGTATGGGCTGGAATCAGGCATCAAGTCTGAGGAACTCTCAAAGAGCTAAATCAGGTTGAGCATCGTGTCTGCAAAATGAAACAATTACAGATGCGTGGTAGAGTGCTAGACTGTTTCATAGTCATTATTGGATTCCTCTTCATACTTCAAAATTCAAATAAGGATTTCTACTACTGGCAGCATTGTGAATTTGATACTCTAAAACAAACAAGCATCTAGTTTGAAAAAAAAGAGTACTGAATGAAATACATCAATCTTTTTAAATGCAGAGCTAATCTGGAGCGTAAAACAAGGACTCTCCAAATGTCAGAGGTGAAGAGGGGACAGGCTTCCAGCCTGGAGAGCCAGTGCTGTACCAGAGCAGCCCCTGGGCATTTATTGACACCAGGACACTGGAATCTCAAGGTTTATTGGCAACAGAGGAGACAAGGCCTTGGGTATATGTATGATTGGATCCCCTATCCCACTCTTCTCCCATACATAGAAGTTGGGTCCATTGAAGGGATTAAAGTAGAAAAAAAAAATCCGCCCACCATCAAAGGAAGATAAGATAATTTGACCATCTTAGATCTAAAATTTGATCTGAGACTGAGATTCAAGTGGGAAAAGAAGTAATAATAATAAAGACTCTGCTGAGAATTCATAACCATAACCCTGCACTCTGAAGGTCTGGGTTTAAATTTACAGTATCTGCTTGGTCCAGGAAATCCCAAATCAAGAAATTTGAGTGGTCCCAGCCCCCAGTGCTCTGCAACATATGGCAGGGGCAAAAGCAAGTTGTGTCTGGAGGAGCACACCATCAATCCAGGCTCCTTAGGTTCTCTACAGGCTTAGAGTAGTCAAATAGAGCCTGCAATCAAAAAGGTGTAAGACACATGAGGAACTATAAGTGAAAATCTTCAGAAACAACCAATAATAGAATTATACCCAGAAAGACTTGAGACACTGGCATAATTAGGCATAAAATATGAAATAAGAAAGTCTTAAATGCTGAACAAAGTAAAACAGGGAACTGAAAACTCATATAAGAAACAGAGACTATTAAAAATGACCAGGCCTATTGGATGGATGGATGGATGGATGGATGGATGGATGGATGGATGGATGGATGAGTGGGTGGATGGATGGATGGATGGATGGATGGATGGATGGATGGATGGGACAGAGGGACAAATAGATGGACAAACAGAAGTTCTTGAAACAGAAACTCAAATCATTGATATTTAAATCCCAATGTAATTGGTTAAACAGTTGCATAGAGAATTTATATGCTGTAAGACAGAAATGATTTATAGTTCAGCACAGAGATAAAGAGATGAAAAATATAAGAGACATTAAGAGACATGGAGAATAGAATAAGAAAGTCTAAATTATATTTCATTAAAGTTTCTGAAGATGCGATTTAGAAACATGCAATCTAAAAAATAATGGCTAAGAATTTTTCAAAATTAATAAGACATGAGTCATCAGATTCAGGAATCACAAGAAATCCCAGCAGGATAGTAAAAATTAAATCACATGTAGTAAAACTGCAATAAGATCTTTAAAAATGCCCCAGGGAAAAGACAGATTACTTATAAAGGAACTAGATGGACAATAACCACAACGGCAGCCAGAGACAGTGGAATAACACCTTCAGCATGCTGAGGGAAAATACCTGAACTCTAAATTTAGCTTAACTCTCACTCCAGAATAAGAGGATAATCTGTCAATGAATAAATGGATAAAAAATATGTGGGGTATTCATACACAATGGAATATTATTCAGCCTTAAAAGAGAAGAAAATCCTGCCATTTGCAACAACATGGATGAAACTAGAGGATATTATGCTAAAATAAGCCACACACAGAAAGACAAATACTGCATGATCTATCTCACTTATATGTGGAATCTAAAATAATAAAACTCATAGAAACAGAAGTAAAATTGTGGTTACCAGGGGCTGGGAGGGAGGAAGAAATGAAGAAATGTTGGTCAAGGGGTACAAAGTTTCAGTTATGCAAAATAAGTTCTGGAAATTTAATGTACAACAATGTGATTATAGTTAACAATATTGTATAATTGCAATTTGCTAAGACAACTTGCACAAGACACAAACACACACACACACACACACTAATAGTAACTATGTGAGGTGATAGATATGTTAATTAGCTTGATGGTGGTACATAATTCACAATGTATACATATATCAAATCATCAAATTGTACATCTTAAATATATACAATTTTAATTGTCAATTATACTCAAATAAAATTGGGAGAAAAATAAGAAGAGGATAATAGCCTTTTAGACAAAGAACTGAGTTTACTACCATATGCCTTTGCTAAAGGTCCAAAAGAAGAAGGAAAATGGTTTCAGAAAGATCTTGTATACAAGACGAAATTGAGACCAAAGAAAACAGTAAAAATGTAGGCAAAGCTAAATAAGCATCAGTTCTATTAAATAATAATAATGGCTCAGATTGGGATAAAAAATGATTCAGAACTAAATTAGTGGACAGTGATAACAGTAAGGCATGGAAAATAGGGAGAGGGTGACTGCCTTTAAGTATTAATGGTACCTATTAAAACTTTAACAATAACCACTAAAATGAGAGTTAAACTTTCTAAATCAAGAGGAAGAAAATAAATTTTAAAAAAATTTTAATCAAAGTTAAGCAAGACATGACCAGCCTCTGACCCTGAGGATATGAGTCTCTTTAAGGGAGGACAAGTCTCCTCAAGCAAATAAGGACATAATTCTGACAACATTTTAAATGTACAATAAGGTCAAGTGTTGACAAGAATATGGGGAAATGGATTGTGATAGTTACAGCTCATGTGAATGTAAATTGGTGCAGTTGCTCCAAAGTGTCACTTGCCATTGGCTTCCCTGGTATTCCCCTCAGGGCCGGGCCCTCAGAGCCATATACCCATGTGCAGGTTTGTGCAAAGAGGGCACACATGAGCATGCTACTGAAGCATTATGTGAATAGCAAAGCCCCAGAAACAACCTACAGGCCCATTAATTTTTTAAAAATGGGCAGAGAGTGTAGTTTAGCCATAACATAGAATATTTCTCCACAGTAAGAAAAAGAAAAGGTAGGTCTATTATGTTCTAGCATCAAATATCTAGTATAAAATACCCTACACACACATACACACACATATACACACACACATATTCATTCATTCATTCATTCTCTCTCTCTCTCTCTCTCTCTCTCTCTCTCTCTCTCTCTCTCTCTCTCTCTCTCTCTCTCTCTCTCTCATATCCATATCCTAGACAGAGCTCTTCCAGGCCCAGGACAGGATCTTCGCACCTCATAGGTACACAATAAATGCAAACTTAACTGAAATGAAAGTATACAGAGAGGGGTCAGGAGAAACAGAGATTATGAGCCAAGAGCTTCTTCCAGCAGAAAGAGAATAGGAGAGCAGAAGAAAGTCCCTAGCTGATGCTATGGGAAACACACAGGCTCAAGCACATCTGTCACTCAGGTGCATAGGTGCTCGCACTCCTCCCAGGCCCACACCTAGGAAATATGGGTGTTCTCCATCAAACCTAGACTGAGGGTGGGAAGAGAAGGCTGGAAAAGGCCCAGGCAACAAGCCCCAACCCTTGACTCCTTCCCGTACTATCAGCCCTTGTCTTCCTGTTAGACCAAACTTGTCAAGTATGTTTTTGAAAACCTCTATCTTTGAAGAGTTATGGGGGTTGGGGGAGTCCAGATCTCTCCAGGGAGGGGGCGTGCACAGTGACCACCCAGCCCACAGCCCTGTATCTCTGCCTTGAACTCCCAGAGAGGGGAAGGTCTGCAGCACTCAGTCCACAGGGCTCACTCCCTGCCAGGCTCTTCTCCCACAGGAAGCCTGCAGGGTTATAAATATCTTAGGTAAGTGTGCATGCGTGTGTGTGTGTGTATGTGTGTGCATACATGCACTCCAACTTGACTACTACCTGACCACGTATAAAACTGTCTCCCACTATGTGCAGGGCACTTTCTTGGACAGTGTCGACGAATCGGCTTTTTTCCATGTCTGAGTCCTAACTACCTCTCATGCCTCTTCACTCACCAGTCTGTACTTACACAGAATATCAGTATATCTTACAAATGACAGGCTGTTTCTCACTGCCAAGCCTTCGCTCAGTGCTGTTCCTTCTGCCTGGGACTCCTTTCCTCTCATACCTGGTTAACATTTATCTGTCTTTCAGATTTGGCTTTGGTTCATTACCTCCAGAAGTCTTGCCTGTCACCCTACCACTCCTAGTTGGGTTAAGTGTCTCTCTTTGGGATTTCCATCATGACCTAGGTTTATGTCAACTGTGAAACACAGCATTACTAAAACCAACATTTATGTAGTGCTTCCTATGTTCCAGGTGTGGTACTAAGCAGTTAACATGCATTAACATGTTTAATCCTCATAATCTTCCTATGAACTGGGAGAGTTTCTAAGTCTTCCTAAGAGCCATTCTCTCTCCTTTCTTACTAGCTTAACTCTAATTCTTTTGGGAATTGCAGTGTGTCCAGCTTAATAAATACACTTTATTCATAATCTTGCAATTAAATTCTAACCAATGTGATATAGGTGGAAGTCGTTAGGGAGAATTATGAGAAAACCCTTTAAAGGATGGCTGATGTAGCTGGGTAGCACAAGTTGCCTTTTCCCCTTCATCTTTCTTCGAGCCTAGATTGTTATCATCATGGCTTGAGCCACAGTAGCCATCTTGCAACCACAAGACAATCTTGAAAAAGAAGGCCACACTCTAAAAATGGTGAAATAGGAAAAAACAGAAGGAAGTTCCACTTTTGATATGGCCAAGTAAACTCCTATTGGACCAAACTGCCCAGTGATAATAACTATTAACTCTGGACAAAATTAAAAATACAACTCTCTAAAGGGACTGGAGGGTGAACAAAAGCAGGCAAATTCTGGAGCGGGGAGGACATGTGGAAGAAGTGATGGGGCACAGGCTCTTTCCCATTTTTATGGCTTATAGCTGCGGACAGTTCAAAGTCAGTTCAAATACACTGAGCAGAGAGCTCTTACAGAAAACCCATGGTTTTCCTGGTTCAAAGATCCAAAGGATAGATCTTGGGGAAACCTTAGCTGCTGGGAAGTGAAAGGAGACAGCAGAACACAAGGAGCCCTGAATTCCATAACATCTATCAAACCTCTGGTAAGTGCTAACCCATGTCTTTTAGATCAGGCTCAAAGCTGCCCAGATAGGGATGAAAGACCACAGTGAGATTTGCATTGCTGCCCCAGAAGCAGAGTTTGCCATTTGAATTCAACCAAGTTAATTACCAGCTAAAGCAAAAACCAACACTCTCCACAAGAATATAACAAAGTCCAGTGACTCTACAATATTACACTCACAATGGCCAAAATACAAAATATATATACACATATCACTCAACATATATGAAAAACAAGAAAATATGATCAATCACAAGAGAAAAGACAATTAATTAATGGAGACCCAGATTTTGGAATTAGCAAATGAAGATTTTAAAGCAGTTATTATACTATGATCAAGGATGTAAAGAAAATACAGTAGTAATTAATGAAGATGAGAACAGAGGTTTGTGCTGCTGCCTCTGGGCTAGGTGTACCAGGAGAAGAAGAGATACATCTGCAGAGTTGGGATTGAGAGGGGAGAGAGGAAAGGAGAAAAAGAACGGGAAGGGAAAGAAGAGAAGAGGGACATGGAGAAGAGAGAGAAAAGTGGAGGAGAGAAAAGTACAGAACAGCAAGTGTATGGGTTCCAAAGGCTGTAGAACAGTGTCCTGGGAAGGGACAGCCGGCCCCTGCCTCCTGACCCCTTGACCTGAGAGTCAACCTCTTCCAGGTACCTCAGTCCTCATCCTGTCACCTCAAGAGCATTGCTCACCCTGTGACCCTCCAACTTCAGCTTCCTCTAATACTGCCGCATCTAGGCAGAGCCATTCCAACACTCATCCAAGGGGCAGGGAGAGAATCAGGGAAACAAATGTGGGCCCTTCTCTGAAGTAGGAGAATTATAGGATAGGACTCACTCTGCACAAGTGCGAAGCCCCTTCCCATCTCCACTCCCAGCTTCCTCTTGGTGGGCACCATCAAGTCTGAACCTGAACCCACAAGGATTTGCACCCGGTTGCTCCCAAGAGGGCTCCATCTGGACAGCTAAGCCACCAGCCAACGTTGCCCAACCACAGCTTCATTTTGAAGTGCAGCGGGGCTGTGTTAGTGTTGTGAGTGGTCTTTGGAGGATAGTTGGTATACTAGGACAAACAAAGAAATTCAAGGTATGGTTTCTGCAAGCTCAACACCAAAGTCATAGCTTGTTGACTAATAGCAGGAAAGAGAACATAAACATCAACACCTAAGCCACATTTACCCCCTTGCCCCAGGCAACTTCACAGCTGATTTCTGCCCCTCATAATGGTTTTATAGGATTACCAGGATAGACAGTCTTCTATTCTGTTTTACAGTGGTGAAAACTGAAGCCTTCAGAACTTGAAATTGTTTCAGTTTGCACAGGGATGTACAAAAGAGCAGTTGTAGGCCTACAACCGAGAAGTTCTGTGCCCCACTAACCAGAAAGGCAGGTGCCTTCCCCCAACCCATCGCATTATCCCAAACATCTACTACTGTTTGTGATGTAGGCATGCTCATCTCCACTCAGCTACGAGCTCTTGGAGGGTAAGGACTGTGTTTCTTCACTGCTGTCTCCAGAAGCCAGCATGAAGCAGTCGGAGACTTGGAAGTATGATGTAAAAGCTGAAATAAGCCTTAGGAAGAGAAGACAAAACTGCAATGTAAGGCAGATATTCTCCAATGGTCGCCCCTTCTCTCCCACCACAGGCACCCCAGCATTGGAGACCACCAGCATAAACACAACACATGACATCTTTCGGCAAAGGAAATTAAAACCAATGAACTCAGTTGGCCACTTTTTTTTTAACTTCTCTCTAAAAACAGATGGACAAAGCATTTGGTTCAGAACCTGGGTAGCTGGAATGCATTTAGGGGCTCAGAAGTTGTCCAACCGGAACCTGTACATCCAGAGACCCCGCCTCATTTCCCAGGCCCTGACAAGCTGATTGAGCCCAAACTGGAAGAGTAACTGGCGGTGATTGCAGACTATCCAGTGTCAGCTCATTGTTCCGGGAGGAAGCTGTCAGGATCAGACCTCCCGGGAGTGCCTGAGGCCGCTGGTTCTTATTTTTCGCTTTGTAAGTGAGAGGATGTTGGGGCTGGTGGCAGGGAGCCATCATCCTTTCCCCCACCCAACCAGACACTTCCAGTCAGATGTCGTCAGCCTCAGAGTCTCCATGTTCCCAATTTCCAGAGACCTCAGATGAGAACAGGAGCACTTAATGCTGTTTCCCACTAGGGTCCCCTTAAAAACAAAAGTGGCGTGTTTTTTTAATTTTGGTAAAAATTAAAAAATGAGATCTACCCTCTTAACAAAATTCTAAACGTACAATACAGTATTGTTGATTATAGATACAAAGTTCTACAACAGATTTCTAGAACTTATTCATCTTACTTAAGTGAAACTTTATGCCCATTGATTAGTAATGTATTTCCCCTACCCCTAGCCCTTGGTAACCACCATTCATTCCACTCTTTAATTCTATAAATTTGACTATTTTAGATACTTCATATCAGTGGCACCATGTAGTATTTGTTTTTCTGTGATTGGCTTATTTCACTTAGTAAAATTACTTAAGGTTCATCCATGTTGTAGCATATTGCAGAATTTTCTTCTTTTTTAAAGTCTAAATAGTAGTCCATTGTTAGGTATGTACCACTTTTCTTTATCCATTTACCTGTGGGTGAACATTTGGATTGTTTCCTTGTCTGGGATGTTGCAAATAGTGCTGCAGTGAACATGGAAGTGCTGATATCGCCTCAAGATCCTGATTTCAATTCTTTTTAATAAATCCCCAGAAGTAGAATCACTAGTTCTGTTTTTTAAATGTTGAAGAACCTCCATACTATTTCTATAGTGGATTCACAATTTTGCATTTCCACCAACAGTTTGCAACAGTTCCAATTTTTCCACATCCTTGACAATACTTGTTGTCTTTTATTTTTTGATAATAGCCATCCTGACAAATGTGAGGTGCTATCTCCCTGTGGTTTTGATTTGCATTTCCTAACAATCAATGATATTGAGCATGTTTTCATATACCTGTTAGCTATTTGCATGTCCTTTTTGGAGAAATGTCTATTCAAATCCTGAATCCAGTTTTTAATCAGGTAATTAGTTTTGTAGCTATTGGGTGCAGGAGTTCCTTATATAAGGAAATTAACTCCTTATCAAATATATAACTTGCAAATATTTTCTCCCATTCGGTAGGTTGATTTTTTTTCCCTTGCTGAGCAGAAGCTTTTGAGTTTCATTTAATTCCATTTATTTTGTTTTGGTTGCCTTTGCTTTTGGGGTCATAACCATGAAATCACTGCCAAAACCAATGTCATGAAGATTTTCCCTATGTTTTCAGGTCTTGCATTTACATCTTTAATCCATTTTGAATTGATTTTTGTATATGTGTAGATAAGGGTAAATTTCATTCTTTTGCATATGAATATAGTTTCCTGACACCATTTGTTGAAGATACTATCCCTTCCCTACTGATATTCTTATCACCCTTGTGGAAGATCAATTGACAGTAAGGGTGTAGATTTATTTCTGTGCTCTGTATTCTGTTCCATTCGTCTATATATCTGTCTTTATGCCAGTACCATCCTGTCTTGATTGGTGTATGTAGCTTTGTAGTGTATTTTTTAAATATCTCAACATGAAGCTAACTTCATACTCTATGATGAAAAACTTAAAGCTTTTCCTCTAAGATCAGAAAAAAGGCAAGTATGCCCACTCTTGCCACTTCTATTTATCATAGTATTGAAAGGCCTTGCCAGAGCAGTTAATCAAAAAAAAAAAAAAAAAAACATCCAAATAGGAAAGGAGGCAGTAAAATTGTCCATTTGCAGATGGTATGGTCTTATGTATAGAAAACCCTAAAAACACTACCAAAAAATGGTTAGAACCAATACATGAATTCAGTAAAGTTTCAGGATACAGAATCAACATACACTGATGTTTCTATACACTAAAAACAAAGCATCTGAAAAGGAAATTAGGAAAATAATCTTATTTACAATAGCACCAAAGAGAATAAAATATTTAGGAATAAACTTAGGTAGGAGGTAAAAGACTTGTATACTGGAAACTTGCTTTGTTTCAACAAAACATTGATGAAAAAAATCAAAAAAGACAAAAACAAACACATAGAACAACATCCCATGTTCATGGATTGGAAGACTGAATATTGTTAAAATATCCATACTACCCAAAGAATCTATAGTTCCAATGCAACCCTTATCAAAATGCAATGTCATTTCTTACAATAATAGGTAAAAGAATTCTGCAGTTCATAGGCAACCACAAAAGACCATAAACAGCCAAATCAGTCTAGAGAAAGAACAAAGCTAGAGTTACCACATTTTCGACTTCAAAGTTTTTTTTTAACTTTTTATTACAAAGTATGATAATGCACACTCTGTAAAATATCCACAGAATATAGGAACAGGTCATGCAGAAAATAAGTCCCCTATTACCCCACCCCTCAAAATCAATCACCATGAACACTAGATATTTTCAGTGTACATGTTTTATGTATTGTAGGGGTGAAAATCAAGTTTTTGAGCAATATTGGAGAATATTCCCAAGTGTGAAAACTATATAAAATATAGTGTGTGTGTGTGTGTGTGTGTGTGTGTGTGTGTGTGTGTGTGTATCGTTTGCACATTTGGGAACATTCTTCAATATTGTTCAGCAGCTGTTCAGCAGCTTGCTTTCTCACTTCCAAGAAGTTGTGAGTTGTGGACACTTTTCTATGTCCACAAATATGCATCAACATCATTATTTTTCATGGTTGCATAGTATTCCAGTATCGGGATATATTAAAATGTATTTATTTATTCTCCTATTGTTGGACATTTAAGATTTTGCCAGTTTTTCACTTTTCCAACAAACACTGTACAAACCTGTGTATATATTTTGAGTGTTTTCAGAAATGGAAGTCCTAAACTAACAAAGGCGATTTTAATTTTAATAGATCTTGTCAAATTACTTAAGGTCTCTTTAAAAAGAGAGCAAGTAAATTTTAAACACACAAAGAAAATGCTTCATTTACTTAAATCTATGTCAATCACAAGAGTGGTCCCTCATCCTTCATTCTTCCTCTTTTGGAAAATGTCTTTCTTTCCCCAAAAGGTATTTTGTTCAGAGGTCCAGCCCTCGCTTTTTTAGGGATATCTTTCAGGTATACAGTCTTCAGGTATCTGAAACTGATGTAAAGAATGCATTTTCAGGCCATGGAATCTGATTCCTGTTCTATTTTCCTCACTGCCACTAAGGGGCTAATCATGTATGGAGATGAAACCATCAGAAATGTTGTGAGAAGCTCTGTGGGCAGTTCACCCCAAAGCCAGGCATTATCATTTCTAACTGGAGCCACCCACTCTCACACAGGAAGTGGAGGAGCAAATATGTACATTTGTGGGGGAGGGGGATAACTGGATATTATCTATTAACATTTTAGAAGTTTCACTTCTATGAATAAAAAAAATAACTTCTGTAACAATTAGAAACAATCTAACTTCTCAAGGGAATATGGGATCGTATATAACAATCAGGCATGAGGGCCACTCCACCAAACACTCAAAAATATTATTCTGGAGTTTTGACATTAGAAATTCAAAACTCTTGGGATCAGTCCATCATTCCTGAATTTTTACTTCTATCTACACATTGGAACCACCACCCAGATCGATACATAAAACTTTTCCAGCATCCCGGAAAGTTCTCTCATGCCCTGTCCCAGTTAGTACTCCCTGTCCCACTGGAGCTACCTACTATTTTCATTTCTATCACCATAGAGCATTTTTTCCTTTCTTTGACTTCACAGAAATCATACTACATGGACACCATGTCTGACTTCTTTGGCTCAAGGTGATATCTGAGATTCATGCATGTTGTTGTGCTTATCAATAGTTCATTCCCTTTTTATTAATGTGTGGCATTTCATTATATGAATGTATTCTGATTTATTTATCCATTCTCTTTGTAGGTGGACATTTAGGTTTTTTTTAAGTTTTGCACTATCGTGAATAAAGTTGTTATGAACATTGTTATATCTATCTTTATCTTGAGTATATAACTTGGGAAAAAATTGTTGGCCATATGTATGCATATGTTTAGCTGTTGCAGATAATGCCGAATAGTTTTCCAAAGTACATGAACCAATTAATACTTCTACCAAACAGAATAGGAGGTTTCTAGTTGCTCCACAACCTTGCCAACACTTGGAATTATCAAATTGTTGTTTGTCTTTTGGTTGACAGGTATGTTTGTTTGTCTGTTTGTTTGCCATGGTGCAGGGGTATCTAGAGCTTTCTCATTTGGGTTTAATTTACATTTCTCTCATGAGAAATTATGTTGAGAATTTTTCATATGTTTATGATGATTTGGAGATTTTCTTTTGAGAAATATCTGTCCAAGTCTTGTTTATTTTATAATTTAAATTGTTTCTTTTTGTTATTGATTTAAAAGTTTTCTATATATTCTAGATACAAGTCCTTTGTTATATAATATATGTACTGTTAATATCTTCTCCTAATCTAAGACTTGTTTATTTGCTTGTTCAGTGTTGGGAGTTGTTGACAAATGTGCTTTCTGTGCTTCTTGTGTCCTGTTTAAGAAAACTTCTCCTAGCCCAGGGTCATGAAAAACTTCTTCTCTGTTTTCTTCTAGAAGTTTTATCAATTGTCTCTTCATATTTAGGTCTATGTTCTATCTTAAATCACTTTTATACGGTATGAGGTAGAGTTGGAGTTTTTTTTTTTTTTCCTATACAGAGATTAAATTGCAGTCACATCATTCTTGGCAAATACAATCCTTTCCCCCATCAAACTGCAGTGACACCTTTATTGTATATCAAGAAACCATTTACTGGGTTTTTCTATTCTGTTCCAATAGTTTATTTTTCTATCCATATGCCAATATCGCACTGCTCTAATTACTGCAGCTTCATAGTAAATCTTGAAATTGGATAATGAAAATCCTCCAGCTTTGTTCTTATTCTTGAAGATTGTTTGGCTCTTCTAGATTGTTTAATTTAAGATTGTTTTTGTTTTGTTATACAAAGGTAAAAATCAACTTGTCAATATTCACTCCAAAAAATTCTGTTGGAAAGTTGATTAGGCTTGAATTGAATGTAGATCAATTTGGAAAGAACTGACATTTTACAATATTGAATTCTCTAATTCATAAACATGAAACATGTCTCTATATCTTCTTTAAGTTTTCTCAACACTTTTATAGTTTTCAGTGTAGAGGTTTTATACATCTTTAATTAGACTTATTCTAAACTTTTCATTTTGATGCAATTATAAATAGTACCAATTTTTAAATTTCATTTCCCATTTCTGGTTACTAGAGAAATACAAATGATTTTTATATATTGCCTTTATAGCCAATGGTCTCACTAAATGTGCCTATTAATTATATTAGTGATTACTAATAGTTTATAGATTCTTTTGGATATTCCAATATGCAGTCGTTTCATCTGTAAATAAAGTGCTGTCTACTTTTTGCTTTCCAATTCTTATGTCTTCTTACACTGGTTAGGCCCCTCAGTACAATGGTGAAAGACGAAGTGATAGTAGACACCTGTGCTTTGCTTCCAATCTCAGAAGGAAAGTGGGAAAGCATCCAATATTCTATGGGGGCTTTTTATGTTGGCTATCAGTTTATCTGTAGATATTCTTTGTCAGATTGAGGAAATTTCTTTCCATGCCTAGTTTAGTTAGAGTTTTTATCATAAATAGATGCTGATTTTTATCAAATACTTTTCTACTGAGTACAGTAGTACTACAACTCAAATCACAATGAACTCGGTGGGTGAGGGGAGCTTACAGCGAAAGATGCTGAGGATTGTTATCACCCCTTTGGAATGTCCATATAGAAATGACAACATTACATGATGGGGTTGGTAGAGTGTCAAAGAAAGTCTGTTACTGAGAGAATTGTACTGAGCAGAAATTAAGAAGTGTCTTTTTCTGGTCCAAGTTTTTCAAATATTGTTATCTTGGTGTCAGTTTTTATCTACCCATTGTGTGCTAATGTTGGTGTTACCAAGGCATTAAATCCAGAGTTGTGTTTCTTGGGTCTCCATGCCCTTGGGGAAAGAAGTTGCTTAGTTTTTCTGGGTTCTCTACAGTCCCATACCTCCGCCATCACTGGTTAAACTGTGCCTGGAGAAGAAACAGGAAAGAACCTCCCTTTCCTCTCCTTTCTCTCCCCACAGGTACCTGGGAACTCCAGGTGCCACCTCAGCATTCAGAATGGGCTCTTCAGGACCCATACACATACTTCCTCACCTCCCTCCCACCCAGAGCAGGATATAGAATATTGGCATCACTTATGTGGCGGGGAGAGGCAAGAGTGTAGTAGGAAGGGGAGTCTAGCTGAGTGATCTGGAGGCCCAGGAAAGCCCACCATTCAGGGTGCCCTTCCCAGCCCAGACCTAAAAACCCAAACACTTTCTCCCCTGGGTTCATAACATACTTGAAGAAACTTCAAACAACCTCATTAGCAGGGCTCAAGATTCATTTGCAGAAACTAATAAACATACTAACACCTTCATATGTTGCAATCTGGATGCAAATTGTTACAGGACAGACCAAAGAGAGTCAGCAGAAGCTGGAGGTCAAGACCTCCTGCCCAGACCAAATCAGAGAACCCTTTTCTAGACCCTGCTAGCTCAAGGCCACCACCAGCTCCTAGGAAGGAAGGTCTTGGTGTTGACATGAACTCAGTTTGAGCCATTGGGAGTTAATCTCATAGCACACTGTGGTGTGTTCAGCAACTATGCAATCTGTGGTCTCTGTAAAGTCTCAACCTAAAGAACCTCTCTCTCTAGACGCTGTTAAGTACTATGCCTGGACGAGGTGGCTCCTACCTGAGTCTGGTGTCCAAACTGAACCAACCCAGATGAGCAGCTCCTCCTGGAGCAGACAATCTTGCGGGGTGCATTCTATGCTTCCACTTGCAGAACCCTGGGCTGGGAATGTTCCTCTCATTACCACCATCTCTTCTCCCAGATCCCAATGCCATGCCTACAGTGGGCCAAGGTCCCAACTGGTTGCTGCCCATCCCCAGCAGCTGAGTCCCACCCCTCCACCTCAGCATTGGAAAGTGGCCCATCCTTCACATATCCCTCTCATCAAAGCTTCTATGATAACCTCAGTGAGGGCAGCAACCCATTCCTTGAATTCAGGAACCATGCCATTCTCTTCCCATATCACATACTGTCCTGCAACTGTCTTCTCTATTTGCTTGTCATTTACTTTCCCAACTGGCCTGAGTGCTCCTTAAGACCAGGGATCAGGTTTTACTCTTTACAGGTAGCACATTCTACTTCTTAAACATTCTGGGTACATTATGGGAAGATGAATGGACTAACCGCTGCCTCCTGGATCATTCCCAGACTCCATACCATGCCTAGAATGTCCTGTGGGCGAGCACTTTGGATACCCACCATCATTGGGCAGCAGGATCCTTTGACTGTTAGATCCATCAATCAAGCAGTGGGAAGCTGTTAGTCCAACTCTGGGTGAGGAACTTTGCTCTGAGAGCAAATTCCAGTTGTGGCTATTTGGATAAACATTTGCCTAGGTGTGGCAACTTGGAGTAGCTGGTCCGAGTTCAGGAAACCCCACAAGGGTGTGTGGCGTGAACATAACATTTGGCGCACAGCATGCTGGAGAAATCCAGCCAGCAAGACAGTCTGCCTGCTTGCCTGCTCAATGGCCACTCTCCCCTAAGTCCAGAACATTTGCAAAGCTTTGGCACAAGGAGGCTCCCATCCTTGCCGGCATGGGTTTATGGATATTAAAAATGTGCTGATGTGAATCACCATGCAAACACGCTTCACTAGAAGTGCTGCATGCAGGAACACTGCTCCTTTTATCGTCTCCTCCACCTCTGTTGGAAACGTTTGCCCACAGATGATGCGGAGATTAGTGGGGCGTCAGACTGCTGCGTGTTTTTAGGCAGCCTGTCAGCTCCCATCAGCTACGGCTAGGGCCGCAGAGGAAGCTGGGATGCACCTCAGTGCCCCTGTCCAGAGCCCATGGGCAGAGTCTGCGGCAGAGAGTGGCTTGGGGGTTGGGGAAGACATTCCATACTAAGACATTTTCTCAAGTATCCAGGCTATAGCCATTGACCCATATTAATACAGCAGCCGGCACCTCTAGAGTATACTTTCCCACGTTAGCACCAACATCAATGAAAGTCCAAACTCTCTTACACTGGAAAGCCCTCCCTGTAGGGTCGCCAGGTAACATACAGTCCCATGGAAAAAGCAGAAGTGGGCTAGACAGTCCCTACCCTCCAGGTACACAGGAAGGTGTGCGATCTGGACAGAGACATCCTGAGAATGTATATGGCAGGGGTTGAGAATGTTCTGGGGCTCAGTGGTCCCCTCTGTTGGGAGATTGGGAAGTGCTTGAACTAAGCCCTGAACCATGGCTAGGCTTTAAACAAACTGAGACTGGGAGACAGCATTGCAGGTGGCAGGAAATGTATGAGCAAACATAGGGAGGTGGGAAAGCGCAACGCCAAGGCCCAGGTGCTTTCCCACTCTCTGCTCACCCATTCTCGGCATTGCTTTGCTCCTAAGTTGCCTCCCAAAATAACTGTCATCATATCAAGCATCATATTGATACCCAACCATGACCAAAAACAAAAAAGATCTTCTCTACCTGTGTGTCCAGGAGCTGCCTCAGAGGAGCCTAGAGCTCCTTGCCAGAGTGGGAAAGGAAGCCACTTTGAAGGAGGAGGCACTGGCAGGGGGAAGGAGTCTGTCTTGGCATATCTCTGACCAGGACATTCCTGAGCCAACAGCTAGAATTTGGCCCAATGCTGCCATGCCTTATCTAATACCTTCGATGTTCACAGGGACTGCCACCAGAAGACAGGGACATCCGACCTCCTCCCCAGCTAGGGGTAACCACGCCACCTTGGTCTTCAGAGAGGTGGGGATGGGAGCATGGAATTCCACTATATGAAATTCTTTCCCTTGGGTTAAATCCAATGTTAATTAGCTAGATCTTTTTTTGAGGTAATTTTGAAGGGGTTAAGAGGAAAATGAGGGACCAATGCATTTAAAAAGAATGTCAAGGTCTTCATACATTCCAAGGCAGAACTTGAGTGGTTTTAATAGAAAAATCATGTTTTTAATTACCTGCCAGTTAAGTAACTTTCAATAAGATATCCCCAGGTATATATGATACCCTAGGCAGATGAGTCATGTTAACCTCTTGGCTTCTAGAACACCACCACGCTTGTGTGTGTGACTCAAGTGGAGCAGCCAGTGTTAGAATCTCAGAAAGAGAAAGAATCTCAGGGGTCACTCAATCTGGGGTCATCACTTTGTCACCATAAAGGGCCCCTCTTATTATTCCCCCCAGTATCCTGGGAATCTGATGATAACATCGACACTAACCAGCCCTGGTGACTATGATGGGCAGAGTCCATACTATTTCAGCCAAATGCCAAACTGCTTCTCGTTTGGGTTAAACACTGGCTTCCCACTCAGCCTCTCAAAATGCTAAGGACAGCTTTACACCACATTTATTTCCATTCATCAACCCAAAAGCATCTTGGGCCTGGCCTAACCAACCTCAGGGACTGCCTAGCAACCCTAGAGCAGCTGAAGGCTGTGTATGGCAGCCCTGAAAACAAATACCATGTGGCAATGTGTCCCATGAGAGAAGGTAGGTCCTATGGCCATCTGTCTTGGGTAGGGAGAGGGGCTGGGGCCAGGGCTCGGGGCAAACCAAGGCTTCCCCACAGCTGTCTCATTTGCTATCAGTTTGGTACCTCTGATGCCTGTAGCTGCTGAGTTTCACCTTCCATCTGGCTTCCTGGCCAGGCTGCTGAGAAAGGCCAGGTGGTAGGGCTCTGGAACTTCATCAGAACCAGCACTCCTGAGGGCAAGAGAAAAGGATGAGGAGAACGAAAGTTAGCAACTGCTCGGGACACATGAGTGTAGCAAGGAGCATTCCTTTCCTTCTAGGAGTGACCAGGTATGGGATGGCTCAGGGACACCTGGTCTGTCCCCAGGGAAGAGATGCCTAAGGCTAAGAGGGCACTGGGGGGAGGCCTCAGGAAAGAAAGTGTCCATGTGGTGGCAAGTGCCTTCTCAGCACTTCCTGAGGCCTACTTCCCACCAGGGGTGGTATGGGAGCCCCTGCCTCCCGATGCTTTGCCAAGTTCCCCTTGTACCTTCTTTAAGTTTTCTAAGAAAGTTTGCTGTAGATATCTGTTTTTTTACTAGAAATTAGAAAGCCTGCATTCAGGCCCTTAGATTTGCTATACTCTCACTGTGTGACCTTTGGAAAATCTTTTTTCACTCTCCAGGCCTCAGTTTCCTCATGTATCAAATACAGGAATGAATGATGCAGGTATTATCCATATCAAATAGACACATTTATTGGATACGTTCCAGATACCTGCTGCTTTATGTGTGTTATTTCTTTTGATCTGTACAAAAACTTTATATTAATATAAAAAACTTTATATTTATATAAAAACTTTATATTTGAGATTTTATTGAGGGTTTATTACTAGCTAGACCTTGCACTGAGCTCTTTACATGTATTAATTCACTTAATCTTCACAACGATCCTTTGAAGTAGATCTTGTTATTAGCTCCATGTTATAGAGTAAACTGAGGCACAGAACACTTCAGTAACTTTCCAAGTCATACTGCTAATGGGTGAGAACTTGAATCCAGGTGACACAACTCCATAGCACACAAGGCCTATGGATTTGTGAGCATTAGATGCGTAGTAGAGAAGTTCGTTCAACATAGAGACATTCTCAATAACAGTTACCTCTTTGTCTATCATTGTTATTATTTTCCTCTTTCTACTAAGGATCACAGAGGTGAGGTACAGACCAGGTCTCCTACCCACCTCTCTTGCCTGGTGCTGCCTCCATTTATTCACCTCAAGGCAGCCCCAGTCAAAGCCAGAAGGGCAATCCATTACCTGCCTGCTTTCCTCATTTCCAGCCTTCAAATTTCTCCACTTTTGCCTTAGAGATTCTTCCTGGACTTAACTTCCTCTCACTGGGGTCTAAGGCCCCTACCTCTCAGGGAGATACAGGATTCCCACTCCCTCTGGAAGAGTGCTGATCACGTCTTAGTGTGAGACCTTTCTTCAGGGGCACATCAGTCTGTGGACAGGTTCCAGGGGTGAAGTTCTATGAGAAGGATCCCAGGAGTAGCCCAGAGAAGAAGTGGTGGAGACGTCTTCTGGAATAGCTCAGACTAGCCCCAGCTCCTGAGAATATTTATGCCTAGAGCCACCGTCTCAAATTCCAGCAGTCGATGAGTCTAGGAAAGCATCTGGCCTCAAGATTTTGGTAGATAAAATTTGCCAGTTGGGGATTAAAAAAAAAAAAAAACCGATGCTTGTTTTTAAAGATAATTTAAATATATAGAAATCCCAAAAATCATCCCTTAGTATTTTCATGTGTATTCTCCCAGATATATTCTATGATGAAAAGTATATCTCAAAAAAATTAAAACTAGAACTACCATATGATCCAGCCATTCTGCCTCTGAGTATATATCCAAAGGAAATCAAATGACTGTCTTGAAAAGATATCTGCACCCCCACATTCACTATGGCATGATTTACAATAGTCAAGACCTAGAAACAACTGAAATGTCTATGGATGGATAAATGGATAAAGAAAATGTATTTATACACAATGGAATAGAATTCAACCACACACAAAAAAGAAGGAAATCCTGCCATTTACAACAACATGGATAGATCTTGAGGGCATTATGCTAAGTGAAATAATTCAGAGAGAGAAAGACAAATATGGTATAATCTCACTTATATGTGGAATCTTTTAAAAAAAATTAACTCATAGAAACAGAGAGCAAGCAGATGGTGGTTGCCAGAGGTGGGCTGGATAAATGTGGTCAAAATATAAACTTCCAGTTATAAGATAAAAAAGTCCTGAGGATGTAATATGCAATGTGGTGACTATAGTTAATAATACTGTATTTTTTATTTGTAAATTGCTGAGAGTAGATCTTTCTTTAAAGTTCTCATCACACACACACATACAAAAAGTTTGTAACTATGTGAAGTGATGGATGTTAACTAAACTTATTATGGAGATCGTATCACAATATATACATATATCAAATCATTCTGTCGTACACCTTTAATACAATATTTTATGTTAATTATTTCAGTAAAATTGGAGAAAGATATAATTTGTGTTAAAAATTAGAATAATATTGTAGTTACAGTTTGGTATCCATTTTTTTTTTTCAGTAAACTTTAGGTTGCCTGAAATTTTTCCTGTTACCTAACATTTTTTAAAGTCTACTTTGTTGTGGCAGACACAGTAGTCTCCTCAGTCTCCTCCTAGGGAGTCTGATGAACCCCTATTTCCCTAACTTCCTTATCAAAGAAGGTAGGAAGCCAAAAATTCTTACCTTCCCTGAGTCCTTCACAGTGCTAGGGGTGGCCACGTGGCACAGCTCTCACCAACACATGAATGCAGAACTCACTGGGTGGGTCTTGTGGTAAAGCTCATAAAACGGGATACACTCATTCATGGCTTTTTACCCTTTCTCCTTTCTTCATTTCTGGAATGCTAAAGTCATACCTGGAGGGGCAGCAACCAATTTGTGACCTAACGATGAAAGCAGCAAACTAGGTGAGATGTGAGTTCTTAATGATATCCTTGGGCTGCTGCACCAGTCTGGAACTGCCTACTTCTGGACTTCTTGTTATTAGGTAACAAATAAACCCATCTGTTAAAGGCATAGTAGTCGCATTTTCAGTTCTTTTCAGTTGAATACAATCCTGAATGCATAGCATTTTATTATATGAATGTATCACAATGTAATATTAAAATTCTCTACTGATTTACTGGTAATATAAATAATGCAATGACTATCCCCCAATACATCTTTATATGTTTCTCCAATTATTTATTTTGGCTTTATTCCTAGAAAAGTAATTATTGCTCCAAAGGGCAGATAGTTTGTGGGGTTTTTTGTTTGTTTCATTAGGTTGATTATCTCTTAATATAGCTTTCAAATGGCCATGCAGGCAATGTGGTGTCAAAGATACTTCTACCAGCTGCAGGTGTATCAGAATGACTTACAGGTCACGTCCTGAAGCAAAAGCTAGGTCAGCCACTGCTCATCAAGGGTTACTGTCCTCAGGATTGTGCTGGCAAGAAGGCTTGGGTGTGATCTGAGCATTGGAGGGGCTATTTCTGGCTGCCAAGGGGCATGCCGCTACCCTTGCACCTGAAGCTTTGGCTGCAGCTTTCACCCCAGAGGCTGCAATTTCTAGCCCAGAGTCTCTCAGCCTTTGCATATTGACATTTGGGGATGGATAATTCTTTGTTGAGGGGCCATCCAGTACCATAGATGTTTAGCAGCGTCTCTGGCTTCTACCTACTAGATGCCAGTACCTGCTTCCAAGGTATGACAACCAAAAATTTCTCAACAATGTTATATCCCCTGGGAGTGCAGAATCAGCCCAATTGAGAACCACCAGTCTAACCTATAACCTGCTTAAGAAATAGCTCAATTTGAAAAATAGAGAAGACTCTGGATCAGTTCAGAATTGTGTAGGTTGTATGACCAGAGATAGAAAGGGCTGTAAGCAGTGAGACTGGCATCAAAGAAAGATGGAGCATCCACTGACCTCCACAGTAACTGTGCCTGTGACGTAGAGACCCATAAAGCAACATGGCATAAAAGATATCAAGAGTAGTCTGCTCTGGGGGCCTCACGGACATGCAAGGACACCATGTAGTAACTGAAATAGTTATTTTTGGCTTGTTTAGCATTGTTTTGAGTCTCTTAACATCTCTAATGTGCTGCCAAAAATTCTTGCATTTGAAAGTATAGCAGGTTGAAAAAACACAATTCCAGGTTGAGCTCTGCAACCTTTCTGCTTACCCGCCTGCACCAAACAAAGGTTTATTTTATTCAGGGAACAAAAGAACAATCACTGAGAGCTAGTCCCAAAGCAGACACAGAGCTGGGTGCTGGGACTATAGCAGCAAACACACCAACATGATCCTTGCTTTCCCAGAGCCCACAGTCAGTTAAGGAAGTTATAGTGTTAAACAAGAGATCACAAGAGCAAGACAGATGATCTGGGCTTTGGTTTGCTCATCTGCCAAATGGCAAGAATGGTCCATGAGCAGTGTTTTTATGTCATCCAACCTCACTGCTGGCTGATCATGAGCAGTGTTTGTGGAGCTTCCCTGAGACCTGTCAGGGATGCCATACCCTGAGGAAAAGACAACCCTAGACAGGAGACAGCAACTGAATTCTGTTAGCACAAAGGAAGAGTCAAGCCTATTCTCATCATGAAGCACAATGAGGCCAAACCCAGATCTCTGTTCTCTAATGTAGGGTGTGACCAGATGCCCAGGAGTATCAGGGTTTCTCTACAAAACTGAAGCCTAGAGGAGATATAAACTACAAGCAATTAGGGTAAAATGATTTATTGAGATAAAAAGTCCATGTTTTCCTCTCACTCGATTTCTCCTTCCCCCATGCTGGGCCCTAAACCTGGTATCCCCTTTCTACCCTCAGGAGAGGTGTATGTTGCTAGGCAGGAAGCAGACACCATTAAAGTCAACTTCTCTTTCTGTCTTTATGGGCTCCTGGGTGAATTAAATTTCATAATTTTAATTGTGTGTGGTGGAGACTCTCAAGTCAAAAGGACGTTAGATATTTATTTTACTTTTATATAAACATCTGAATCAAAATGGCCTCTCTGCTCCCCAAAATCACTGGGGTGCAAGTTCTTTTTCCCTTTTTAGTCTCCCAGTCCTAAAGGGCTGCCCTCATCTGCCTGGCACAAGTGAGCTGCCTCCCATGTCTGCATTCCAGCTAGCATGGAAGAAGGAGGAAGAAAGAGGGCACACCTGTGTCTTTCAAGGCCATGAGCTAGAATTGCTCCAGTGACCACTG
>PVKZ01002534.1:0-215028 GCA_004027375.1 Macroglossus sobrinus | reverse complement strand
TATATAATTAATTTAAAAATTTGTATCTTATGGCCTAATTATTAGAGATTACATATTAAAATGCTAATTTAGGTTTTTAAAACATTTCGCTGTCTCAAGCTAAATTTAAATCCGATGAGTCTAATGAAGGGATGCTTAAATCATTTTCCTTCTGTTTTTTAACAAGTACTGTCTTCGCCTTTTCTTTTATTATGTACCTCTGTTATTTTATTTATATGCTTATTTTGAAAATAGCATATTCATTTATTTTTGTTAAATATTTACTGACAGCTTCCTATTTGCTGTCATTCCAAGTACTAGAGACGCTCCTGTGACAGGCACAGAATTGCAGACCAGCTGTGAAATGTGCTAAACAGATCATCACATAAGTAACTTCTAGTGCCATTTGTGTTCCGAAAGAAAAATGTAAAGTTGATGTATAACAAAGCCTCTGTCTAAGAACTGAGGGTTTGGGAAGTTGTGGAAATTTCCTCAAGCTGAGGCAAGAAAGGGTGATTTAGAGTTAGCTTCAGATTGGGTAGAAATAAAACGATTTCAGGCAGAGGCAGCAGCATGTGCAAAGCTTCTGAAGCAAGAAAGAGCTCAGAGCGTTTGGGCTGAAAGAAGTCTTAGGGGCTAACGCCAAGTGCAGGCGCCCATGCAGATCATGCAGACTTTGTCAAGGGTTTGGGATGTCTTCCTAATATAAATAGGAAGCTTCTAAAGGGTTTTAGGCACAGCAGCGCTGTGATTGGATGTGTGGTTGAGAAGGTCCCTCCAATTGCTCCCTGGAAGTAGGAATAGGGAGGGGTGGGCGTGGAAGTGAGGAGATGGGTCAGAGGCTACTGAGGGAGGGAAGAGAGGATGATGGTTGGACGTGGGGTGGGGGTGGTGATGGGCAGCAGTAGATACTTTTAAGAAATAATAAGACAGAATTGACAGACGGATGTGGGTGAGAAAGAGGGAGAAATCAGAACTCACTGCCAGTTCTCTAGGATAACTGACTGAATGGTGAATGGTGTTGCCTTTCTTTGGGAGAGATGACACTGGGGGGATAACAACCCCGAGGGGGAAGACTGTGGGCTCACTCTGGACTCAGGATGTTGGCAGGACTTCCAAGTGCAATAGTATCAACTAGCCCCTTTGGAGTGAGGGGAACGGTTCAGGCCATTGGTGTAAGACGCTTTAATTCTGACCCAATCTGGGCAGACTCATTTCCTAGGATGAGAGACCCCACTTTTGGAGCTCTACCTGCTTTTCTGCCCAGTTGAGTTTATGGTGATTTCAGTCTCAAATGGACTTTGGGGGAGACGAACTGATGACACTAGGGGCGGGAGGTGCAAATAGAGGTGAGGAAGGACCAAAAGCATTCTGGGTGTCTCAAAAGTATATTCCAGCAGAATAGTAGCAGCTGTCCCCTCTTCTAGATGGTTCAGGTCCTGTATTTCAGGCCTAGAAAATGGTCCTGAGGAATAATCTTTCTGTATTCTATTCAGGAAGTCAGGCCATTTTGTTTGCAATTTTGTTTGATCTCTAATGCTAGTTTTCATGGCGATACTGGTTTTTGTTTTCTTCTTCTGTTGTTGCATAGCATATTTTAAGGGAAGTTAAGAAAGCTGGATCAGAGATTGCTAGACAGACATCAATTTAAACCAGTAGTCAATTTTCTTTCTGATTAAAAAAAAAAACCCAGTTTTTAAATTTAGTTAATTCTGCATAAATATATCATCATTATCTTGTTTAGGGTACTTGCTTTAAAAATCTAATCAGAAACATATGAAAATGACTCTGTTTTAAATAATTTCTTCAAAACTTTAAAGACAAAAAATTAGAAATGTAACAACAAAAAAGTAAAATTAAAAGTAAAATTAATCTACAAAAACAAAAAATAACAAGTTCTTCAGTCTTTAAGATTTATATTTTAATGAATCGATATTTAGCATAAATGGGATTTGTTTTATCCCATTAAATAACTTAGGACCCCAAATAAAAAATGTAATATTAATATAATTAACTATACATTTTCTTCAAACCAGGGAATTTGATATCATATTTTAAAAAACAAAAGGTCTTGGTATTTATAGAGCAACAATAGAACTACATCTTTATCAAATGATATTGAAATAGTTATTATTTAGGTATTTTTTCTTTCTTGCATATCAAGAGCACTCAATATATCTTTCAGTCTAGTTCATAATTAGTGCCTAATTCAGTTGGTTGGGAGATTGCAAAAGGTAACAAAAGGCTGAAGTGACTTCAATCAGGGTTTCTTTAACAAAAACATAGCAGACACATTTTATTCATTTCCTTTGTTTTCTTGTAGTGCTTGTTTTATGAACCCTTATTATTATTATTATTTATAAATGTATTTATTTAAATTAGTTTCAAGTATGCAGTACATTGGTTAGACATCTATAATGTTTATAAAACAATCCCCCCAATTGCTCCTTCCCTCCCCTGGCCCTCCACTTAGCCATCATATTAATGCTGACTGCCTTCCCGCTGCCGTGCTCCCCATCCCCGTGACCATCTATCAACCACTAATGTGTACTTCTTTAACCCTTCACCCCATTCTCCCAGCCTCCCAACCCCCCTCCCCTCTGTCTGTCACCACATTGTCCACTATATTTGTGAGTCTGTTTTTGATTAGTTTGTCCTTTTTGTTCCTTAGAAACTGCATATAAATGAAATCATATGACATTTATCTTTGACTTATTTCACTCAGCATAATAACCTCTAGGTCCATCCATGTCGTTGCAAATGGTAGGATTTCATTTTTTTAAATGGCTGAGGAATATTCCATTGTATATATGAACCATAATTTCTTTATCCAATAGTCTGTTGATGGGCATTTAGGTTGCTTCCACATCTTGGCTATTGCAAATTGTGCTGCCATGAATATTGGAGTGCATAGAATCTTTATGAATTGGTTTTCTTTGGATAAATACCTAGAAGTGAATGCAGTTGCTGGGTCAAAAGGTATATCCATTTTTAATGTTTCGAGGAAACTTCAGACTGTTTTCCATAGTGTCTGTACCAATTTGCAATCCCACCAACAATGCACGAGGGTTCCCTTTTCTCCACGTCCTCGCCAACACTTGTTGTTCTTTGATTTACTGATGATGGCCACTCTGACAGGTGTGAGGTGATATCTCACTGTGGTTTTAATTTGCATTTCCCTGGTGGTTAGCGACCTTAAACATCATTTTCATATGTTTGTTAGCCATCTGTATTTCCTCTTTGGAGAAGTATCTGTTCAGATCTTCTGCCAATTTTTTAATTGGAGTGTATGTTTTTTGTTGTTGAGTTGCATAAGTTCTTTATAAATTTTGGATATTAACTCCTTATCAGATGTATCATTAACAATATCTTCTCCCAAACACTTGGTTATCTTTTTGTTTTGTTGATGGTTTTCTTTGCTATACAAAACCTTTTTAGTTTGATGTGGTCCCATTTGTTTAATTTTCTTTTGTTTTCCTTGAACTCTTGAAAAAATATTTTTTAATTATAGTGTGTAAAACATTTTGGGGCATCAACAGAACATAAGCACTATTTTGACCAAATGTCAAATTAGTCTTTTAGTACAGACACAAAGCCATCTTTTTCTGTTTGCATTAGCGTTGATAAAATCTCTCCTCCCTCCCTCGCTTCTTTCTTCTCTCTCTCCTTCCCTCCTTCTTCTCTCCTTCCCTTCTTCCCTCCCTTTCTCTATTCCTTTTTCTTTCAACTAAGCACTAGTCAAAGCATTTTGCTAAAATACGTAGATGTCTACAGCATAACGTTGCCCCTTAAAAGACCTACATCTGACCTTAAAGGACAGATAGGAATGTATATAATATAAGAGGGTGAAAGGAAGAGACGGAGTGAGCTGAATGTGCAGTAACTATGGATGTAGCCAGCCCCCGTCTTCTGACTTGAAAAGCTGGGTTTATGGCATGGTTTTGGCAGGATCGGGAGCAGGAGAGCTGGCCAGATGGAAAGGGCATTTTGAAATGACCTTAGTGACTGGATCAAGTGATTTGCTAACAAAATTCCCAACGTGGTACTAAAACTGAAGAGTTTTATGATTGAAAAATTTTATGAGTAAAATTAGAAGCCATTAAGACCAACATTTAGATCCAAATGACTTCACTTAACCAAAGGCCAAATGCCTCTGTGGCTCACGGTTGCTAATGTAAAATGCACTCCGAGGTGAGTCAGGAGCCAGAACAGACTGGGGCCCAGTTGTTTCCCGCATGGAGCCAGTATCTCTAAGTGAACCAGCTGCTGCACTCGGAACCCCCTAACACGTCGGGCTATTTTCCAGGGTAGCTGTGAGGGGAGAGAATCTCATCCCGGTTATGGATTCCAGGTAAAAACATGGTTTGGCCAAACAAACTGAGGAAACACTGAGTGAAACAAAGTTAAACAGGCTTTTTGCCACAGGACCTCTTGAAGATTTTAACACACTAGCGTGAATTGTGTACTTATAAGAATATTTCACAAGTTTATTCATCCAGTGAACACTTTTTTCTGAAGCACCTTCTAAATACACTTTGGACAACATTCTGTTCAGCTGATCTTTGAGAATAAGCTACAGCTGGGGTAACCATATAATTCACCAACCAAAGTGGGAGTCTTTGAGAATATGCAGAGAGCTATTAATAATTAGGGTCGATAAGTGTAAACTGGGATTGTCTTGTGCAAACCAGGATATATGATCCTCCTAGTTACGGATAATAAAGGATGTTGCAACAGCAGTTATTATCTTCTGGACGTCATTAACGTAACAGGACATAAATAGGTTTGATCAAGTCAAATCCTCTGAGAAGTAGACCCCAAGATGAGCTTCCATATGTCAGATATTTCTTGGCTGAACCTCCTGTGCAGTAAAAATGAAGAGGAAGCAAGAGAAGATTAGGAGAGCTTCAGACCGAGGTGCTGATCTGGTATCTGTGAAAGGAGAGAAGGGTGGGAAGGAGGGAGGGAGAAAAAGATGGACAGATAGACAGATGGACAGATGGACAGATGAGGATTGGGTAAGAAGAGCCTCAGATTGCAGCACAATTCTGAGAAAGACTTCACCAGGCAAATGAGATCCCCAGTCAAAGGTTGCTTGCTGGAGGAGTCCCACCTAGGACAGGAATGGGCTAGTGCTGGTACCTTCACTGTGGAAATGACACAGGGGAAGCTTGGCCTCAGCGTAAGCACCTTGCCGGGCCCCAAGGGGTAGAAGCTGGAGGCTCCCTGCATCCGATTCTCTTGAAGGAGATCTGACCACCTTCTCTGTGACCACCACGTAGGTTAACTTACCAAAAATTAAATATTATTTGCTGAAGTACCATTATAATTATTTCAATCCTATTGTTTGGCTCTGAAAATTGGACCTTGGCCTAGGTCACCGTAGCCCAGAAGAAGAGGAGGCCAAGATTTCTTTACAATCGGCACATTCCCTGGCTTTTGAAAGACTCCTACCCCAAATGAACATGCAGTAGAATAGTTGTCAATTTACCCCGCAAAGATGCAGTTCATTGGGAGAGAGAAATTCATTTGTGAATAAGAGGGGAGGACCCCTCCCTGGCCTTATATGCACTCTTTCTTCCAATTAAATTACGTTAGCATAGAAGTGCCATGTTGCGATGGCAGCAGCATTGTCGCAGGTCTCTGGTTTGTGGTTGCATGCATGATTCCTGTTCTTGGAGAGTGCCAGCAAAGAGAGGAGAAAGCAGAATTTCAGCAGTTTTGAATTTAAGGCTTAAAACTTTGCATGGCCCTGAGTTGACTGCTAAAACACGGACATTTTGGTGTGCTCTTTGAGGCAATGTGTGTATTATCAGAATCGACAGCCTTCACAGTAGACTGCTCTGTTCTCCTCTGTGGCTAGTTTGAGATGAAGATGGATTTTGTCCCCAAGGAACAAAATGTAGCATTTGTCTGTGACTGTATTTCCAAGCCAAAAAAATAGATTGTGATTATGCCTCTGTGATGTTTAGTTTTATACATCCACATGGCTAGACCACAGTACCTGGATATTTGGTAGATACCAGTCTAGCTGTTGCTGTGAAGGTATTTTTATGTGTGATTAACATTAAATCAGTAGACTTTGAGTAAAACAGATCATCCTCCATGGTGTCAATGGGCCTCTTCTAATCAGTTGAAGGCTTTAAGAGAAAAAAGACTGAGGAAAAGGGAAAAATGACTAGAGAAGAGGGAATTCCTCCTCCAGAATGGCTGTGGAATTAGCTATGAAATAATTTCTTCTCTGGGTCTTTAGTGTGCTGGCCTATCTACAGACCTTGGACTTGTCAGCGCATATAATCACGTGAGCCAATTCCTTAAAATCAATATCTGAACACATATCTACATATGTATGTATGTATTTCTGTACTATCTATCTATCTATCTATCTATCTACCTACCTACCTCCCTACCTATCTACCTATCTGTCCACACACACACACACACACACAGCCTATTGTGTTCTGTTTCTCAGGAGAACCCTGACTAATACAACCTCTTATAAGGGAGGAACCATGATACACATCATTCTAAATGGTGACTAATTCCAGTAGCTGTTATTTGCAAAGTGTGGTCTGCCCCTCCTACTCCTGCATCTATCTACCAAATCTCTGTAAGTACCTGGAAACAATGCCGAGGCTATTCAAGTATTCCTGTCATCGAATCCTCTTCTTGTCATTTTATAAGAAGCACATGTACCAGGAAGTTAGAGTTGGCTACTTGCAAAATTCTCTTCCTTTTCCTAGAATTTTAATGGGTGAGAAATCTAAGAAACTTACAGTTGTACTTTTAGAAGCTGCCACTTGAAGAACTTTGTCCTTGGGGAGACCTGTCAAGCATTTCTGTCTCATTATCTCCCAGAGTTTCTCCCAACGGAAAAAGACTATGGACCTTCACAGTCTTCCTTTCTTCCCCACCCGCTCTCTTCCTTGAATTAAAAACAAGCATGAAGTCAGTCTTTGGGTGAAAAGTATTTCCTATTCTTTCCTATCCTCCTTTTCTGTTATTTTTCGGTTCTATTAAAAGATTTGCCCTAGAGTCAAGAGAATTTTTGGACAGTGCTTTAGAGATTAATTAAAAAGACACATTTTTCTGTGTCTTTAGTATTGAATAAAATGAAATTATTTACTGTTTGCCCTTTTCTCAGCAGGGAACTCATTACCCAGATGACTGAAGGCTATGTCCTTTCGCGTCACTTTACAGATATTTCCAAACCTTTTTCTGCTTCTCTAAGGAGCCGTTCAAGAAGCAAAGGAATTTGCATATTTAATTTGTCATGTTATAACTGTAAGATAGAACCATCTACAAAACAGAAGGTTTTCATTCTCATATTATTATTTCATCCCATATGACTTGCTTAACCAGAGCAAAACTAGTCTCTTCCACCAGATGGGGCAGATGCTAGGAAAATTCCAGGTAGAGCAGAATACAGTATATACAGTATTCAGAGGGCATATTGGCCAAGGGCAGGCACTAGCTGGGAAAGCGGGTGCAGGCTGGAAAAAGGGTTAGAGTGTTCCAAAAGGCTGGCCTGGCTTGGCGAGGGGTAACACCTTCACAAGTTATTTTTGGAGCCCTAAATGTGGACCCTGAGAGTTAGGGAAGTCTATCGCAGCATTAAAAGCCTCCAGCCAGCACCCAGTTGGTTAAGAGGGAGATGAGAATTTTCCAGCGGTTGATTAGCAATAGCAAGGCAGAACTTGGGTCCAAGAGGAGCTAAGATTCCAGGCAGATTTTCCAGCTGTGAAGATCACTTATCATACATGGGGTACAGACATCAGAACGTTGTTACTGGTTGAGCAAGAGCTCTTTAGATTCCTTCTAAGAAAGGTGCCTGCTGTGGCAACGTGGCCTGTTCCACAGGGAGATAAAGACTCCACCGATAGAGCCAAGCAAAGTTCACCTGTCACTTTGTATGCTCTAGGACCAGCTGTGAAAAAGAAGGTGAGAAATTAGGGGCTGTTCTAATTCAATGTGATTTTATGATTCAAAGTATTTCCTACCTGTGATATAGATATCCCAAAATTCCAAGTGGGGTTTTGTCCATGGAAAACTTTAAAAATTATTTAGGTACAAAAGTTCCTTCTAGGGTTTAACTCTTCATGATGGGATGTAGTTACAGTGGTGCATAGAGGATGACAGTGACAAGGCTAGAGTGTGGAAAGGGTTTGAGAGTGCGGAAGAGTAGATGGTGAGGGGAAGACTACTGACTGACTTCAGAGTCGCAGTGAAGGTTAGAACAGGTGTGGACCACAGCAACATCCAGATCCCACATTCGCTAGTCAAGATCCCTCATTTCTCAACTTAGCTATTATTTACTAAATCCAAGTACTCACAATTTTGCTACCTTAGACTTAGCTGTGAAGTCAGGAGTTAATTGAATTGCATTAACTGATTTCTTGCTGACATGAATTTTAGAATTTGATAGACTGCAATAGGAAAAATTCAATTTCTTTTAATAGCATTAAAAACAATCCCTCTTAGGTCAGGAAAATGAGGTTATCATTTCTCTGCAAGCTCATCTTTTCTGTCCTCAAGTCTGTAATCACTTGAAGTCAACAAGTATACATTAGGCATCTCTCATATACCCCAGTACCGTGCTTAATATTTTAAACAAAGCCAAATAAGTAGGATAGTTAGCCCTTGATAAGTCCCATTTATTGAGTGTTTGTTTTGGCAAACATCATGCTTGTTGCTGTATGTACATGTCTCATTCAATCTTCATAATAATCTTTTGAGGTATTGATCCAGTACTAATTTTATACAATAAGTAACCCCAAATCTTGGCAGCTTAAAATGACCATTTTATTATACTGACAGATTCTGAGTCAAGAATTTAGACAGAGCACAGAGGAAATGGCTTCTCACTAACTCATAACGTCTCAGATCTCAGCAATGACAACTTGAGAGCTGGGGGTAGATCATCCTTACTCACTTACCAGGCTGTTGATGCTGGCTGTTGGCAGGGGTTGTTGATTGAGGCACCTACACTTGGCCATTCCATGTAGCCTGGTCTTCCTCGTAGCATGGCAGTCTCAGGACCTCCAAAAATGAGTGTCCTCGCTAAAAAGGAGGAAACTGCATTGACTTTTATAAATGGCCTTGAATGTCATTGAGCATATTTCCAGTGCATTCTCTTGATTACGAGTGAATTGCAAGTCTACTCTATATTCAGAGAGAGGGTATATAGACCCCCATCTCTTGAAGAGAAGGGGTGACATAATTGGCAGACACATTTTAAAACAGCCAGTGTTTCTTCTCATATGAAACACACAGATTTCCTCCCAAGGTTCTATGAAAGTGACATGTACGGTGTCATCAGGCCTAGGCTTGAGGTCCAGTATCTCGTCGTCAAAATCAAGTCCATGTGTGGATAAGACACCTCAGGTATGATTTCTCAGGTTTGGCTCTTTAAGTGTGGTTTCTCTTTATCCGAAGCCCTGACGACTAAAGAAACAAATTATTTACTGATCTTCCCAACCAACTTATCATCACTCAAAGGTGGGACAGGCATGGGATAACTGCTAACACATTCTGATTCAAAAGAGTAGAGAATGGGAAGCCTCCGACAGTCACTGGTCCATAGCAATTCTGAAATCCAGTCAGGCACAGGCTGCCTGACCCTGCATTAGAGCTCAGTTCTGTTTCTTAAGAGTTATTCTCTGTGGTTCTTGAAACTTCCCTCTGAGCTTTTGGTTTCATCTTTTGAGTCATTTTTCCTTTTCCATCATATTTGGCTTATGTTTGTAACTGAGGAAACTCCTCATGCTGCTTCCTGCCCATGGTAGTTTGGGGGTTCAGTACAAAGGCCCCCCTTCATTTTATACTGTTTCTGTCCTTAGTAGAAACTGACATGTTTCCATCAATACAATTTCCTTAAAACGTCATGGATTTTCTTTAAATCTTATTGGGGTTTCCTTCATTAGACATAAGGCCACAACCACAGATGTCTTTAAAACAAGCCCTTCTTTTTCTTGGGGTTCCTGAGAGCTTTCTGAGTGACAAACAAGGCCCTTAAGGTTTCTGAAAGCTCTTTAAGAAGGAGGATGTATGAGATGTGCTTTTAAGATCCTTAGGGATTTTTTTTATATGTCTGAAGGGTTCTATGAGGCACAGTCTTAGATCTTTCTGAGGATTTAACAAGTGATATTATAGATCCTCTTTTAGATTTGATCTTTGCCCTAGAAATACTTCTTACTTTGGAATTTTTTTTACCCTTTGATGATGCCAGAAACATGAAACGTTTTTACTTTTGAGCCCAGCAACTTCTAGCTCCTGGGGGTTTCCTCAAAAGTTTGCTTGGAAACCTAACAGTTTGCCTTTTAGCTTGCCTCTCTCCACTTGCATTTTATTATAGGCGGCAAGAAGGAGCCAGGTGGCTTTTAAAAATATTTGCAGGGTTTGTTTGTTGCTTTCAGTTTTATATCCTGCATATGAGTGAAATCATATGATTCTCAACCTTTTCTGTCTGATGGATACAGACAGTGCATTAGTGGTTACCAGAGGGAAGAGAAGGGTAGGGGAAGGGGTTTGGTAAACTCGCAATGCAATACACACGTGATATATTATTGAATTGTACACTTGAAACCTATTTGATTTTTTTTTTAACCAATGTCATCCCAATAATTTTACTAAAAAAAAAAAAAAGAACAAAATATTTGCAGGGAAATCTGCTTAGTTACATCACCAAATTACTTAGGTATATTTTCAACTTTTCACATTTCCACATACGACAGTTTGGGCAAACTTTATACCACTAAGTAATACGATTTTGCTTTTCTCTAGCTTCTTACAATGTTTTCCTTGCCTTTCTCCAAATCCTCAGCAACAACCTCCTCTAGCCTTGTCAGGCTTCCGTTAATTGTCCCCTTAAGATCTATTCAGCTGCTGTCAGACAGTGCTTTCAAAGCTAATGTCCCATCTTTTAGTAGCACTCTACTTCTGGGTACCAAATTTCTGTTCTAGTAATTCTGTATAATAAATTGCTTCTAAAATGAGCATCTTAAAACAACCATTCTATTAGGCTCATATATTCTGTAACTCAGAAATGGCTTTTCTCTGCTTTACGATGGTTGGGTCCTCAATGAGGAAAACTCAATGAGCAGGCAATGACTTGACTGTTGAGGGATGGAATAATCTGGAGGTGTCTTCACTCACATGTCTAACAATTGATGCTGGTTGTTGACTGGGACCTCAGGTGGGGGCTTCCTACTGAAATACCTAACATATGGCCTCTTCCTGAGACCTGGGATTCCTCACAGCATGCTGGCCTCCGAGTAGCTGGTCTACCTAAATGATAGCCTGAGGCTCCAAAAGTGAGTATCTCAGTGAACAAGGCAGAAGCTGCATAGATTTTATTGACCTAATCTTAGAAGTTACCCAGTATAATTTTTCTTGTTTTTGTTATTGTTGTTTCCAAACAAGTCACAAATGCATCTAGTTTCAAGGGGAGAGTACATAGATTCAACCTCTTTATTGGAGGTCTGTCAAAGAATTTGCAGACATATTTTTAAACATCAATGAATATTATTATCTTATTTTACAGAAAAGATTAAATAAGTGGCTGAACCCAAATTCAGTTGACTCCAAAGGCACCTCTCATCATCATTATGGTATATTGCTTCCAAATCTGCTATAGAGTAAACATTAATCACTGATGGGAAATGATTTTGAGCTAAAAAACACAGTTCTTGAACTGAACTTGGGAAGAAGTGTTGAAACAATTGTCAATGTTAATTAAAAGTAAGAAAACAGTTTTTTTATTATAAAATAAAATACCCATAAAGATGATCATTAACAAGTTCACTTTCAAATTTTCAATTACAGTGGACATTCAATATTATATTAGTTTTAAATATGATAATATTCAATGTTATATTATTATATATGGTGTAGTGGTTGGACATTTATATAATTTACAAAGTAATCCCCCCGATTAGTCTAGTACCCACCTGGCACCATACATAGTTATTACAACGTTATTGACTATATTCTCTGGGCTGTACTTTACATTCTCATGACTATTTTGTAACTGCCAATTTGTACTTCTTAATCCCTTCCCCCTTTTCCACCCAGCCTGCAAAGCTCCTCTCATCTGGCAATCGTCAATTTGTTTTCTGTATCTAGGAGTTTGTTCCTGTTTCGTTTGTTTGTTCATTTTGTTTTTTTAGATTCCACATATATGTGAAATCATACGGTGTTTTTTCTTTCTCTGTCTGACTTATTTCACCTAGCATAATGTCCTCTAGGTTTATCCATGTCGTTACAACAAGGTGACTTTCTTCAAGTTAACCCAGTGGGTAGTATATTAGATCAGAAAGAAGGGCAACAAGAGTCATTTTCTGTCTGCTTTGGAAAGCGGGGAGGAAGAAGAGGCTTGAAGGTGGGGAAGGAAAGCCAGGGCTTGTCCCGAAATATATTGTACAGATTTGCTTGAGTAGAGGATACACTGGAGGTGCTCAAGGAGAGAAGGATAGACAGGTAAGATGACGGTATCTTGTGAAGGACTTGAACTTTATTCTAGATAGTGCCATCTAAGGTGTCTGAGCAAGAATGTAATACAATCTGATCTGTGTTTAAGAAAGACAATTTCAAGATGACAGATGGATGAGAATATGGTGAGACTGGAAGCAAATGACTAGAGGATAAATTTTAGGCATGATGGCATTTTACTTCTAATATAATTTTCTAAAGAGACATTAATCTTTTTCTTTATTATCCCCTCCTAAAAAAAAGATGGACTTTGTAAACTGCATTCTATAACTGAAGTACTTATTTCTATGTCTATACTCTCATTTATTCTGTAAAGGTTTTAATATAGTTTAAAAACAATATAAAATGAGAATGTAATAAAAAAATGATAGCATAATTAAAAAAATAAAGATCAAGGCCAGAGCACACAGCAAGGTAAGACACATTAGAAAATACTGTTGAACAATGCAAGGCATAAGGCCCTTGGAGGCTACTAAACCAGGCTACAAGTTTGACTCCGAGCATCCACGAAGCCAAAGCAAAAAGAAAAACACAAACAGCTACAGAATTTATATCATCTCATTTCCTCTCCTAAAGAGAAACAAGGCAACTGGCGTCTTACAAATTTGAAGGCAGTTGTCATACACAAGTCAAATGAAATAAGTCATTTGATTCTGGTTTTAGTAATAGAAGGAGCACGTTTGTGTAGGTTTTGTTGAGAAATTCTCCGCCGAGGATAGCAGAGACAACACTGTGCTACAAATACCGATAGGAGAATGAGGCAATTGAAGTTCAATGTCAGGGAGAAGTGAGAGCATCTGCCTTATTATGGCTGGTCTTTTTTGGGATGTAATGAGAGGTCAAGAGTGACAAGGAGTGGTCTCATCCTCATTCTGTACCTCACAGAAAGACTATATATAGTCTATATATATAGTCTATATAGTCTATATATATAGTCTATAAAGACTATATATAATATGTGAATCACCAGTTTTTAAACATTTGGAATTTCAAATGAGTTTGTGAGTCTTTTCTTAGGCACATATATGACTTTGTATATTTCACTTATATTGCCTCAGAAATTGAAGGACAGGCTGGTTTATCGATTGACTTGTAGCATGGAATGCTACTGATGATAGCATGCCAGCTTCAAATTTGACTTCATTACAGAAACCACACTGAGGTCCGTGGAAATAGACAAGAGTCCTACAGAACCGGGTGTGAGACTTGTGCCTGTTCTGTGCCTCTCTGCCAGTGAAGTATCTTTCATCAGTATTCATTTCTCCTTGCTTTTGTCTTCTCTTTTCAAGAACGTTCTTATTTTTGAATTATAGTATTTTAAGGCAAATGGGCAGGGATAATTTTCGGGGAAACATGCTGAAAATAAGACCTTCGACACCTTCGTACTGAGTGGTGAGGATTACACAGCGGGAAGCACTCTCAGCGTCTTGATGGACAGATTCTCCCATCACAGAAACAACCCTAATCATCGGCACACAACCAAGAACTTCATTCACTCTTTCCTTTTGTAGCAAGAACAATGTGCAGCCCAGATTTGTGGCTCCTATTAAAAACTTAGGCATCCGAGATCCATAATCGGAAGTGTACTGTGTCATTGTAAATATCTCTTTTTTCAAAGGCTTCAAAGGAATGCATTTTCTCCCCTACGCATCATCTTTTTGATGCATAAAGTACTTTTGTTTGGAGGTAGGAGAATTCAATTCTGTATGCGTTTCCTAGATTTCTACCTAGGCTTGAAATGTGCAGGGAGGGAGCCAGGGTAAGCACTGCAGGGAGGCGAGATAACAAAGGCTTAGCTCAGGAAGTGTGTAGTCTGGCAAAGAGCTGTGACAAGAACCCAAACAGCCATCACTCAAGGAAAGTGCAGATGGCCCTAGGTCACGGGGGTGGGGGGGGGCGGTGTTGTTTGCGTTCTAAGCTAGTTCCCATCTGATCGGGGTGGAGAGAATCAGGAAAAGTTTGATAAAAGTGTTGAGAATTTTAATATACGGAGTGACAACATCAGTCAAATTGCCTTGTCACACTTGTCAGAGCACTCTGAACACTTAGATCTGAAACATCTTCAGCTGTGCTACAGATTCAATGCCCAAGCAAATTTTAGGTGCCTTGCAGAAGAAATATTTTCCTAACAGAGTTACGGAAACCAGTACGTTGCATACATATATCCTCCTTCGGGTTAACGTCTGGAAGAAAATGTTTTGTTTTTCCCGGATCACCTAACATTTTGCGTGGAAGAGACCTAATTTGGATATCTGACTGCACAACAGTTAATAAGGGGGGCCTTCTTTGGGTAATTTTAAATAGTAGAGAGGTCAGCTCTAAAAGTGTCGAAAAGTTGGGAACCCTATTGCAATATGTGTGTTTAGTATCCAAGGTCTTCTTTTTTTTTCCCACTTCCCAAAACATACAGTAGTAGTAGCTTTTTTGATTATCTGCAGTTAAAGTAAAAAACGAGGCTAGGAATGGCCCTCCTTCTACTGCACTTTCAAGGGAAGGCAAGGTCACAGTCTAAGAGAGTGTGACTTTTTATTTGAGGTATGTCATCCAATCAAGGCAATTTCTAGTGGAAGCTTTACTGGTTTCTCGAGAAATAGCTTGTAAAGAAAGCTTTGGCTCACAAATCCAAAGTAATGGAAGAGTGACAGAGAAGAGACTGTGGTGCACATAAAAATCATTAAAAACGCTCGCTGGTCTTCATTCTGACAGGTCATTGACTGGCAGGACATTCATAACCTTAGCACTTTGAAAAGAAGGCTTAGCATGAGAGAAATAGCTTCTGTATAGGATCGATCGGTTGGAATAATAGAAAAAGACCCAAAGGAAAACTTGAAATCTTGAACTCTAAGATAAACAAATCTGTACAAGTCCCCAGTCTTTGTTAAGACTCCTTATTTGTTCAAAGGGAAGCTAAAATAGTCAGAAAGGTATTGTCTGGTGGGAAAAAGGATGCTGAACAGGAAGCCAGATGGCCAGGTTCTTCCGTTCATTTTCTATGCCACCTCTTGAGCTCAAGTTTTCTTTTTTTGTAAAGCAGAAATAAGATGCTGTCATAAATCTCTCCTGGGACTTTTGCTGGAATAAAATCAGATAAAAGACCCAGGAGCTTCTTCAAGAAGGTGAAAGTATCAGCTAATAATAAGCATTAGCATTCATATACAGAATGCTCCAGGTATACCAGACACAGGCGTAAAGCTCCAGATAATCTTGAGGAAGGTATACTCATTACTCTATAGATTAGGACCCTGAGGTTTAGAGATGCTAAGATGTTGTGTATGATCGTGGTGATAGTAAAGCCAAGATTCTCTGATCCAACTGCTACCCAATTATAAATGCATTTCAAACTGGAAAGATCGAATGGCTTATTTTGTTCAATCTCACCATCTAGGATGTGCGCCTTTCTTTCCCCCACTCTTCACTCTGATAACTCTTAAACCTTTCTCCTGTCTCGATTAGAACACCACCATGGGGATGCGATACTTCATTTACCACTGTATTCCTAGCTTTGGCTCAAGCTGGTCACTTAGTAGTATATAAATATTCACTCCATAAACGATTGAATGAAGGAAACCGAGATGTAGAGAGATGGATTGCATGGACCACTGCCAAGTACACAGTACACCTCCAGTCATCCATATTTCACTTTCTTCCTACTGTCCGACTGGGTGTGAAGTTTATTTCCTGTTCAAAATAATGATTTTTGAAGCTGAATATTTAAATCCTAATCTGTTAATTAAAACCTTAGTGATTCCTTAAATTAGCCATGCACTGTAAAAATAGAATGATATATTATTTGGGTTAAGAAAAGAATCAGCTGACAGGAACATCGAGATAGCTAAAACAAGATTTGGAACAAATTAATGACATGAGGATGAGAGGCTAGAAGCAATAGGCAGATAGATATTAGAGAAAAGGCTCAAGGCTACCTCATATTAATTTTTGTAGCACATGGAATATATCACGTCAATTCGGTTTGAAGAAGATAAAATTCTTCCACCTACTTAACCATGAAAAAAAGTTCAATTTCAGCTTCTTTCTGTCAGGGCACAGCCATATTACAATAAACTGAAAGATATATATATTCTTGTTTATATATATATATAAACAAGAATAAAAATTATCACGTAAATAGAAGTTTTAATAAATTATGTTTAGATGAACTTAATGCATAGGCAGACTTACAATTCTAAAACGAAAAAAAGGCATTTTAATTTATTAAGAAACAGGATAATTTCAAAAAGCGTTGTCATTGTGCCATCACATTGATAGATGGCATTATTCATTTCAGTGGGATAATTCATTTTCTTTTGCCTGTTTAGGATAAAGCAATGACTGTGCCACCTAGTGTTTGTTAAAATTCGTTGACAAATACACTAACATCGAGGGAAATGTATCACACTTATAGTATGATTTATTCTTTCAATGTAGAGCCGATTTTCCAATGGCTTGTTAATGGAAAGTTAATCCAATATGCTCATTTTAGATGGACTGGTTGAAATAAAAACACAACCAAATATGACCGTGTGTGTTTTTAAAACTCTTCATGATGAAAAATTTCAAATATGCACAAAAGTATAGAGAATAATACAATACAAACCCCAAATTTCAACATTTTATTTGAACGATTATCGACTGAAAGCCAACGTTGGCTCATGCATGTATAATCTCCCTTACTGATTTATTTTGAGGCAAAATCCTTCTTTACTGAAGCAAGTCTTATTGTTTTTGATCCTCAAATATGTTAGTGTATACATCCCTAAAGTATAAGGACCCTTTTAAAATACAGCTAGAATATCATCATTAAACATAAAAACATTAACAATGATTTCTTAATATTATCAACTATTCAATTAGTGTTCAAATTTGTCTGGTTTATATATATTATTTTTTACAATCGCTTCGATGCTCCAAGGCTCCACTTTCTATTATTATGGTTTGTTTGGCCCTGGAGACTCTTGCTGTCTGACATATGTTGCCTTGCCTACCCTCCCACCTTGGTCTGGCTATTTTCTTTCTTTGCTCTTGGGTCCCTGATCTGTTCCATGTACATCCAATACCCAGCAGTTTCTCTTCAGTCTGGGGATTTCTCCTGTAGCCTCTGCATTTTAACAATGGTGTTGAGTATTTGAGTAGTGCAGAAATAGTAATACCTGTTATATCCTCATTGTGAATGGTAGCTTTTAGAATCGCAAAGACTTCTTTACCTTTTAGATGCATTGTGGTCTGAGCAAGTGGAGAGTTTCCAGGGCATGTGGAGCCTGCAAAGCTCCATCCTGGTTTTGGCTGCTCTTCTTGGATTGGCCTGAAGAGCTTCCCATATACTGAGAGTGGACTCTTTCCTTTGACAGTGGGTACCTCTCAGCGATTCAGTTTCTGGGCTGTTTGTTGCAATGCCCTTGTCTTTCTGCTTCCTCCTGTAGTTGTCACCACATGTCTTGTTGCTGCCAGTCCTTCGTCCCTTCCAGCTTGTGGGAATTTCTTGTCACTGTTGTCATAGATGTTGTCCAGTGGTTCTTGTTTTGCTGTCTCATCCATTCTATGTTTATTGGGGGGTGATTTAGGGAGATTGAAAATCTGTTATTGCCACTGCTTTTATCTTCCTGCCTGTGGGTAATTTGGGAGCAAAGGTGCTGCTGTTGATATTTTTAAACATGTAAAAACCAAGGTGAGATTTCATTTGTTTTTCTTTTAAATGGCCTCGTTCTCACCCCCACCTCCTGCCACACGCACTTAAATATATCAGATAATAAGCATGATACTGGTTGAAAATACAATGAAAAACATCGAACAGGATTTGAAAAATATCAAGAATCTTGAGAGAAAAATGCTGTTTTGTCTATGTTTGTAGTTTTATGGAATAAATCATTCCAATACTCTTTGAAATAAGCACTGAGAATAATGACCTTTTTTTTTTTTTTCTATGATAAGCCTCTCAGAAATTCAGGCTTAGAGAATGTATGAATAATAAGCCCAAAAACACAAACTGGATGAAATAAAAGGAACTTTCACATTTTCAAGACCCACCTATTATTCTTCTTTTACTGTATAATGTGTGACTGCCAAAATTTTGCATCACTTATTTTCTAGTCGAAACGATCATTGGCAATGTATAATTTCTTGTCATGTGGTATATCAACTTACGTAATTGATTTCTATTTTTTTAAAAACTTTCTTTGTCTAAAAAGGATCTTGATTCTTTTTAGGGAGTAAATAAGTACAATGTGCAGCCGACAAAATAATTTCAGTTACCTTCTACTGTGTATACAGCAAGTGCCCCCTTAACTAACCTGCCCAATCCCCGGAAAATGACTCCATCACCTTCTCCGTGGCCCAAGCCCGAAAATGAGGTCTCATATTTAATTCCTTCTTCTATAGCATCACTCCTTTAAATCAGTCATCAGATCCTGATTATTCCATCTATAAATGTCTCTAGAATTTTTTTTTTTTTTTTACTTCTTGTTAACCCTTGCCACTACCTTAGGGCTGGCCATCCTCTCTCTTCCCTTGACCTTTGTAACATACATGTTCTCCTTCCTCCTGTACTATCTCCAGATTTTGGTTTTTCAAAGCACAAATCTTACTCCATTTTTTTTTTAAACTTAAAACTCTTAATAGCTTTCTCATTGCTTTATGCTTAAAGTCCGGGACCCTTAATGTGACTTTCAAAGTCCTCTACTCTCTATCCCCTGCCATCTTTACAGCTTTTGCCCCCAATTTTTTTTATTGAGATATAATAATTGACATGTGACATTATAGGTATACATTGCAAAATGAACATCGTAGTAAGTCTAGTTAACAGCCATCACCACACATAATTACAGACTTTATTTTCTTGTGATAACTTTTAAGATCTCTTAGCGTTCTTCAGATATACAATGCTAATGAGTAACTAACTATAGTCTCTGCTGCTTATTGCATCCCCAAGACTTATTATGTTATAATTTGCCTGACATTTTTTATGCCTCACATATACTTAGCTTCTTTCACTGCCTATACAAAGACAAGCTTCCTTGCTACTAGGCCTTTCTGTATGATCTCTTCTCTTCCTAGAACATTCATCTGTGCTCTGCCTTCTCATTAATCTACGCAATTCCTATGTATATTGTAGGACTGAGCTAAAGTATGCTTTCTGCTGAAGGCCTTCACTGACTCTGCTTTGGTGAGGGCCTCTGGCTACAGGTTCCCTGTGATTTTTTCTACTTTTTCCATTACACTCATCACCTTGATTGTTTAATATCTGTTTCTCTCAATGGACTGTAAGCTTCATGAGGGCAGGGGCTGACTGTCTTCTTTACCCTCCAGTTCTTGGAATTGAACCTGACACTCAGCAGGTATTCAGTACGTATTTCATAATTTCAACTGCTGTGAGATCCACATACATGATTGTCCTGACCCGCGGGACAGTCAACGGGGGCCCCAAGCACTGAAAGAGAAGGGGGACAAGAAACGCGAAGAACGGAGACAAGACAGGCTTTCTGATCAAGTCTCGTTTGTTGTAGGTAAGAGTAGAGTATATAAGGGGGAGGAGAATTTGCGTAAGCACAGTTGCCTTGGATACCAAACCAGAGAACATTCCATTACCTTATATGACCAAAAAATACAGGTGTGTCCCAGGAGAGATGGGGGCTGCAAGGTCAGATTAGTTTGAGTAAATGGCTCAAGGGGCCCAGGGAATGTCAGGGCATGTCAGGGCAACTGACTTTATGCTGTCTATCCTATCAGATAGCACAGGGCGAGGCAGACCCTGTCCCAGGGCAAAGTTGCCTAGATCTCAGGTATGAGAACCTTGATAAGAACGGCTCCCCACACATGATAACAATGTCTGTGATCCAAGGCTGAGAATAAGGAGAGCCAGAGCCACACTTACCTCCTGTGCAAAACTTAAGGAGATGACAAAAAATATTCAGTGATCAAGGTAAATAATATTTGTGATGATTAATTTTATGTGTCAGCCTGACTGGGATGTGGGATGCCCAGATCTCTGATGAAGCATCATCTATGGTGAGTGTATGTAGAAGGGATTCGCATTGGATCGGTTGGCTGAGTGTGGCACAGGGCCCTCCCTAATGTGGGCTGGCATCATTCAATCCTCTGAGGGCCTGAACAGAGCAAAAGGGCAGAGGACAGTTGGCATTGCACTCTCCCTGCCTGAGTGTGCTGGGACATCGGTCCTCACCGGACCCTGGTGTTTCTGGTTCTCAGGCCTTCACACCCAGACTGGCATATGCGCCATTGGCCACCTGCTGTCAAACCTTGGAGCTACACCACTGGTTCTCCTGTGTCTCCAGTTACAGGGGGCAGATTATGGGACATCTCCGCCTCCATGATCATGTGAGCCAGTACCTTATAATAAATCTCTTTCTATTATATAGCTATCTTCTACTGGTGCATATGTTATATATAATATAAATATATATGATTATATATAAATATATTATGTATTTATATATCTATTATTTGATTATATATTATGTAACCTGAAATCTGAATATTTATATTATATGTATTTATATTATATATTGTTATGTTACATATATTTATATTATATATTTATATCATATATATCTCCTATTAGGATATACATAATCATATATATATTTATATTATATATTCTATTAGCTTGTTTCCCTATAAACCCCAAAACAATATTTTAACACAAGATTTTAAAAACTCAAGATCAGTGCAAAAATATCCATAAAGAACAAAACGATCAACATTTTAGATAAAGCCAGAATCAGTAACAGGGCCATGCTGTACCTTCCTGGAGCCAGAGGCCAAAAGAAAAATCGTTCATAATGATTCCGTCTTTATTTCACATTTTGAGGTTTACTCATTACAGATTTTTTTTTGCATTAATTTTGGTTTATTAAAATATCACATGAGAATAAATGAAATTTCTCTAGATTACTGAGCGTTCTGGTGTGCGCTTCCGTTTTGAGGAGCGTCTCCCTGGCCTCGTAAGTCCAGGCCGGCCGTGGTCCCTTAGACACCTCACCTGCCGTCCCAAAGGCAGGTGATCCACAGAGCAGCAGGTTCGCTTCCGCTGCCTTCAGGGGCCACCTGGGGGACCCGGACCAGGGCTTTACTCCCACCTGTTCCCGAGTCTGTGGTCACCTAAGTTCATACTTGCCCTGTGACACGTGACCACAGCCCCACTAACATCCAAAGCCGGGTGAGCCAGAGAAAGAGGGCTTCCTTCCTTTCACTGGTCATGCTGGTGCCGCCCACACAAGACAAACGTATGCAGCTGACTTTTACAGACGATTTGAAATAACGGAGGAGGGTGGGACAGAGCACAGAACGGCCGACGCCCAGTGCTAAGGCTCACTGGCCTCCCAGCCTCAGGAAATCCTTGCAGGCTGCCTTGCTCTGAGGGCTCCAACTCACCCTCTGGCTCTATACTATGTTCCTTCTTTTTTTCTCTGTCAACACAGCACTTCTTTCTGCTGAGTGTCCACCAGAAAACCCAAAGTTCCCATTCCTGAAACTTAATTACACCAAACAATCTGAGCACTTTTATACTAAATTCTCTACTCTTTGACTTGCCAGAAGTTCCTTAATTTCTCAACCAAAAAATGCTCGTCTAGGTGTTTTTTTCCAACTAAAATTCCATTTCCCACTAAAATAAATGAGCAAAAGTTCCCCCTCCCTTAGAACATGTAATTATTTCCTAAAAAACTATTTTTTTTCTCTTTACAAATGGATCTTGTATTTACTAACGATTTGCTGCTTGCAAGGCACTCTATGAGACACATGTCAGATTTCTTTTTGTTTCCTATTTTCTCAACTCTGCAATGTAAGTATTATCATCTCCATTTCAAAGATGAGAAATTGAAGCCTCAGAGAAATGTAGTGTTTGTCCAAGGCCATATAACTAGTAAGTTGGTGAGAAAATCTGAATTCATTTCCAACTTCCAAATCTGGGCACATGACATTGGACTAAGTTGCCTTATTTAACTTAGCCGTTTCCTTTCTTCCTCCCTCCCTCTCATCCTCCCTTCCTTCCTTCTCCATTTAGTCTAAACTGGTACTTTCCTAGGTTCTGGGGAGACAGCAGGTTCCCGCCCTCATGAAGCTTATATTTGCGTTAGGATTGTGTATAGAGACAGACAAGAAACACATAAGAAAATCTGTCTATGTACCTGTGTTTAATATGTCAGATGATGTTAAGTTTGAACTTCACCCCTTACTACTCCCCCAACTTTCTGGCCCATGACAGAAAGTTGCTACTTTGTATAGGGTACTTATAGGTACAGGCAGCTCAGGACCCACACTTATACTATTTACAAAAATTTAAAGTTCATGCCACCAGCTTGTCTTCCAGACAAATCTCTACTAAAATGAAAAATAATTAGTCATATATATTATTCTTTTCACTGTAAGTACTAAGTGCATTTAGTGGATATATAGCAATAATATGCTATCTTCTGTTGAATACTCCCCAAATATCACCAACACTACCTGTTGATAACACAGATTACTGCCTACCCCACAGTAAGGGAGAACACCACCTCAGTAGAGTTTTTATAGGTCATGAGGGAGAAGGCAAGCCCAGTTTTAATGGGAATTTGAAGCTAGGTTTAAGGCAGAGCTTTCAAAGCAGAGGCTTGATTAGAACAGAGTAAGGATCATGATATAACAGTTTAGTTTAGGATTAATGGAAAGAGCGAAGCAAGAAATTTGAGGCAAGGATTCAGTCTCAGAGAAGTAGAAACCAAACTGATGCTTCCTAGTGAAGCTTTGATGGGTCTTTTGAGAATTTCCTGCAATGATCAATCACGTCATTCCCAGGCAAGAACGTCCTGGAATAATTAAGTTATGCTAATAAATGTATAAAGACAATAGAAAAGTCATGTTAATGTATGTATTCTGATTATCTAAGTAAGTTCAATGCATAAAATCAAGGCTAACAGTCTTCATGTGATTTTCATAAATTATAGTATCGATACATTTAAAAATTTTTGAAAGGTTAGGTTTAAAAACTATGTGAATTGTCATGATTAGAAATGATCATCAGTTTCAGATTTGTTTTCTCTCTTTTCTGTTCTGAAATTTCAGAGGTGTTTTGACATCCATTCTCTTCTTCATCTTGCCTAGGTCTAAAATAGGGTGAGACTTTTGTTTTCGATCCATCTTAAAATCTGCACAGGTAGATTATATGAAAATACATTGTTCTATTTGCGTACACTGGCTATGGTTCAAATAGAGGGGATTCTGGGTCAAACCATATTCCTTCACAACTTTGTAATTGGCACTTGATCACTAGGTCTTTACTTCTCACTCTTTTCCCCTTTTAAAATCTGGCCCCCAATTTTCCACGCTGCTTTATGTAGATGTGGTTCTTTTGTGGTGGCGGCGGTGGTTAGAAGCAGGGTGAGAAAGGATGGAGAAGGCTTGTTTGGCAAGTTCCCCAAAATAGTTTTAAAACACTCTGGCCAATCTGGAGAAGTGGATCATAATTCATGCGTGGTAGACTGGGTCATTCATCCTCTGTGATGCGTTTCAGCTACAGCACAGCTGTCAGGCCAAGGAAGTTATAAATCTTTCTATATGTTAACATTCACATTTAATTAATACCAATGGGCAGAGCTGTCTCTAGGGATGTCTGATGCATTAGAGAATGAAGTCTGAGAAGCAGATAATAAAGGTGGTGTGGGAAAGTATTCTTTCTGGATCAATCCAGTTTGATTGCCAACAGTATTATCCTGTCAATAATTTCCCACGTTTTGTTCTTTAGAGCGGCCCTTCTGTGGTTCGGATTTGGGATTCTCTAATGTTTATTTTAAAAGGCTAAACACCTCCACTTTTTCTTTAGAAAAAGTAGGAGCACAGAGTCAGACCCATCAAATTGCTCATACTAGGTTTTAGACCTTTTACTCTCATTCCTGACATCCATCAGTTTAATCGTAGTCCCAGATGGTTTCTTTCGGGAACTGGACTAAGAGAATGCCCAGAGGCTGTGATTTCTAAATGATCCTTGGGCTCAATTAAAATCATGTTAACTCAGCAGCACTGAGCTATGCAGGCAGTAATAGTTCTTCGACCATTTCATCCAGCACTTTTACATGTTATAAGCAGCCTGAAGGATGACCTCTTTAAAAACCTCTAACACAAGTCACTATTTAGGTAACAACCAGTGCATATTTCAGGGAAAAAAGCACATAGAGCATACCCAGGACAGTCTTATTTTAGTTGAGTTTAATGTGTGATGTGCTTCTGAGATACACTGAAGGGTGATGAGAATAAAAGCTTTCTTTAACCTCTCTTCCTACCTGAGTCCTATTCACCATCAGAACCGGTCACAGTGATGCCTTATTAGGTAGCTCTATGGGGAATTCTGAAATGTTGCTTTACTTCAGGTCATGTCTTTTTCTCAAAAATGGCCATGTTGATGGTTTGAGTAACTTGTAGCCATCTATGGGGTATGAATACAGTGGTCCAACAAGGTTCCATTTGGTTCAGTTTATCTTCCTGTGCAGATGTAGTGAAGGCACCCCCCCCCTTCCCTCCAGGTCTGAAAGTCTCACTGTTAATATGCCGACATCTTCATAAGGCCATTCAGAAAATTCCTGTATCTGATTTTGGCTTCCTGTTAGAATGCAAAGTAGGGTAGGTTGCTGGCTTTCTCTTTTCAAATCAGCCTTAGAGCAACTAGAAGAGAAAAGAAAGTATGGAGTTGAGAAACCAACAAAAATGGCATGAACCTCCTGGGGAGAATCCCTGTGCGGTGAAACCCTGTGTGTGGGGGGGGCGGGGAGTTCAGGGTGGAGGGTGGATTAGAGAGAAGAGGGGTAGCCTGAGGGGGCATAGTGAAAGAACAGGTTGGAGAAACACTTTTGCATTCTGCTCTTGCTTCTTCCTCATATGGCCTTGGGTCAATAATTGGCAGATCGTTCACCACAGAAATCAGATGCTATGGCCCAGGTCTCTAGTGCCAAGGCCTTTGGGCTAATATCGGGGCAGACCTAATGCTTTAGAAGAGTGAGGAGTTTATAAAAATAGAGGAGGAGTGCCATCCACCCTCTGGCATTGTCTTCACTTCTGTTCCTCTAAACCCTCAGGGCTGATAGATTGCCACTGAGGGAGACCACCTACTCACAATGCCTGTTCTTTTATGGAGTAAAGACGAATCCCTGATCACAACAGGTGCCCCATAAAGTGTCAAGTATGATATCTATATTAAAACGCAAACCACAACAAAACCCATCACGCTCAGATGCTATATAGTATAATTTCAGAACATCAAAGACCAGGAGGGGCTTATAAAAGTTTCTAGAGATAAATAGCAGATCACCCACAAAGCAACAAAAATCGAACCTTTCTACAGCAACACTAGAGACAAAAAGGTAATCGTTTAATATTTTTAAAGTATTGAAAAGAAATGAACTTTGATCCCAGGCTTTTATATCCAGCTATACTGGCATTTAAACAGGAGAGTAAAAATAAAAATGTAAATACTTCCTCTAGTGCGTCCTTTGTATAACAGCAGTTCAGGGCTGATAGGGCAATTTCATGTTTTGGAAGACCCAGGCTCTTTCTGTTGTGTTGGTGTGGTATCCCTAGGGTGCTGCCCTTATCTGTAGGCTCCATGGTGGCTACTCTAGCTACTATCTATATTTCAGAAATGAGGATGGGAAAGCCACTTCTACTCACATCCTATTGACCAGAACTTAGTTACGAGGCAATATTTAGCTGCAAGAGAGGCTAGGAAAGTAATCTTAATTCTGAGTGGATATGAGTCCAGCCAAAAATTCAGAGGTTCTATAACAAAATGGGAAAAAGAAAAAAAGGAAAAAAAGTTTGCCATTACTGTATATCCTGAACCAAAAATATTTCCCTTAAGATAAGGGAAAGACAAAAATATCTACTAACACTATTACTCCTTAATTTAATTATAGTGAATGCTATGAGAAAAGAAAAAGAAATGATGAGTATAACGCTTGGTTAAGAAAGGGATGGAACTGTCAATATTGTAGATGATTTAATTTACCTGGAAAGAAACAAGATACTTGAACAAAAGGGGAATTTGGGGAAGGTTGCCAGATATATCAGTTTTCAAAAATCAATGATTAAAAAAAATAATTATGCTAATTGTTTTGACAATACAATTAAAACTGTGATTTATAAGTCCAATAAAATTGAAAAGTAGTTACTAACAAAGAACACAAAACCATTTTGAAAAGCTTGAAACACAACAAAAATGCAGAAATGAATCTAGATAATGTTTAGTGCATCTGGATGGATGTTAATATTATAAAAATGTCAATTCTTCCCCAACTAATCTATATATTCACGAGAAATCTCAATTAAGGTTTTGGTTGAATTTACTATAAATTTAGCTGAAAGAATAAAGATCTATGAATAGCTAAATCAGTCTTTAGGAACAAAAGAAAAGAAGGGGTTCTTGACCTACCACATGCTATGACATACTATGAAGCCACAGTAATTTTACAAAGGTGCTATTGGCATAAGAACAAGAAAATAGGCCACAACAATAGAATAAACAGTCCAGTGAGTTAACATATGATAAAGATGGCACTATAGTAGATAATGTTGGCAAACTGACTCCCCATATAAAGAAAAATGAAAGTGCTACTTACCCAACACCATACAAAAATGCAAACTCCAGATGGTTTAAAATGCCTGAGTCTGAAAAACATGCATTGAAATTTAATAGAAGATAATGCAGGAGAATATCTTCTCATATGGAGGTTGAAAGGACTTTTGACACCTACACAAGCAAATACCATAAAGCAAAACTAGGATTTTTATTCAGTGAAAGATGCCATGGTCAAGGTTAGAAGTGACGGATATTGGAGATATTATTTGACAGTGCCTAAAATTGGCAAGAGGTTAAAATCTAATACATAAAGAATTGGGAATCTCTATAAATTAACTAGAATAAATAGGAGTGCCAACATAAAAAAAAAATGGACTGTATATGAATAGCCAATCTCCAGAAGGTTAACAAGCACCAAAGAATTCCTCAAATACATTATTCACCAGAAATATATGTTAAAATTACAATGAAATGTTCCTTCACATACATTAGCCTTACAGAGTGGGAGGAATGTGGAGTTATAGGCACCCTCATGCATGGCTGTGGGAGTATAGATTAGTAATAGACATCGTGGAGGGAGTACTCTCCCAGGAAATGATCAAATTAAGTATGAGTATGTACTAGGACCCAGGAATTTTCTTCCTTAGTATTTCTCAAGAGAATTCATGCTTAGGCCCACAATGGAACATGTACATAGATGTTCATCATAGCATTGTTTGTGGGAGTTGGAGGCAAATGTTTGTCTATCACCACAATAGAGGACAGGTATAGTGTTCTGTGTGGACCATTTTATGGAATCCAGCCAGAAGCTGTGCACTGAATGTACACACATCAATGTGGTTTGTCTTAAAGATGCAATGCTGACTACCTAAAGGAAGAAAGAATAATGTTGGTAGCCCAGTGCCATTCATATAGGTCTTAAAAAAGGCATACAAAAACCACATTCACATTGTATAAGAATCAACACACATAAGAGAACATTCATCAAGGGTATTAGAAAGGTTGGCGGGCAGGGGAGGAGAGTTGGATGAAATCAGTGGAAGAAAGGAGAGAGAGGCCCAGCACAGACCATTGCTGGAGTGTGTCTTTTGTCTCTCTTGTGAAGAATATTAGAATAGATTGGTCCATCAGGCGATCCTGGCCCTGAGGGAACAGGACATAACATTTCAGCAAGGCGGGTGGAAGATGGTGGGTGGCCATCGGTTTGAGACAGATGGATGGGTGAAGGGACCACCTGGAGGGAGATCTGATATGGGTATAGACCCCAGAGAGTCCTAGAAGCCAGGAAGACAATCTTCTTCTTCTTAGTTCTGCTTGCTTTTCCATAGGGAAGTGCATCATTAGATCTAATAAAACCCAAGGCCAAGTACAAAGCACCTGGGGGCACTTTTCCCTCATTGAAAGTGAAGATTTATCATGTGAGAAGAAGCCGACAGGGGCATATAAGGTGGGAACACGCAGTCTCCCGTCACAGGGGACTTTCTGCCTCCACAATTAGTTGGCTGCGCCTAGACTAATTTCCTTGGGTGTAATTTGTCTCCATGAGAGGCCAACCTTTACAATCTCGCCGTGCATCAAATACAGCAGAAAAAGAGAAGTCGCGGGGAAAAAAAAGAGCCACCCAAATTTTAAAATCATCTATGAAATAATAGTAAATGGTGCCTTACTGGAATAATGTGTTATCTTGTTTTTTCAGATTCTTCAGAAATGCTTTGTATTTATACCTCAAAAATATTTAAAATCTTTTAAAAATATTCCTACAGCCTCTAAATGTCATGTTTTCAGAATGCTCTCATTTATTTCTTCCTAAAGCTGTGTTTTTGCTTCAGGTTTTGCTATTGAAAATGATTTCAAATTTAAAGTCACTTACAAAGAAATGGAATAAAATAGTATAATAAAAAAATATTTGGAGTATGGCTGCAATCAGAAGGTCATTTAAGAACATAATGGCTCTATAGAATATTATCTTCTATAGTGATTTAAAAATACTAAAATCTATATTACTTCATTTATTATGACTAAAGCTAGTCAGGGTGGATACATTATCATGAGTTGAGAAAAAGACAAATCTTTTAAGTGGAAGGTTCAAGGGAAGAGTTGGTATTTGAAGTAGCTTTTGAAAAATGGGTAGATTTTCGATGGAAAAAAGGTCAAGTGAGGCAGAGGGAACCATTTGCAAAAAGGATCAGGACTGATAAAAGGGAAGAGATGTTTGGGAAATGGTGAGCGGTCCCATTTGTTAGGTTATAAGATCATTCATAAGAAGAAACACCGATAAAATAAATACTAAGAGCTCTGCACTGTTTCACATGCTTAGTGTATTAAAGCACATTTAATCTTCACGCAACCCGAAGAGGAAACTTTTCAGGCGAAGAAACCATCGCGTGGATTGATGAGATCTGAGATTGCACAGATAGTAAGCGGCAAATCCAGGGTATTAAACCCTGGTGTCTGCGTCCTGGTAACAACGGGAGAGTGTAGTTTGTGTGTCAATCATAGAGTTTCGTCTCAATTGAGAGGCAATGGAGACATGTTGAAGATTAAATTCTGGAAGAGCAGAATGGCATGACCTAGGTAGAATAGTTAAGGGGAAACATTTTGATAGTGGTGTATAGGATAGATAAGAATATGACATGTGAAGTGCTGATAAATGACAGGGGTCAGAGGTGACAGTGGGAGTGGACTGAAGAGGTGAGAAGGGAGGAGGAGAAATTATAGGTGAATCTGTGAAATCCAGCCTGAGTAGCTTGCCAATGGTTTCACTCTGTCCTCATAGGAAATGGGGGAACCATGAGGAAGGCTTGGTTTGGGAAGGTAAAACCAGTGGGACGTCAAGGTGGCGATATCTAGCAGGCTCCCAGAAATATGAATTTTCTGTTCACTGAAGAGGATAAAGCTGGAGGTCCACTTTAAGAGTCACCCGATTAAGGAACAATATTGCTCTCACATCTGAGGATACATTCCCAGGGGATCACATTAGCGGGAAAGGGACTGAGGATTAAATGGTAGGGAACAACTGCCCACATTTTTTTCAAAGGTTTTTAAACTTTCTTCTCCTCCCCACCCCCAAACCTGAGATACATGATATATGCACGGCACTAAAAGAATCTTTCATTGAATATAACGTGTCTTGGGTCTTAGAATAAGGTAGCATAACCAGAGCTATGGTGAAGGCCATTGTCAAGGAATATTGACAATGAAGCTCTCTTGTTTCTGTATAAGGTGTGGGTAAGCACAGTGGGTCCACTTCTTCTTAAGAGCTGTGAGTCTTCATCAACAAATTTCTATTTAAAAATTTCTGGCTTTTTCCCAAGAGAATGCTTCTGGTGTTGGTGCCACACTTCTAAAATGAAACTTGTCTCTTTTCCTCAGTAAAAGCGTTTTAATCGGGCTTGCCAGTGGTCTCAGAAGAAAATATTTTGCTCTGGGTGTTTGCCACTCTAGTGAATTCCACAGATTTACTATTTTCAAATTCAAGAAGTAATTTTTTTTTAGAAGCTCAAGATAGTATGAAATTTATGTGCACTTGTAAGATATCATAAAAATGCGTATTTTGCGAGAGAACTCTTAATCTGTGTTTTACATATCATTGTGTGTTGTTCGTTCATTCGTTCATCCTGCAAATGTTTGCTACCAGCTATTCGATCGAGCAACAGTGTGGTTCTGATGCTGAAAATCGAGTATGAACCAAACTCCAGTCCTTGTGGAGCTTGGACTGACAAATAGAAAAACTATGAGTTTTATGTATTTCCTTAAATAATAATAATAATAATAAAGACTATTAAAAATAAGAAAAATGGGAAATTTAAAAAAAGTGTAAATACCTAGAAATGTAAGGACCAGATATGATTAATTGGCCATTTTTGGGGGGGTTAAGGGTGGGGGGATTGTATGAGAGCTTTCAGTTATTTATGAGGCTCACATTAAGTCACATAATTCCAGAGTCTGTAATGAAACATTATAAATCCTAAAAATGTGCTTTTTAAAATATTGGCTGAGGAGAAAAAGGCAAGAGGGATTTTGCTTCCGTTAGCTGTCTGTTGTGTGGCGTTTCACAGTGAAGGAATCTCTCTTACCTGTGAATGATATCCATCTGTTCATCTCCGCTTAATTTTGATGACTGCCTCTATAAAAAGACATGTTCTGAAAATGGCAGCTCATCCTAAGTCTGTAATCTTAGACTTTGCAGTCTTTTGTATTACATTTTAATTCTCTATCTGTCCTTGCTTTAAATTAAATACCTAAAAAAAAAAAAATGTTTTTTTAGTGACACTGGCCTATTCCTATATCTATCCTGTATCGCCAAATTCCTATACTGTATGCCTACTTAAGGAAAAAAAAAAAAACTCCAAGTGAAAATCTTTTAATTTTCAGATATTTTTACTGAAAATGTAATATGTTCTTGTACATATTCAAACTATTTTTCTGGAACAGATTTAAAATAATTATGGCAAAATTAGTAGTTCTGAGGTAGAATGTGATCAGTAACTACAACAGCAGGCAGCCGTTCTCAAGAAGGTCCAGAGAAAAATATCTTCTTTCAACTCAGTGGCACATGGGGTAATATTTGATGGGCACCCACAGAGACGGGAGAAATTCCTGGGTCCGCAGCTGCTAATAACTTGGCGTTAGGATTAGGAAAAAGTCTTTTCACTGCCTACTGACTGGGCCTTCACAGCTGGACTAGAAAAGATAATTAGGCTGTTATTTGGATAAGACAGGAAAGAAAATTCTGGCTCTGCTGGTTTTACTCCACTAATCCATACACAAAACATGATATTGGCTCATATGATCCTTCAAACTTTTATTTTATGTGTATGCCGGAAGTTTAATTGAAACAGGCAGTGGTAGTCAAAGGGAAACTGTTAAAGAGGAAATAAATAAAAGTGACCGTGGAAAAAAACAGTGAACATAATTGGTCAGCTTTTGTAATACAAGCCTCTCAGAGAAACCATGAAGAGAAGGCCAAGTCACTATCATTTCAGTTACAATATAGATTTGATTAGATTTATATTTTAATTACATGCCCATGAGATGTTAAATATCATTGGAAAACTCAGTAGAGTTCAGGAGGGGATAAACTAGGTTACCAAATGTCAGCCAGGTCCAACCTGTAAGGTCCGTTATCAAAATACATGACATATAAAGGCATCCTTTCTCTAACTTAGATAATCAAACCGTAAGAGTCAGGTAGGTGCCTTGGAACACAGGTGGAAAATGGGGCTCATTCTATATGCAAAACACGATTAAAGGAACATTTTCCAAGGGAAAGTTAATTAAGATGGGTAAGCATATGGTTATCTCTTAACTTAAAAGCGAAATTACCACTGACACATCATGTAGGCTCTGAGAGTAAGAATTCTAGTTTATCACGAATGTCACTTGGAGTGGTACAGTGATCAATGTGTTTGCTACGGAGCCACGCTAAGTAATTCAACGAATGGAAGAGCGTAAGAAAACACATTCTCTTAAAGAATGATGACTCGGAGGTGAAATCCCAAACAAGAGCATTTTCTTACCAACAGTTCTGGGGGATAGCATTTACATATCTGTGTGTAATAAAATGGAAAAGACGATGAATAAAACATACGGGGTCTGAAATGAAATAATTTATTTATCAAGGACTTTCTTAATTATCAGAATGGTTTTGATTTAAATAGAAGTGCCAGTACTATTCTTGTAACTGAGGATCAAAAATGCCTCCAAAATCTTCATTTTTCATCTCCTGCTCTAATAGAGTACAGAAAAATAGATATTTAATTTCTGTGTTATTTTTTAATCATACTACTGGTATTTGTTAATCCTCAGTGACTGTCTTAGGTTTTCCATAGGAACATCCAAATTTTTCGTATTTAACTTTGGGAACAATTATGTTTCTTGTGTGGATATTTGGCTTCACTGAATTATACTTTTCTGAAATCTCAGGATTGTTTTGTAAAATGTTGCTAGCGATCTGAAAAACCTATTCTACCTGTGGAAAGAATGGTGAAATGTAGTGGATAATTTACAGTATCTTTTTAGGAAAAAAAGTAAATATTTTATATATTGTATGGTAAATAAAACATGTATTTAGAAGAACAACATAAATACTTGATAGGTTCCCGGGCCTCTGTTACTTTATCATACCTTTGCACAGTATAAATTATGTGTTTAGGTACGCAATATATTTCTCGTGTTTCGTCTTATAAATATCTAACCCAGAGTGGTTTATACTTCGCAGTGGCTTCTGTATTTTACCAGTTATTCTAGGTTAATAAATTTTTCTTGTTGAAAGGCCTGTGCTTTCTACCCCGTGCACAGCTTTTCCTTGGAAAAATGAACAGGTGGACAGACATGCTCTTGATTTAGAGACAGGGTTGGGGAACTAGCTGGTTGGAGCTAAGTGTCCCTTATAAATGGGCAGGCCTTAAGCATGAGATGCTTATTGAGTTAGAAAACCTGTCACAGGCAGCTGTTCCCTAATGTGTAAAAATGAGGGGTTATTCTAGAAGTACTCGAAATGTCCAGTTTTCAGAATGATTAGCTCAGAGTAGAGCACCTGCACCTTGTATATAAATATTTAGAAATGGATGGGGTCAAAGTTGCTTGTTCACTGGTTAATGTTTTTTACATTAAAAATTAATATTGAAGTATAAACCTAAGCACCTTCATACACCATAACTTTTCCTTGAAGGTGATTTAATGGTACAGCAGTCTCAACAGGATAGAGGTTCAAGTTGTCTGACTCTCATTTGCTATAGATACACAGGACTCAATCAATCTCTCTCCCTCTCTCATCCTCCCTCCCTCCCTCTCCCTCTCCCTGTCTCTGTTTCTCTCTCTCTCTCCCTGCCTCCCTCTCCCTCTCTCTGTCTGTTGCTCTTTCTCTCTCTCTCCCCCTCTCTCTGTCTCTGTTTCTCTCTCTCCCTCTGTCTCTCCCTCTGTCTCTCCCCCTCCCTCCCCTCTCTTCTCCCCCACTGACACACACATGTGGGCTTCCTCACTTTGGCTAGTTGGGTTTGCACTAGAAAGTCTCCGCCTTTCATGCGATGCTCCAGACGGGTGGTTTTATGTCCGCTTGCAAAGGAGTCGGGAACCCCTTAAATCAGTATTTATTGGAAACCTATGATATGATGGGTTTTCTTTGCAACAGCTTTGTGAGATAGATATCTTTATGCAATCAATTAATGAGAACGGTTAAAGCGTGTGCTGGTGTCTAAGTAAAAAAAGACAAAGGAATATGCACAGGAATGTCAGTCCCACTCCACAAAATCACTTCGACCTCATGTTTCACAAGAGTGTCACATGTCCCCTCTTCACAGGGCATGTGAAGAGTACTGGAGAGAGGCAAGAAGAAAACGATCCGAGGTTTATGCCTGACTCCAAAATATTTCTAAATATTTTCCCTCAATTTTGAATTGTAAGATCATGTTCTAGAGACATGTCTGGGAGAAAGATGCCTTTAATGACTCTGAATTGCCAGGGGCAACAGAAGTTGAACACTTATTACCGACAGAGCTGCCAACTCTCTATTAAATCTAAAATCTATGTGCATTTAGGTGGGGATCGCGCTGGTCACATAAATAGGTAGTGAGGAATATCATTTGGGTTAGTTGCTACTGACTGACTGTAAAATCAGATTTATTTTCTAATTTTCTCTTCTCTAGTTTCAGAGAAAGCTGTAAATTCAGTCCCGATTGTGAGTGTTAAATATAGAAATAGAACAATTAATAAGTTGCAGTTATACTCATAAATGGCTCTTAAACTATGGATGAAAGTGTTGATATTTTACATGGTCCATTTGGGTTTAAAGTTTTTAAACTTATTTTTAGCATGTTAGATAGTTAAATGGTACATCAAGGAACCAGCTTAGGGCCATGGGGACCATTCACTCAACGAGTATTTACTGAGAGCTGGTCTTATTCCTGGTAGCAAACAATTGTTTTTATTAGACAATTAATTATGTGCGAGGTTGCCTTTTGATTTGAGTTGCTTATTTATTGTTTCTATAATTTTTAGGAGCTGCTGTGAAATTCTTTTACTAAGGATTTTTTTTTTTTTAATCTAGGAAATGTCGCTAAATTTTATTAAATGCCTCTTTTTTTCCTTTGCTCGGATGATTGTGGATCCCCTCCAATGATCAAGTAATATGATAAATAAAATTAGATTTCTCATATTGAACCATGTTTGCATCATGAGAATAAATGCTAGTGTTTTTTTAAGTCTTTATTTTTAAAAAGCTTTTTTTTTTAAGAGCAATTTTAGGTTCACAGCAAAATTAAGCAGGAAGTACAGAAAATTCCCATAAACCTCTGTCTCCAAAACATGTGACATTTGTTACAACTGACGAAACTACACTGACACATCATGATCACTAGAGTCTATTAGGGTTTCCTCCTGCTTTTGTACATCCTATGGGTTTGGACAAATGTATAATGATATGTATTATCATTATGGTTCCACGCAGAGTATTTCCTCTGCCCTACAAATCCTCTGTGCTCTTGCCTCTTCATCCCTCCCTCCCTCCAACCCCTGGCAGCCGCTGGTTTTTTTTACATCTCCATAGTTTTGCCTTTTCCAGAATGTCATAGAGTTGGACTCATACAGTGCTAATGGTTCTTTTAATGTAGTTTTTGAGATTCACAATGTGTAGCCTTGTTCATTCATTTTAATTGCTGAATGAGTAAGTGACAAAATATTTATCATTCTGCTCCTGAAGGGCAATTAGGTAGTTTCTGCTTTCTTGGTATAAAATTCTAGGTTGGAAATAATTCTGCTTCCAAATTTTGAGGCTGTTGTTCCATTGTCCTCTAGCCCCCATTGCTGCTGTCAGCAATATAATAGTTAACACATATAATGTTGATGATGTGCTTGGCATTGTCCTAACCTTTTTATATAAGATAGCTCATTTAATATTTATAAAAGCACTATGAGGCAGAGACTGTTATTATTATCCCCATTTTTAAACAGGAGGAAAATGAGGCACAGATAGGCTTTCTTACTCCAAATTCTATAGCTAGCTGATAAGTGGAACGACTGCATATGAACCTAGGTTGCCAACCTCGAAAGTTCCTTCTCAACTGTTAGATTATATGACTTCTCATGACAGTTTAATTCCTGATCTTTTATCTATAATTTATTTTTCAATCTGGGGTCTGTCCACTGCTGAGATTTCCATATCAGCGCAGATAGAACCTTCGGTTTTCATGTATTTCTTGCTTTCTTCCTGGGGCATCTCTACTCTCATGGTGAGATGAGGTTTTCTATGGAAACTTACCTGGTTTCCTATTAAGTTTCTCATACTCGGAAAGTGGGAGAGAGTTTGCAGCTCAGGAGACAACCCATGACAGAAGGGACACAAGCTAATGGATAAACTCTGTGCCTGGCCGCCCCCTGAACTATTCTGAGGTGTGTGTCATACGGTTCGTTAGGGGCGTCTAGTGGGACTGAGCTCCAGCTTCCCCTAGAATGAACCAACCAACCATGATGTCTCTTTCCACATCCCTCAGTCCTGCTTCTGGGAGTCACTTGTCACAGAAGCTTCTTTCATGCAAGCCTTTGCCTCAGGCTTTGCTTAGGGGTGAGTCTGTGATGGGCAGGTGAAGAGCTGAGATCAGGAATGACCCTAGAAAGCGGAGCCTCAGGGTAGGGTTCAGGAACTGAATCACTGACCAGCGTCCAGTGGCAAGGACCCAACTGCAGTTGGTAGGTGGAGCAGTGAGCTCTCTAGGTATTTCAGATACGAGACTCTCACCGCAGCAGTACAGTGGGGTGAGGTGTAGGCAAAGATGAAATGCTCAGTTAAGAGATAGGGAAGGCCTTTGAATAGCATATGCCCCATGTATGCTAATGAAAAGGCTCACAGACTGGCTGGTTTGGGTTAATGCTTTTTAAACTTTAAGGAAATCACAGGCGTTAGTTCCGCTGACTATCAACTCAAAGCAGGCTTCCGTAGTAACATTTAAGAAAGGTGTCGTCCCGGACAGCTTCAGGACATTTTGGCCCAGAATTGAATTTTATGGCCGGGTGGCAGAACTATAAAGAGGATGAAATCTACAACCTTTGAGAGGTCCCCTCTGCAAATGCCAAGGCTATGACAGGAAAGGAGTAGGACTTTGAGACCTATCTTGGGGACATTTGGATGGATAAGCCTGAGAATCTTGAACCCCCAGGTTTCTCTAAGCCATCTGGGCTGGGCTGGCAGAAGTAGTCTCCCCCCTACCCCCACCCCCAACAATAAGCTTTACTTTGCTTAGATACCAGCAAAGACCTCAATGGAAGCAGATGCCTCTTGTTATGATGTTTTTCCTCCTTAAGATCTGTCCCCACCTCCCCCATTGCCTCCAGAGTCATAACAAGGACCAGGTCACAGCACAGCTTAAACAAGAAACTACAGTCTGTACTCCGGAGGCAAGCAAACACATCAAATGGATTCTAGCCCCTACTGGGAGAAGCCAAGGAACACATCTGGGTCTAGCCCTGGAAGATGCTGGAGCAGACAAGGCAGAATGTACACCTGCAGAGGGGAGCATTTATGCAAAAGGGAGCACTCTCTTCTGGACTGAAGTCTGATGTGGGTCATGGTACCAATGCAGGACACCTTCTAGTCATCTTTGTGCAACCTTAAATGAAAATGCACTATGTGATAGGAGCTAATGGAGAGATGCCAGCTTTCCTTCAGGCAGACAATTCTGAGGCATCATCTGTGAGGTTCATCAGAGCGTCCTTGCATGAGGAAGCCCAATATCCACAGGAGTGCCCAGTTTAATGATGCACTTTTACACTAGCTCTCTCTCCTCTGCTTTACTTTTCCCAGTTTCTCACTCCTGCTCCTAGGGATTTATTTAGAAAATAAACTTCCTGCACAATAGCCCCTGTCTCACCTATGCTTTTAGAGATGGAGTGAGACAACCCGGACTAAGATAGCCAATTATTTGGATAATTGAGTCCTTGGATTGATCTTCCAATTTCCTTACCTTTATAATGCCATCATTTAGTGTATTTCATAGTCTTTGGGTTTACGCTGCTATGATTTCTCAGCATCTTAAGGCAGATACTCAATTCATTGATTTTTAATTTGTTTATTTTTAGCATCTATATTTATATTTTTCTACTTTCATTATAGTCCACGATTTGCTATGCTGTCTTTTCATTATTGGTTTTGTCAAAATCTTTTCTAAAATTAAAGAAGATGACCTCTTTGACCTACAAATTATTTGGAAGCGTGTTTAAGTATAGAGGCGGTTTTATTCATCTTTTTGTTATTGGATTCTAATTTCCTGCTTTGTGATCAGAAAGACAATCTCTGTAATATCCATTTTGCAGGATTTGTTGGGACTTGTTTTGTGGAGCAGAATGTGGCCAGTTTTAAGTGGTATTCCAGGTCACCTTGAGAAAAATGTGTTCTTTTGAATTGCATTGTTCAATTTATGTTAAAAAAAATTTTTTTTTGTCTCCTTGAGAGAAAGATAAGTTGAATCTCTCAAGTTTGTTTTGTATAATTTCAGAGAATGTTGTTGGTTGTTCATTATAGATTTGAAATTTTTATCTCTACCTAGAGAGTTGTTCCTTTCATTATTATGAAGTGACAATATTTATTTATAGTAATGCTTTCTACCTCCGTGTCTGTTTTTTCTAATATTATTTTAGCTTTTTTTGGGTTTATATTTCTTTGTATGTCATTTTATATAGTGTTATTTTCAGTTCCTATGTGTCATTTTGTTTATTTTTATCTAGCCTGTGAGTTTCTGTCTTTTAACTGGTATCACTATGATAATTATTATCTTTACATTTATTTACACCATCTTATTTTATGCTTTGCTTTTGACTTCTGTTTACTTTTCCCTCCTCTCCTTTTCTGTTTTCTATTGAATGGTTGATTTTTAAAAATCTCTTTTCTCCTCCACTGGCTTAAGAGTTACCATGTTTTTAATTTACAGTAGATGTCTTCCCCACCTCCCCCGCCCAGCTTCACTGAGGTATAATTGAGAAATAAAAATGTAATATATTTAAAGTGTACAATGTGATGATTTGACATACATGTACGTTATAAAAAAGATTCCCACCATTGAGTCAATTAACATAGCTATCACCTCACATATGATAGTGCATGTCTTAATATTTTAAAGTGCATACTTTACTTAATAATGTATAAAGGTAATTACTATTTCTACTGACCTCCTGAATAAGAAGTAGAACTTTCTGTGCTCCCTTATAGCTCCTATGGTCTTCCATGTCATTGTTGTCTATTATTTTAGTTCAGTTTTGTTTTGCAGTTTCCTTCACAGATTATTCACCATTATTTTGTTTCCTATAGTCAATGTTGTTTGGCCATTTTCCCTCTTCCCCTCTATTCCTGCATCTTTTTCTTTTCTTCTGGGGTCAATTTCTTTTCTCCTGGAATGTACAATTTATAGTTTTCTTTCCAACAAGGGTCTGTGGCTAGTAAATTTTTTCGGTCTTTTAAAACACTTTTAATTTTACCCTCACCTTTGCATAATCATTGAGCTAGATATAAAATTTAAGGATGCCAATGTATCCCCTGGCACTTTGAAGATTCAGTTAACTTTGGGTTTCTATTTCTGCTGATGAGAAATATGCTGTAATCAAATTACTGTTTCTTTGTAAGTTACTTTTTTTCCTCCTTTGATTACTTCAAAGACTTTCTTTTTGTCTTTGGAGTTCTGAAGTTTTATTATAGCGTACCTAGATTTGGATGTATTTTTATTCATCCAGAGCAGGAGTTGCTGCCATTAGCTCTTCAAATAGTACTGCTTCCTCATTCTCTCTATCTCTCCTTCTGGAATTCCTGTTAGACAAATATTGGACTGTGGTAGATTAAGATAGCCATGAATTATTTGTTATTTATCTTAGAGGTGGAGTATGATATTGTGACTTATAATAAGAAATATATATTTGGTCATCAATCCCATTGCTGCCACAGAGTTCCTAAAACCCTTGAAATTTCCTCAGTGATAAGAGCAATAAATGTATCTTGTTATTCATAAAAAGTCCCTTTCAACTACTCCTGAATTTAGGAGACTTTTGCAATTCACTTAAGGATGGGGCTGGTTGCCAGGGTAACCAACCATGTGATTTGAGGGCTGGTACATTTAGTCTCACTTCCACCCCCTACCCCGACCTTGAGGGAAAGGAAAGGGACTAGAGGTTGACTCAGTCACCAATAGCTAATTATTTCATCAGTCATGTCTACGTAAGGAAGCTTCCATAAAAATCCCAAAGGGTGGGGTTTGAGGAACTTCCAGCTTAGTGAACACATGGAGATTTGAGGAACAGTGACACACTCAGAGAGCTTGGAAGCTCTGTGCCCCTTCTCATATACCTTGTTCTAGGTATCTCTTCCATCTGGCTCTTCCTGAGTTGTATCATTTTATAATAAACTCTGGTAAGCTAATGAATAAAATGTTTTTCTGAGTTCTGTTTCCTGTTGCAGCAAGTTAATAAACCCCAAGAAGAGGGTGTTGAAATCTCCAATCTATAGCTAGTTGGCCAGGAGCACAGGCGACAGACACCCTAGGCTTGTGGTTGGTGTCTGCAATGTGTGTGTTGTTGGGGGTAGGGGTGGGGTGGGATGGTGGTGGCACAAGCTTGTAGAACTGATCACTTACCCTGTGGAATCTGAAGCTATCTCCAAGTATATAGTGTCACATCTGAGTTAGTTGATTGCTGGTGTGGAAGAAAACGTATACACATATTGCAGTTGGTGTTGATGTCAGAGTCTAAATCTTCTCTTTTTGAAAGTGTGATAGACTTAGGAACGTGGATGACTAATAGAATACAGCAGAAGTAATGTTCTGGTGTTTTAGAGACTAGATCAGAAGAAACTTGCAGTTTCTGTCCAGGCCTCTTAGAACATTTTCAGTGGGAGCTGAGAGTTAGAAACCTGAGAGTTCAAGGGTAGGCACTCCAGCTGACAGTCTTAGCTGACCTCATTCTTTCAATTATTCCCATCACAGTGCAGCACATGTGAGTGAAACCACATTGAACGCTTTATACCACATTTGACCCAGTGTGAAACGTCAGTATCACACAGCTGAGTACTGTCTGAATTCCTGACCCACAAAATGTTTATGTACACTAAAATGTTATTGTTTTAAACCACTAGGTGCTGGGACACTTTGTTATATAGCCCCTCAACCCCTAATGGTTGATATATAAACCACTTTCTACTGGTCTTTTAGCCTCTTTCTCATACTTTCCACCTCTTCATCTTTCAATGTATATTTTTCTCAAATTGATTTTCCATGTCATTGATTTTCTCTTTAGTCATGTACAATCTTGTGACTTAACTGCATCCACTAATTATTTTGATACCAATGGCTTTACTTTATTTCTCATAGTTCTATCAGTTCTTCAGAAAAAAAATCTGCTTTGATCATAGCTCTTTCCCAGTGTGTTGTTTCAACCTTTCATGCTCTTAATGATTTTAAACTTATTTTATGTTCTCTTCCTGATTATTGCTTAATAATCCTACTGCGGACTAGTCATGGTGAATTCCTTAAGTCTTTTGCAATATTTTGTTTTATGCTCATTTTCAATGAATTCTTTTTATTTGAGAATTTTCTGAAACTATAAGAGTTAGCACTTTTGTGCCATGTACCTCAGGGCATCCTTAGCCAGGGACCAAGGTTTATATTAATTTCAAGACCACCTGGGCAAGGTAATGTTAGACCTCAAACCCAAAGGATGGGAAGATTTTAGACTAAAATTCTCTCACCCAGAGCTCAGGCAGAATTTTAGGGCCACATCATTTTTGCTTAAAACTCTATAAATATGAAGATTTTTTAAAAGTCTAATATTGCTGAGGTGAAGTCAGAAGGAAGATTAATTTTTATCTGTTTCTTCTGTTTGGATGCTTTTAGGATTCTTTCTTTGTCTTTGAATAATCTCTGCAAGAGGATAAATCATCAAGTTGTTCTTTATTAAATTTCTCTGGAGCACCATGAATTTATATAATGAGTTCAGACAAGAAGAAGAAGAAAACTGCAAATTCATGTATTTATTTATTTCAGGAAAGTTTTCTCCTATTATATCCTTAAATGTTTTCCATATTTCATTTTTATGCTTTTGAAAAAGAGCACCTAATACCTACATGATATATGTCTAATATTGGTTTGTGGTACATATCGTTTTCTGAATCAGTGTATTTTTTGCATGTCTTTCCTTTGTGCTTTCTGCAATTTTCTTCAGCCTAATCTCTATGACACTGATTTAGATTTCTGCCATCTAAATTCTGATGCTCAGGCTTCTTAGTTCTGCAATGCTTTTTTTTTTTTTTTAATTGTCATCAGTTTACTTTTCATCCTACTGCTTTGCTATTTTTTTCTTATAGTTCTTATCTCTTCTTTGGATTTTTAAAAATCATATATTAGATTTCATTTCCTGAGTAGAAAGTGATTCTTGCTTAAAGTTTCTCCTGTTTCCTGGAGTAAGTCTTGTTCCAAAATATATTTTTCATTTGCCTATTTTATCGATTATGTTGCTTTCATTTTATCTTCTATTTTACAGAACCTTTGCATAATTTTTTTCTCCTGCTTACTCATCTTTTGAAAGAAGTCATGCCTGTTTCTGCCACTTGCCAGGAATATTGTGAATGAAAATTCTTTGGCAGTCCTTTCCTTTCTTTGGCACACTCGTTGAAACTCAGTTTTGCATTAAGGGCTTGCTAGAAGAAATGTTATGTTTAGTTATTTATCTGCTTATAGTTTAGGTTATGTGGAAAGAAAGGGTGGGGAAGAGCAGCTCAGGAGAGAAATATGGCAGTTCAGGTATATCACCTCCACACACACTCCTCAGTCTCCAGTCTGTCGCAGCAATTGGAGTTCTGCCCGGTCTTGCAAAACCTGGAATTCGGCAGGAGACGCTGTGGAGAAGCCAGTTCAGTATAAAAACCAACGGCTCAGTGGTCTCTTGTTTATGAAATATGTAAACCAGGTACTCATTTTTCTTTGGTAAATTGACTTTAATGAGTCGCTACAAAAATCGTTTGCAGTATCTTTCTTCAAGAGTCGCATCATCTCTAGGTCATCATTCCTTTGCTAAAAGAGCTGAATTCACTGAAAACAGAACTGTTGGTCATCATCTCTCCTTTAACTCTTTATGGCTGTGGCCATACATGTTGACTGTTTTTCATTTTTGTGGTGACCTACTTCCAGCCTTTACTCTTTCACGTTGAATACTGGTAGGGCCTTCAAAAACATTTCCATTCTCCACCCCACCCCTACTACCATAAATCTAAGGTCATAATAAATAAGGGAGATGAGTCTTGAACTTGGCATTCTTGTCTAATTGGTTCACCTTCAGCAGGCAGTTTGTGGAATGGGACTGTGGCCATTTTTCTAGTTTCAGTTTTTATTCCTCTTTTTGGACCCGGATGATCTTGCAAATGAACTGCAGGAAGAGGAGTTTTAGAAGTTCGACCGTCTTAGACATTAAAAAATCTATTTTATAATGTGGATGATAACTCTTATTTTTTATTCTGTAATTTTAGTTATACAACAAATTGGATTTCATATATATATATATTATATATATATATTATATATATATATATACACACACACACACACATATATGTATATATATCCATATGGAATTTGTATATCATCCTAAGTATTCTATATTTACAGTTAAAACTACTTTGCTCATGGAATTGGTTTGATTTTTTATATTCAATTAGCAGTGGGCAAAACCTAATTTGAATAAAACATATTAGAACACATACTCCCCATAGAAGGTTATTGATTTCTTGAAGTTATTTCTACTTCTATTTATAGCCTATGATTTATTGAAAATATGGAGCCCTGGTTATACCCTGAATTTCCTCCCCCAAAGAATAGTTAATATTTATAAATATGCTATTGTCTTTCATCCTTCACGAATGTCTAATATTACTGCTTTTAGTAATATTAGATATCAGAAACCACTTTTTTTTTTTTTTTTTTAAGACAGGGAGATAAAAATGTCACCCAAACGAAGGAAAAGATTCTTTGGTGCATCAATTTTCTGTTTCCCACAGCACTCCTCCCTTTCCTTATATTGAGAATTCCCACTCGTGTGATATTTGGCATTCTTCTTCATGAATTGCCAAATCGTGCATATGGAAATATTTAAAACCTTACACCAAAAATGAGAAACCCCAACCTTCAGGAAGATTTTTAATTACTTGGACTTTTTTTTATATATATATGAAAACTTCCTAATCGTTTTTTTTAAAGTTATTTTATGAAAGTAAGGGCGTTCAGGATGATGAATAAAGAATAATAGACAATGTGAGAGTCAAACGCTGGGCTGAGTGGATGAATGGGGTAAAGTTTACCCGTCAACCTGGACTTCTGCTCATCGACCTGAGTTTCTATTTCAACTCTGAGTCTCAGTAATTGCTCACATTACTACATGGCATAGGTCTTTGGGGTTCTGATTAGACCTGCAAATGTTGTTACCAAATGCGCAGTTTTCCAATATTGGTTTGCTGGCCAACACTTGTTTAAGGAATCATGTTTTTATTGAGTTCTTTTATCTTTCAAGGATATGCAAGATAATTCATATTTTATCAGCCCAAGTCTTCAATTACAAAGCTCGTGGTAAAGGTCCCTACTGCCAAATTTTAACACTAGCTTCAGTATTCCCATTGCAAATTTACACTTGGTTTTCCAATTAAAATGGGCTTTTGTGAGTCCCCTGCTGATAGACATTGGCTTGATAAAAAGTTACTTCATTTTCAGCAAGGGTGTTTAGGGAGCTGAGTGCAAGGCTGGCTCTTCTGCTGTTGCTTTGAGCCCAGCTGTGCTGAAATATTAAACTTTAGTAAATTAGGTGAAATTGCAGCTTCCTAGCTGATACACTAATGCCTTTTTTCTTTTTCTGCAAACCGTCTTCTGTGTGAGTTGTCTGCACAATTCTCTGGCTCTAAGAGAAATAAAATTCAAACTATCTTGCAAATCCAGCCAACTTTTTCATTTTCAAGATAATTGTGCCATATCCTACTTATCTAAAAGAATACTTAAACTTTCCAACATGTAGAATTGGATTACTATATTATTTTGGCACTCAATATAGCATTAATTTATGAAACCGTACTCAGATAAGCAGCTGGATCCCTAACAATGTCAGTCTTATGTAAAAGCAACAACTTTTTTCTTTATCGATTAGTACATATTTTAACAACAGTGAGTTATGGAAGGAAATCTTATTTCCAGTCACATTTTCCCTTTTTTTGCTCCTTTCTCTTTATGAATAGCATTAGTATTGAGGTGTTTTATTCATTGACTAAACATTTATTGATCAACTACTATGTGCATGGTTATGGTTTGTTTTCAATTAATTATTTTTAATTAGAGCAGATGCAGAATTAGCAAAAAGGAACTAGGCAGCCTTTTTTTTTTTTTTTTCCTGTTCTTGATATGTGTTATTCTTTCAGTGACGAAATTGCTGGCAACAGCGTTATTGATCTGTCTGGCCTACTCGCTCCCCCAAAGAAACTCACAATGGTCTTCCAGGTTGAGACCATATGCCTTTAGGAAATTCCAGTTGAAACAAATATTTTTGTAACTTGGGAAAGTTAACTCATGAAAATCTTTTCAAGTACCTTTATCAAGGTACTCACAAGAAGGTAGAATCCAGAGGTGGTTTTTGGAAAAATCTCAAATCTATATGAAAGTAGGTTGAATAGTCTAAAGAGCCCCCATAGAAACATTGCCAGGTTTATGGTTTATTGATGTTCTTTAAGGGTTCAAGGTCAGGGGCAAAACCTGGGGAGGTTGCACAGTGGTCGCTTGGGCAGTTGGTGGGCCACCACACATATGGTCAGGACAACTTAGGGCCGAGAGAGGAGAGACCCAGTCCCAAACATTTGGGGAGGCAGACTATATCATACTGTCATCGGATCACTGTCCTGAAATAGATGAAATAATAATATATGAGATTCTAACCCAGAGGATCTAGACAGGATATACCAACTTTTTTTTTGAAAGGGGGCAGATAGTAAATATTTTGGGCTTCGTGGGCCATATGATCTTTGCGACCCATGTCACAAAGCAGCCATAGATGATACTGCCACACACGAAAGAATGGGCTTAGTGGTGTTCCAATAAAACTACAGAAACAGGCAGGGGCCGAATTTGGCCCGTGAGCAGTAGTTTGTGGACCTTAAAATTTTCTGGCCCTGGAAATCGATCCTCTGTGCCTTTGCATCTTCGTTTAAGCCAGTGGAAGTGACTCCTTCTAATCGGTACCGGAATCTACCCAACAATGGCCAAGTTCCCCTCCTCCACACGTGGGACGACCCAGCAGAGCGATTACGGCAGTTTTCAAAAGTTTTCGCAATGGGCCCTTCCTTCCTCTGGCCTCCTCCCAAGGCCCCCCTGTGTCTCTGCTGCGGGGACGCAGACGGAGTTGTGGTGAGCCTGGGCGGGCCGCGTGGGCTTCGCGGAAGAACACGCGGGCCCTCGAGAGGAGGTGAGGGCGCTGAAAAGTTGGAGCCCAATCAGCACGGAGTCGAGCTCCTGCGCCCCAACCTTCAGGTGACCCCGCGCGGCGGCGGCAGCAGCGGCGGCGGCGGCGGCGAACAGAGCCCGCAGCAGCTCGGAGCGCCTCCGGGAGGACAGGAGGCGAGCTCGACAAATCGTCACTGCCATCCGCGCGCCCAGCGCGGCGGTCCGGGGCCGGCTGGGGGACGCTGGAGAGCCGGGACGCCGCGCCTTCCTTGCCCCCCAGAGGCCGCGCCGCGCCACGCGCCGTCGCTGTCGTCGCCCCTCCCGCTGCCCGGGGACACTGGAGGTGTGCGTGGCCGCGGCGGCGGCGGCGGCGGCCGCGGCAGGAGCCGCGAGTCGGGGCCGCCCGGGCTGCGCGTCGCCGGGGCAGCAGCAGCAGCGGCGGCGGCGGCCGCGCCTGTGGCTCAGGATGCGGCCGGGGGGCGCGCTGCTCGCCCTGCTCGCCAGCCTGCTGCTGCTGCTGCGCCTGCTCTGGGGCTCCACCGAGGCGCCCGCTCGCCCCAGGTAACCCGCCGGCTGAGCTCGGGGTGACCGTGGGTTCCGTGCACCCCCACCGTGCGCCCCGCCGTGCGCCCCAGGGGCCCCAGCCTCCATCCAGTTCGCTGGATTCGGGCACGCAGACTTTTGGCCGCTGCAAGAACGCTAGGACAAGCAGCGGGGACTTGAGGGTGGGGCGGGATGGGGACATTCAGGAGACCCCACTGGATGAGTGGGAGGTGACAGAGGGGCGACACTTGGACCGTTGTGGGCACCAACTGGGGCGGAGAAGGACCCGCCGGGGTTGAGGGGCCCGGCGTGCGTCGCTGTGGGCGGGGGAGCTTCTGAGGGGTCCCGGCCGTCGGGCTCCGCATCGGTGTCCCGGGCTCTCCACGCCTGTGCTTTCCCTTCCTTCCCGCCCTCGGCTGCATCAGGCGCCGGGGTTCGGGAGCCGGGGCGCGCGGGCAAGTCCCCGCCAGGCAGCGAGCACGGTGCCCCGCTTGCCAGCCAACTCCTCCCCGCGAGTAGTGACAACTTAGTTCTCTTCTTGGCTGGGCAGGCTCTTGATGGAGGAAAGCAGAGAGGCCACGCATGGCACCCACGCCGCGCTGAGGATGCTCAGGAGCCCCGCGACCCCACCACCGCGCGCGGCGAACAGGTACCCACCGCGCCGGGTGGCGATGGGCGCGGCTGCACCCGCAGGACTCTGCCTGGAGTTGTCTGGCTGGGGGAAGATTGAGTGTGTGTGTGTGTGTGTGTGTGTGTGTGTGTGTGTGTGTGTGTGTGTGTGTGACAGGGAGGCAGAGGGGATATGTGTGTACACAGGAGCGTGTAACTCCTCGCTCCCTCCATCCCCCCCGTAAAGCCTGTTCCTCCGTGCGGAGGTTCTTAGAACCAAGGGACATCCGAAACATCTGCCCTTAAAAAAAAAAAAAATGGGTGCCGAGTTCCCCTCTCGATCACAGTGTGTTGAAACTCCCCAGGAGAAGCAGCTCAGCCTGTCTTTATTGAGGCATGTGGCTGGTTTGCCTTCCACCTTTACGCTTTCAACTGCACCGGTGTGAGACTCACGTTCCGGAGAATGCAATTCTGTGCACGATGCTGAGAAGGTTTTAATCTTCAGTGAATGGAGACTTGAAATTGTTCTTTTTCACACACATGAGTAGTAGTTATCCATGTGCAATAATTATCTGGTTTTTATCTTGTGTTCTGATTATAAAAGTAATGCAGGCTTGGTGCAGAAAGTTAGATAACATGAGAAATGTGTAAAAGTAATATTCACCCAGAGTTCTACCACCCAGAGATCATATTAAGGTTTTGGTCTATAGTCTTTAGTTATATATATATATATATATATATATATATATATATATATATATATATATATATATATATATATATATATTTAAAATATACTTAAGATTATCCTTGTAGTTTGTGTTCTGCCTTTTTTCTAAAAGAAAATAGAGTTACACATATTAAATTTTATTCCTCAAAATATTGCTTTTGATTGTTGCTTAATTTGTCCTATGAATGTGCCACAATGCATTTAACTGTTTACAGTTTTAGACATTTAGACTGTTGCCTGTTTTGCTTTTTGTTTTGGTTGGTTTCCTATTAATAATTCTACTGAGTACCTTCTTGTATGCAAATCTTCATTTTAAATTCTTCAGGATGGACTGATAGAAGTTGAATTATTAGGCCAAGGAGTAAAATACATTTTAGGTTCTAAGTATATATGGTCAATTGCTTCCTAGGAGAATTGGATAAAATTACATTTCACCAGCAGAAAGTGCTGCTTCATACCTCAGCATTGCTATTATTACTGGAATTTTGTATATTGCAATGTAGTTTCCTATTCTTCTCCTCCATCTCTTTTCTTCTATGTATTATTCTGTATATTCTAGGCTCTTGGGCCATCTTAATCTTCTGATTACGTGACTGAAGGTTCCTGTGTGGCTACTGCATGGCCAGCAGAAGGGTCGTGAGCCTGGAAGAAATCTTAAAGTGCAGGAACAGCACTGCCTCTCAGAATCCTCCTTTTGGAGGCACTGAAAAATCCTGGAGTAGCAAAGCTTTTGAAAATAATACTGGCCTATGCTTTTATTTTATGCATGATTGTATAGCCTAGCTTTCCAGTGAACTGGGAACATTCCATCTTTTTCCAAGTCCTGGTACTGTTTGTTACACTTTCTGGGGTTCCCCCTTGGGGAAAGTTTTGAAGAATGTGCTAATTAAATTATCTGGTCCTAGGTCTTTTCTGAGGTAATTCTTTGATGAATTTTCCAGCTTCTTTTGGCATAATTCTTTTGTGCTTGGCATACTTCTTGAGCTAGGTGATTCATATTTTTTTCTGAATGTGGTACATTTTATTAAGATTGTTTTATTTGTATCATTCTGTTGTATGTTTTAACACCTCTTTTGATCTATTTATATCTCCTTTATCATTTATGATTTTGATAATTTATATAGCAATGGTACAAATTTTAGTATATATGACTTGATTGTGTAAAGAAATTATAGTTTCCTTATTTTGTCCTTTCCCTCTGCCTTCTGGGATGGCTTCTCAAGTTTGTCATCTACATTACTGAACTATTTTTCTGTAGTTTCTGTTCTCCATTTGGCCCTATCTAAAACAATAAGTCTATAACATTTTTATTCTTTATGGGTTTTTTTCACCTTTTTTTCAGCCTGCATCTTAGTTTGCATCTTAGACAAAACATCTAAGGGATTTTTAAACTCTTACCTTTCATTTCTTCATATTTTCTTGAGAAGCAAATGCTTTCTAAAAATCTATTCTGTTTCTTATTGTAAATAATTTTTAAGAGTAGTATTTTTCTCTATATCTTTTCTCCCCATAAATTATAGAATTTTTTCATAAGTTTTATGATTTAGGGGGCTTATTTTTAGATATTTCCAAATGAGGAGGCTCCTCTTTGTCCTTGTGCTCATCAGACAGGACACTTTAGAATTCCTCGTGCTCCCCACTAGGTAGCCATTTCCTTCTTAAAGGATATAGCACATGAGACCCTTAACCACATAGCCCTTAAACAAATATTGTCATTGTTGTTTTTTAATTTGACTTTTAAAAGCACTGTGGTAAAATACATAGAACGCGAACTTACCAATTTGAGTTCTTAAAAAAGAGTTGTGCTACATAACAGGTAATCAAATATTTACTCACTTGAGTTGTTAAATCCTGGACCTCACAGCTATCTCCTGCTCCCATGTTTTGACCTCATGGCCATCCGAAGACGCGTATATTCCTGGGTGATCCAAAACCACCTGGATTTCTGCTGCTGCCAGGAATGGCGCATGACCGGTGTCACCTGAACTCCAGTGGGCTGTGGTCCTGGGACTGTCCCCATGTCTGCCACCGACTTTGTGTCCTGAGGTGTGATGGCTGACTTTCTTTCTCATCTTCTTCTGTTGCTTTATAATCTCCTATAATTGGAGTCCACTCTCAAGAGGGCATAGAAAGAAAGCCGTCTAGACAGTCCCCATGGCCTCAGGAGACAGGTCCTTCTTCTGTGGGAGCAGCCACCTGATTTTCTGGTTGGGGCAGGCCCTCTTTTTCCCTGAGGGTAAAGAAGGTAGACATGGAGAGGAATATCGAAAGCCTCTATTTTTTTTTTTCTCTCTCTCCCTTGACCTGCTCTGTTTCAGAGGTGAAATTTTACATTGGCTGCTGGTCATTTCTCCATGTGGTTTTCCATATGCTCTCTCGTTAATAGTATTTCTCCCCCAAATCTGGAAAATTCCCGAAGCGGCTGTGTGTGGTTGTCCTTTCATGTAGTCTTGTGTACTTTCGTAAGAATGTAAATAGTCTGGAAGAGGGAGGATCAGGCACCGTTTCCTCTGAACTGCCTTATACCAAAAGTTGTAATAATATTTTATTTGACATTTTTCTGTTGTCTGTGTTCACACTGGGATCATAACTATAAGCTGCAGAAAATTCAGGATGAGTGTGAATTGGAAATGAAAAGAGGGCCGTGCAGCGCAGCAAAACCCTGAAACAGCTGATTTTCACTCTTTCTTCTCCACTCCACCTTCAAAACTGATGAAGGCTATTGAATTTTACTTTCAAAAACAATAAAATTCACTTTCATGTCTTTACGTCTTTGCCTTTAGAAGTAACGATACTCTACATGTCCTGCTTTTAAAAATGTAGTACATTTTAACGTTGCCTCGAGTTTCTGAAATAATTTGAAATGAGGCTTTAACGCTTGCAGTCTGCCTCTTTTTTATACTTTTGGATCTTGGGCCTTAATTACAGCCCTTCTCTTTTAAGGTTTAGAGGGAAGTCGCCTCCGTTTCTGCTCTGGTGTCACTCACCTGTCTCCCCGTGTTCCCTGTTTGGAAGTGGGTTTCACTGGGCTTTCCAAATTGGCATTTCCCCCATCCGTGTGTTCTCTGGTGTCTGTAGCACATCCCCAGCTGCTCTGCCCCGGTGAAAGCTGCAGGACACAATTGTCCCAGGAGCCCACCGGAGAGAGGGCTTCAGAACGTGGGCTGCAGTCACCGCTGGCCTCTGGGCACGTTGCCACATGGACAGGAAAGCCAGGATGAGCTTGAAGGACAGGAAGAAATGTTCTGCTCTTTCCTTTGCTTTGTCGTGTAGGTAGATGACGGGACCAGGAGTCCGTGAAGAAGTGGTTGGTGTCTGATTGTCCCAACTCTCGCTTTGGAGGTTGTTGGAGGTGGAATTTTATTTTCTGTTACGCTCATCTAACGCGACTGCTTTCCTGGCAGAGCCTCCCTCCACGAGAGGGTGGGTGTTTCTTTTTATGACCCGAGAGGTGACATTTGGCAGGCAGTACTGTTCACACGTGAATGTCAAAGTGAAGATGGGTCCATCGAAACATAAATCAAGGTTGCCTTAGCATCGTCGGGCCTTGTGTGTTAATTCACTGTGTCCTTAGTGGACATTTTTCTTGAGCCAACAGGCATTTGGATGAATTTGAAACAACAAAGAAAAGCCTGACTGCCTGGTGGGAGGAATGATTTTTTTTTTTTTCCCCCAGGAGTTCTAGAGAAGCACAAACATTTTGAGAGATTAGGTGCTAACAGGAAATGGTGAGAAAAGAGACTTGGGCACAGTGGAAGGGATATGAAGAGAAGCAAAGGGAATAAATATATCTTTTCATCTGCCGGGTGCAGTGATTCCTTTTAGAGCCACTCGTATTAGCTGCTCTGTGGTTGAAGGGTTCAAAGGGTCTAGAACCTGTCATTTGGTGACAGAAGAAAGAAGCTCTTTAAAGAGCCACTGATGCCATGAGTAAACTCGAGGAAAGGTTCTTGTGTCTTGATGTCTTATTTTATAGCTTCTTTTCCCATTAAGGAGATGGCTATTGCTATTGTATCTTTATCTGTGCACATTTAGGAAGTTAGGTTATCCAGGGCAGATAAATCTATCTTGCCTATACTTTCATGTTTTGAAACTTTATCTTGTTTCATGAAGTACTAAGAATTCTTGGTACATGCTGTAGAAAATCAGTCAATAAATAATTCTTGAGAACATTCGTTTTCATGGGCATAATTATTTCTGAAGGTAATTCTATAGGGCATAACCTGTGCTTTTAAAATTATTGTAAAATAATTTCCATTATCTTGTTAGTTATTATAAAAACACTAGAATTCTCTAACATATAATTTTTAAAGTGCGGTATTCTAAAACACTGAAGTTGTAGTTTATAAAGACTACTCATTTTGCAAATGATTAAAATCTCTCACTGATGGCCAGAATCTCAGATGGAATACAGTGGCCCACAGGCTACCTTGGAAGATATATTCAATATTCCATATATTCTTTTTGAGATTCTATCTCAATATTTTTCTTTCTCTATGGGATCAAATGTGTGATCCCCAAGCTTTGTGTTTGGAATGTTTTCTTTAATGCTATAGTAGGTATTTTATAATACATTTGATACCTTGTTATTTCAGGGAACACAGATATCCCATGTGTTTATATTTGTCAACATAGCTTTACTATTTGCACATTAACTAATGGGCAAATTTTTATGGTTTTGATTTGGGCATTTATCCAGCACTCTTCATTCATTTTGGGGATACCAAAAGCATTCATGTTTTCTGTCTGGGGAATATTATTCATGCAATCGATTGCAGTTCAGTGAGGCCTGTGCCTTCTCTGTGTCTCCACTGTAATCTGGAACTTCACGTCCAATGGTACTAGGTTTTGGGGGGTATGCTTTATCATGTCACATCACAGGATGGAAACACAGTGACTCATAGATTGTAAAATACCACTAATAACAAAACCTGATTTTATAGCTTATGTGAGTATATAACATTTTGTAATTGGAGGGTTGAAAATTCTTATCTATAATCTTTTTTTAAAACAAGAATAAACATTAATAAATAATTTGAATAAGAAGACTTAAATCTTATGTTATTTGTACATAGGAAAATTTTTTAAATAAAAAATATAGAGATTAGTCACTACATATCTCTGTGGCCCATCTTAGAACCTCTGAGCATTGGAAACTTTATAGAAATAACTTTAGATAAATACCAATAAAAAATATGCATGTCCAAAGCAAAAATTCAGTCTTCCTTCTGATTCTGCTGGGCTTTTGCTGGAAGATACATTTTAACCAAGGAGGCATATTCTAAGCTAAGAGGTCTTTCTCCAAATAAAAGATGTGAGTATATAGCATTTTAACTACTCAAATATGCAAACCTCAGGCTTGGTTTCATAGAAGAAGCTCTAACAATCTGAAAAAAAAAATCTTAACTTTACAAAATTTTGAATAGCTAATTTTTTCTTCATTTTTCTTAAAAGTCGTAATAATAAGACATGTATTACATTTAAAGGATTGGTTTATCTCATCTGTGCTATGAAAACAATAAAAATCAGGTAAGAGCTGCTGTTTAGAGATAGTTTCAAAGGTAGAACTTTCAGATAAGTTTTTTAAAAAATAAATGTAATTTTATTTCCTCTGACAAATTATTTAAAATAAAACTTATTTAAATAAGTTAACAAATTCAGAGGGGAGACTTCTAGATGCCGGAGTGAGGTTAGTTTCTGTATGCAAATGGATCTCTATATGCAAAAATTTAATGTTAGACCCTTATCTCACTCCATGCACAAGAAATTATCTCAACATGGATCATAGACTAAGATCTAAAACCATAAACCTCTATGAAGAAAAGACAGAAGTTTTTCATGGCTTTGGACCAGATAAGGCTATAACTATACTGAAAGTATAGTTAATACAAGAAAATAAATTATATTTTTATCAAATTTTTAAAAAAACTTTTGTGCTTCTACATACACCACTAAGAATTTAAAAAGATAAACTACAGATGGAGAGAAAATATTTGAAGATCATATAGCAATGAAAGAATTGTATACAGAATATATAAAGAACTCTTACAACTCAATAACAAGAAGACAAGCAATCCAGTTTAAAAATGGGCAGAAGAGTCGAATGAATATTTTACCAAAGAAAATATACAGATGATATAGGTGACTAATAAGCATATGAAAAAAATGTTCAGTATCTCTGATCATTAGGAAAAAGACTCATTGAGAAAACCACTTCACACCTTTTGTGATGGATTTTCTGGTACCTCTACCATGTCTGGGGCAGCTCCCTCCCAAGGTTAGGTTCTACTACTGTAGCTCATGACAGTTTTTTTGGTATAACCAAAAAAAGGGTTATTATTCACACAGGTAGGGAAGGCCAGAGTGGGGGAAGGGAGGATGGCTCTCCAGGAAAAGTTCTAAAACAGAGAGAAAAAGAGGGAGAGGGAGAGGGAGAGGGAGAGAGAGAGGGAGAGAGAAAGAGAGAAAGAGAGAGAGAGAGAGAGAGAGAGAGAGAGAGAGAGAGAGGAGAGGGAGAGAGGAGAGGGAGAGAGGAGAGAGAGAGGAGAGAGAGGGAAGAGAGAGAGGAGAGAGAGAGAGAAGAGAATGGAGAGAGAGAGAGAGAGAAAGGGAAAAGAGAGAGAAAGAAAGAGAGAGGAGAGGGAGAGAGGAGAGAGAGAGAGATAAGAGAGAGGAGAGGGAGAGAGTGAGGAGAGGGAGAGAGAGAGAAAGAGAAAGAGGAGAGAGAGACGAGAGTGTAGTGAGCACAGGAGTTTTGTAGACTCCTTATGAATCCATGGGTAGCCCTGAGATCTTGAAGCCAAGTTTTACATTTGAGAAATTATTCTTAGAGTAACTGAAAATCAGTATTCCTTTGGCTCCAAGGGTTGTAATCTCTTATTTCTCATTACGGTGAGAACCACGGGCATTGCCATCCTGAACCCTGCAGAAATCCCCCATTCAAACCACTGTAATGGAGTGAAGCTGGCATCCTATTTAAAAATGTTGGCACTGAAATGGAGGAAGTATGTGTGACCTGTATATGATTTCAAGCTTGTGTTGCTAACAAACTTTTTTCTATGCTTATGATAATGGAGAAAATAAAATGGAATAAGCATTGCTAAGAGTCACTTAAAATAGAATCAGGAGGCCATCGAGGAAGTGGGGACTGTGCCTCAGTTCTCAGGACTGTACTGTTAAGTCACTAACCTGTTGGAAAACTCAGCTCAAGGCGGAGGCATAAAGATCCTGGGATGACAACTGCTGCGTGGACATATGTGGACTTGACATTCTCCTTGTAGTTTATGCCTCTCTTATTTGCATGTTGGAACCAACCAATCCCTGTAGATTATGCCTCTCTTATTTGCATGTTGGAACCAACCAATCCCTGTAGTTTATGCCTCTCCTATTTGCATGTTGGAACTAACCAATCCCTGTTAACCTAGCCAGACTCCTTCATTTGCATGGAGGACCAAATTAGGAACCACACCTATTAATGGCACTCCTGTAAAACCTTGCCTTTCTTTCTTCTCTTTGGAGCACAATTTAGGTTGCTACCTGAATCTGTGCCTCCTGGATTGCAACCCCTTTTTGCTCAAATAAATACTTTCTTTTTTGTTTTTCGGTCCTAAATTTCATTTTTTAAATTGTATTAAATTTATTGGGGTGACATTGGTTAATAATATAAGTTTCAAGTGTACAGTTCTACTTTAAAAAAGAATGTTTACTCTGAGAACTAATTTAAGATCTTCCTTTCCTTGTTGAAAGATCTTCACAGCTATAGGGAGTGTTGAGTCTGTGTGATAGAACTGAAAATACCTAAACATGTGTCTTTTATACCAAAGTTTGTGATGAGACCAACAGTGGTAATTTAAAAGAAGTCACCATATCTTCTTCCTACAGAGAGCAACCTCCAATTAGGCAACCTTTAAATCCATCATATTGGGGATAGATAGCAGGCTTTGGCAGACATCTTTCTTATGGTGGCATATAGAATAGACTGTTTGGGGGGTTCGGGCCCTCGGTTTCAGCGGGTCCCTTTGTATTATGTGACTCAGTATGGGCTCCAGGTGTGAGAAGGAGTGGCAGAATGGGGAGTTGTTATTAAGTAGGAAGGGGAATTCTGCTTGGGTTTTGTAGATCTATAGGTGAATAATCTGAATAGAATGAGAAGAGGTACCCTAGTTACACGGTGGTAGAATGTCGTAAGACCCAAAAGTCAAGAGTTCAAGGTGCCTAAGGCAGAGGGCAAGGCAGAGATCCATTTGAGAAACCATTGTCTATTTTGTAATTTTAAGAGAGTGTCTTTCAGCAGGCCATTTCATCTGTGTATCAAGATTCTCTATTAAGACTGCTGCCTGTGGACACTATGAAAAATGGAATTCCAAATGATGCCTTGTAAGACCCGTGCCTCCAACTGAATGAGTCGTGTGTGTAAAGATTGGAGTGGATGCTATCTGGGGGCCCAAAAGGAGCTATCACAGTTTCGCTGAGACTTACCTCGGTGATGTCAGCAGTGACATCCTGGGAAGGAGAAACCATGTGAATTTTAGTCATTGTGAAAGCATAATGATTTCTGCCTGCAGATTGGGGCAGCGGCCCAGTAAAATCAACATGCTAATTAGAGAAGGAGCATTTGCTCCTTGATATGATTCTTATTGGCCACAATGTTGGGCCAGAATAGAGCACAGAAATCACCTTGGGAGGCGAGGGTTTGGGCTAGAGCCTATGGCATCGGGATGCCCTGGTGTCCTGCCCCATGTTTAAGGTTCCAAAGGCCATACTGACCAGGCCCTTAGAACCAAAGGAATGGGGGCACTCTATGAGTTTACTTATAAATTTGTGAGCAAGTTGGTCAGTTATGGCTTTAAAATAAGCTTCCTCCATAGGACTTGTAATAGAGGCTGAAACATGAGGGACTTTAATTATATGTGATATATGAGTGAAGTTTGAGCAGCAATATATTCCCAACATGGAAGACCCTACAGGGAACAATCCTGAATGCAAAATCTATTTTGTACCCGTAGATCAGACCAGACAGTGGGGCCATTAACTACCAACCAATATGGACAACAAACATATCTTTATCGTGGGAATCCTCCAGTGCCAAAGTGACTGGCCGTTTGGTCCCAACCTTTATCAAGGATGTCTTGGTAATTGGATGGAGAGAAGCAGCTTTCCACTGGGTTCTATCACATATGGCGGTGGGACCATTGTTTGTAAAATCAATGAATTCCCTTTCTCCTGGACTCGGGGGCTCCTGCAAATGGCCAACAGGGCCAGTTCAGGGGTGATCTTTCTCGGATCCATGGACTTGGGCAAGGAGACTCTAAAAAGCATGAGAATGAGTAGCTAAGGCTTCCACAGTAAAGGAATCACCAGATAGGACTAGTGGCACCTTTATCTGGATGGCTTTTTGGGTAGACTCAAGGGTCTCCATTCATATTGGGCTGATTTTCTTGTGATTGCCTAAATAGATTTGAATGACATGTGTCGATGGGGAATATGTTGCTTCTAGAAGCCAAATAGGCAAGTAGATGTTGGGCTTGTTTGAGAGTAGTAGGGGTAGGGTTATTGACTGGAGATGGTATGGATCAGCTTTCTGGGAACCAAATGATGCTTCCAAATCAAACCAAGGCAGTAGATCCTTTTGGTGTCAGTGACCCAACTGGAATCAGTCAAAGTCCAGACCATGTTACAGTTCGCATGTCATATGCAGTAGTTTCATGAATTTCTCCCCTCAATAGAGTATTGTCAATATAATATTCTGCCATCGATGGGTGCTTGAGAACAGAACAAGGCCAGAAGGTCCTGTCTGCATCAGTCGTGAGGATGTAGCTATATCCTACAGGTAATTTAGTCAAGGTACACTGCAGTACCTGAGAGGTGAATGCATATTGTGGCCATGATGCTGGAAAAATGGGGCAGAATAAAACCTAGTAGCTAGATCAGAAACTCTGAGGATCTGCCTCAGGGTTATTTATCATTTCTGTGATGATGCAGATGGTCCCCAGTCTTATGATGGTTGGACTTACAATTTTTCAACTTTACAGTGGTGTGAAAGCAATATACATTCCGTAGAAACTGGCTATAGGCTAAGCTGTGATGTTTGGTAGGCTAGGTGTATTAAATGCATTTTGAGTTATAATATGTTTAACTTAGTATGGGTTTATTGGGACATAACTCTATTATAAATTGAACTGCATCAGTATTTATGAGCCTTCTTGTCTAAGGTGTCTCAATCTCAATTGTTAGGGTTTGAGTTATCTCCTTTAGCCATTTGCTGAAATGTTGGCACATTAAGGAGCACCCATACTCTTCTTTGTTGATGACTTTTACACTGGCTCAAGAGTACGTTAGTTTCTTTGGAATCTTTAGGTGGGGAGAGGGTAAAGCATGTTGGGATGGTTAACATTTGAGTTTTAGCTCCTGGGCACCAACGGTGAGCCCCTCTGTACCATGAAGATCTGGATTTTTATAGCAGAATCAAGGGCAGACACGGCTGCAAGGATATTTGTTGCTCTTGGTGCTCTAATTAACCCTTTCCCCTTGGGGGTGAGCCTCAGCAGGCCACAGAGTAATAGTTCTGCTTCGCAGTTCCTGTGGGGCCCTGCTGACACACTGGATTGCTACTGCTGGTGTTTTTTGTTGTTGTTTTTGTTTGTTTGTTTGTTTGTTTTTTGATCACTGATTGTGTATTGAAAGGAGTAAGAGGTTCCAGGACACCAGATAAACCAGTTCTGAGGTTTTCCTCAAGATAAAGTTTAACAGCTCCAGCTTCTTCAGTGTTTTTCAAAATACAAAAGAAAAAAGTGGAGGTGGTTGTTTTTGATGGCAGATCTGACCCCTGAGTAAGCTTCATTAGGATTGTGTAGGGGGCGGCACAGACAGGCGGGAGGGTGAGATTTAGAGGTTGCTGGCACTAAATTAGTCATCAGTGGAAGTCCAAGTGGAACTACTTGGCAAATGCTTTGCTAGTTCCTTTGAAAATTAACATAAACTTGTCATATGACCCAGGAATTCTACTCCTAGATATCTCCCCAAGGTAAGTAAAAACATATGTCCGTACAAATATAGGCATTATATGCGAATGTTTATAGCAACATTATTCATAATCACCGAACAATGGAAATGGTCCAAATGGCCATTAATTGGTGAACTGATAAACAAACTGTGATATATCTGTACCGGAAATACTGTTCAGCAATAAAATGGAGTGATACGTGAATACATGCTACAACATAGATGCATCTCAGAAATCTTATTGCTAAGTGAAGGAAGCCAGACTCGAAATGTTGTCTGGGTGGGAAACAGACATAAAAAAGCCGATCAGTGGATGCGTAAGGCTGTGGGTGGGGATACGGTAGAAACTGAGTACCGGGGACCTTTTCACTGTGATGGAAGTCTAATACTGGATTGTGGCTACAGTTGTGTATATATACTAACTATCATTGAATTGGGTGCTTAAACTATTTATGGGCAGGAAGTTTCGTGAGAAGATACATGTTGGCGTTGCTGGTTTTGCTCTGTGTGTACGTCTCATGCAGTGTATGTGCATGTATGTGGGTGGGTTTCAAATATAGGAGGCTGATGAGTGTAAGTTATGTGTTGTTGGGATATACAGAGGATTGAAGTAGTTTTGAAGAGCATCAAACGTTTAAAACAGCTGCCTAGGTAATCTACAGCGTTGTCAATAATATTATTAGGTGAGAAATAGACAAAATGGGCAATGTTCCTCGTTAACATTCAGATTCTTACATTTTTTAAAAAATGTTTTCTAAGCAGTTCAAGTCAGGTTTGAAATGCAGTTTATTTAAAATAGAGAACGATCTCTCAGATGTGAGTACTTGCGAAGTGTCAGGCATTATGTCAAGCTCAACGAAATCAATACGATTTAGCAATTATTGAGCTGTCACCACGTGCTGGGTTTAGCTGCTTGATATGTGGGACTCCACTTAATTCTCACTGCACAGAACACTGTTCTGTGAGACTGTTAGTATCCCCATCTTACAGAAGGAGAAATCGAGACCTAGAGGGTTTCGTCACTTGTCCCAGGCCACATAGCTGAAAGGGGCAGCCGACTGACTTCCCAGGCAGTGCTCCAGATGGAGAAACAGGGGTACGTCACACTGTGTCCTATGTGAAAAGCAGGCGATCTTTCTGGACATATAGGGGGGCTGTAGAAAATGACAGCAGGGAGTGTTTGCAAATGACCGAGACTTGCAGGGACATGTCAGGGTGAGCCCGGAAGCCATGCGCCGTCTTGGGAAGCAGGGGGCCAGCACAGAGGGGATCTGTGAACTCTTTCAGACTACGAGTCCTTAATGAAGTCAGATGAGCAGCTGTGAGGATACACAACAAACCAAAACTGGAGAAGGGGCTGCAGGGGTCCATAGCCCTGCACTCCAAGGCACTAGTCCGGGCCCCAGGCCATTGTTGGAAAGAAGCCCCCAGAGAGCTCGCCTCAGCGTGGGCTCCTTCCTGTCTGGATGGATGGGAGATTAGAGCCACGCTGAGCTGTGTGGGCATGCAGAGTCTGTGCCAGACCCCTGTGGGCTGGCGCTGTCCTCCAGGGCCCACCTTCAGACGGGAGACGTCTCAGGTATCAAAGGAAACCACCAACCATGCCGGAGAAAATGCACTGAGACCCTGTGATGCACTTTCCCAGGTTGGAAAGAAGTAGCCTACTCAGACAGCTTACCTCGATCCAGCCAGATTTAATTGCTGTGTGCGTCCCCCTCCCCACCCCCCTCACAGTCACAGGCACAGGCTTCCTGTGCCCACCGACAAGCCATTGAGGACGGTCCAGGGAGCCCACACATCTACCACATTCACCACGAATTTCATTAAGAGCAAGTTTCCTAAGAAAAGAATGAATTTTGTGTCCAAACGATTCTATCCTGACTCACTCAGAAAGGTGATTTTCTTTTCTTTTGAAAATGTTCTTCCCAGCAGTACTGATTCCAGCACAGTCAAAGGTTATTAATGGCTTCATTCATCCATTCAGTGGATATTTACGCTGCAGGAAACCTGTGCTCTTATCTCAGAGCTGGGTACCAGGAGAGGGGATATGCTGGTGGTACCTAATTTGATTTGGGTGAAAAACAGCCTTCCTTCCTTCGTGAGGCCGTTGCTAAGTTCAGCTCAGCATGTGTGACGAAGCATACCAAGCCCTTAGTGTCCAGTCTGGTCAGCCAGAGGTCCCATATCTGTGACAGTCTGAATAAGCATCACTCACTGCTCTCAAGGTGTCCCCAGCCTAGAGAGCGACAGGCACCCGTGATGACCATCCAGTGTAACTGCTGTCATGGAAACGCCCAGGCAGAGTGACAGCCCAGGGGATGAGAGCCAGGGGAGGCCGGACAGGTAAGGGCACTGGTGTCGAGTCTCGAGGCGTAAGTAGACATTCCACAAGCAGGCAAAGAGGGAAGTAGACATTTGTGACATGTGCAAAGGCTTGGTGACATAGTTTGTGAAGTTGAAACACTTTCAGGGTGGCTGGACCTGGGGTGTGAATGGAGGAGTGGTGGACACATGACACATGAAAAAGTGTACAAGTGCTAGAAAACAAGAGATGCTCCCAGCTAAATAATTCTGGTGTCATCTCACCGGATGGGGACACCCACCGAAGGGCTTTCAGGAGGGGTGCCACGATGAGCTTTGTCATTTGGACAGTGGACTCGGGAGCTAGTGGAAGGCAGGCTGAGGTTCAGCGAGGACGGCCAAACCAGTTATTCGAGTAGTAGGACAGCTGCGGCCCCAGCCACCCGCCCTTCTCCCAGGGATAGCAAAGGTGCTTACCTGGTTGAGCAGGTGCCTACACGGGGGGTATCTTGCCTGAACCATAGGCCCAACATCCATTTCTATGCAGCTGGGGTCGGTGTGACTCTCCCCCGTGCAGACGATGGATTGAAAGGGAAGGAGCTAAGAAACCATCAGGAGACCATCCTGGCCAGAAATCAGGACGGGCCTGAGTTAAATCCCACATGATAGGAGCAGATGGGAATTTAAGGAGAAAAATGGGGAGTTTGGACCCTTGTCTTGGTAATTGAATAAAACTGAGGGGGATACAGAGGAGCCCGGTCAAGGTCAGGGGTGCATTCAGTTAAGGACTGTATTAGTCTGCTTTGGCTGCTGTAACAAAGAGTTACAGGCTGAGTGGCTTAAACAATAGAAATTTCTTTTCTCATTAATTTCATTTAGTTCTCGAGGTCAGGAATCTGAGATCGAAGTGTCTGCAGAGTTGGTTCTTCCTGAAGGTTATGAGTGAGGGGTTGGTTCCAGGCCTCCCTCCTTGGCTTGCAGGCAGCCGTCTTCTCCTTGGGTCGTCACATGGTCTCCCCTCTGTGCGTGTCTGTGTTTCAATTTTCTCTTCATATAAAGACACTAGTTATATGGATTAGGGCCCTCCCTAACGACCTCATTGTAACTTAAGTAACCCCTTTAAAGGTCCTCTCTCTGAATAAGTAATATCCTGAGGTACTGGGGGTTAGGACCCCAACATACAAATTTTGGGGGTAGGAGGACACAGTGCATCCCATAACATGGAGACTCATATAATGGGGTTTACCTATATTTCCGATGACCTGCATTGGTGTATGTTATTTGTAAGGTTGGAGGGTAACTTTCATAGAAGGAATCCTGTGACCTAAGTCAAGGTGGTAGATCTTAACATAGTTTTGGAAATTCAGATGTTTTCAAGGTGAGTACAGTTTCTTTGGCTTCTCATGGCTGACGTCTGAGGGACAATAACTGAGTGTCAGTGGGTTTATATAGGATATTTCTGGAGTGGTCATGATCTAGTGCTTGTAGTTCTGGATGGTGCGTGTGTGCGTGTGTGTGTGTGTGCGTGTGTGTGTGTGTGTGTTTGCATATGATGCATTATTTTGAGCCAGGAAAAATAAAATTCCTTAAGAGTCAGAATGGACTTAGATGAGCCTAAATTCCCCTCTTTCCTCAGCCCATCTGTGTTGATCACCTGAGGCTACCTTAACAAAATACCACAGATGGGAGGGCTTAAACAACAGGTGTTTATTTCTCATAGTTCTGAAGGCTCGAAGTCCAAGATCAGGGTATCAGCATGACTGGGTTCTGGTGAGGGCTCTCTCCCTGGCTTACAGATGGCAGCCTTCTCACTGTGTCCTCAAATGGGAGAGAGAGATGATACAGATACAGATACAGATGATATAGATACAGATGATAAAGGGGTATAGATACAGATATGGATACAGATACAGATACAAATACAGATGTAGGTGATACAAATACAGATGATACAAGTACACATGATATAGGTACACTCGAAACAAATACAGATGATACAGGTACAGTTACAGATATAGATACAGATAAAAAAAATAGAGCGAAAGAGTTTTCTGGTGTCTCTTCTAAGGGCATTAATCCCATCGGATCAAGGCCCAACCTCTTGACCTCATCTAACCCCAATTATCTCCCAAAGGCCTTATCTCCAAGACTCTCCCATTGGAGTTTCAGGCTTCAGCATGTGGATTTTGGGGAGACACAAATGTTCAGTTCATAATAGTATTCTAACTATGTGGCCTTAGAACATTTACTATCCTCCCACTATGTCTGTCTCTCAAGGTGGTGGGAGGGTAAAAGGAGATAACGCAATGCACTCAGGGCCCAGCATGGAGGAAGTGTCTGATCAATGAGTCTCAGTTTGTCTCAGTAGAACTCTAAAGCAAATTCTGCCTCATTATCGTCTGTCCATGGTGGTCTTGATTATTAATGTTGTGTGCTCTAATAAGAATTGAACTTTATATTATAATTTATATTATAATATAAATAATATAAATATAAGTTATAATATATATTATAATTTATAATTTATAAACAATTAAAGTATATAGTTTGAGAACTACTATTCATTATTTTTAAGTGAATTTTTATTGTTTGCTAAGTCCTAAATAGTTAAAAAGCCAAAGAACACTGCAGGCATACCTTGGAGATATCACTGGCTTGGAGTCAGACCACTGCAATGAAGTGAATAGAGCAATTAAGTCATAGGAGTTTTTTCATTTTGCGGTGCATGTCAAAGTTATATGCACTATACTGTAGTCCTTTAAGGGTGTAATTGCATGATGTCTAAAAAATGTATATAACTTAATTAAAAAATACTTTATCACTAAAAAAATGCTAACCATCCTCTGAGCCTTCAGCGAGTTGTAATCTTTTCGCTGGTGGAGGGTCTTGCCTTGATGTCGATGGCTGCTGACTAATCACACTGGTGATGGCCACCGAAAGTCCAAGTGGCTGTTTCTTAAAATAAGACAGCTTGACGCATGGCATAACTTCCTACAAAATCGGAGTCGGTCCTCTCAAACCCTGCCACTTCTTTATCAACTAAGCTTATGTAATATTCTAAATCCTTCTTTGTAATTTCCACAGTCTTCACAGCATCTCCATCAGGAGTAGATTCCATCTCGAGAAATCACTTTCTTTGCTCATCCATAAGATGCAGGTCCTCATCAGTGAGAGCTTTCTCCTATGATTGCAGCAGTTCAATCACATATTCAGGCTGCTTTTAAGTCTAGTTCTCTGGCTATTTCCATCGCATCCGCTGCTCCTTCCTTACCTGACGTCTTGAACCCCCCTCAAAGTTATCCATGAAGCCTGGAGACAACTTGTGTGAAACTCTTATTTATGTCAATAAGTTAATCTCATCCCATGAATCATGAATTTTCTTAATGGCATCTAAAATGGTGAATCCTGTTCAGAAGATTTTCCTTCTACCTCACCCAGATCCATTGGAGGAATTACTGTCTATGGCAGCTCTAGCTTTATGAAATGTTTCTCTTAAATAATAAGACTTGAAAGTCAGAATTACTCCTTGATCCATGGACCGCAGAATAAATGTTGTTTTAGCGGGTGTGAAAATAGCATTTATCTGGATGTCCGTCTCCATCAGAGCTCTTGGGTGACCAGGTATAATATTTTGAAAGGAGTCTTTTTTTCTGAGCATAGGTGGCTTAAAATATTCAGTAAACCATGTTGTAAACAGCTGTGCTGTCATCCAGGCTTTGTTGTTCCATTTATAGAGCATAGGCAGAATAGATAAAGCATAATTCTTAAAGGCCCAAGGATTTTTGGATTGGCAAATGAGTACTGGCTTCAACTTAAAGTCACCATTACTTTAGCCCTTGAAAAGAGAGTCAGAATCTCTGAAGGCAGGCATTGACCTCTTTCTGGCTATGAAAGTCCTAGGTGGCATCTTTTTCCAGGCTAAGGCTATTTCATCTGCATTGAAAATCTGTTGTTTAGTGTAGCCCCCTTCATTAATCCTCTTAGCTAAATCTTATGGATAACTAGCTGCAGCTTCTACATCACCACTCACGGATTCACTTTGGACTTCATGTTGTGGAGATGGCTTCCTTCCTTAAACCTCATGAACCAACTTCTGAAAGTTTCCGACTTTTCTTCTGTATCTTCCTCACCTCTTTCAGTCTTCATAGACCTGGGGAGGACTACAGCCTTATTCTGCATTAAGCTTTGGTTTGAGGGAGTTGTGGCTGTTTTCATCTTCTGTCAAGACGACTAACACTTCCTGCATATCTGCAGTAGGCTGTTTCGCTCTCTTATCATTCAAGTGTTCACTGGAGTAGTACTTTTAATTTCCTTCGGTAACTTTTCCTTTGCATTCACAGTTTGACCAACCATTGCGAGAGATGGAGCTTTCAGCTCGTCTCAGCTTCCCACATGCCTTCCCCACTAAGCTTGATCATTTCTGCCTTTTGATTTAAAGTGAGAAAGGTGTGACACTTAGATACCATTGTTGAGTTATCAGTCAGCTCAATTTCAATATTATTGTGTCTCAGGGAATAGGGAGGCCTGAGGAGAAGGAGAGAACTGGGGGAATGACCAGTTGGCGGATCAATCAGAACAGGGACATCACTGATCAGTTAAGTTCTCCATCTGGTGTGGGCACAGTGTGTGGTTCCCCAAAACTGTTACGATGGTGACATCAGAGATCATTGATCGCAGATCGCCATGACAAATAGAATAATAATGAAGAAGTTTGAAATATTGCCAGAACTACCAAACTGTGATGCAGAGACAGGAAGTGAGCCAACGTCAGAAAAATGTCACCAATGGGCTTGCTCGATGCACGGTTGCCACAAACCTTCAGTTTGTAAAAAACCACGGTGTCTGTGAAACACAGTAAAGCTGAGCACAATAGAATGACGTATGTCTGTATTAGACAATTTTTTCTAAAAAATAATTTTTATGTGGTTTAGACTAGTGTTAGTGCCTGTCACCCAGTAAGTGCTGTCTGTGTGTCATCTCTCAGTATTAACAGACTTAAGAAGAATAGCAGTTCTCTGCCCTTTGATTCACCGCCCCTGCAGTAAAAACTTACAACCCCATCAGCTATTTTTCTGATGTTTACCTCCATATTTCTCAATGATATGCTTCGACTTCTGTTTCTTGATTTTTGGAATTTAATTAATTTATAGAGTTTGTTTCATTATTTTATTATCGAATTTTTAAATTTTATTATATATGGGAGCCTATTTATGGCTGAAATTGATTTAGTCCTCTTATTCCCCAGCCCCCTCACAAAAATGCAGATGTGTACCTCTTCCCACCTTATTTTTCACACTTTATTATTATATTTTATTAATTTTTGAATTCTGTATTCAGTGTATATTATCCTGAGTTTGTATGTATTGTTTACAGCTGTGCTTTTTATTGGACTATAATTTTATCTTGGTTCCTTGTGTTTAATATATATATATACATATATATATATATATATATGTGTGTGTATATATATATATATATATATACATATATATATATATATATATATGTTTTATAGCAGTTTTAGATTCACGGCAAAATTGAGAGGAAGGCACAAAAATTTCTCGTATTCCTCCTGCCCGCTCATTCAGAGCCTCCCCAGCATTGACATCCTAAGTCAGCCAGAGTGGGACATTGGTTACAATCGACAAACCTGACTTGACACGTCATAATCACCCAAAGTCCATGCTTTACGTTAGAGATCACTCTTGGTGTTGTACATTTTCTGGGTTTGGACAAATGTATAATGAAATGTACTTGTCATTATGGAGTGTGTTCACTGTCCTAAAAAAACCTCCTTGCTCTGGCTATTCATCCCTCCATCCCTACTAACCCCTGGCAACCACTGATCCTTTTGCTGTCTCCAAGGTTTTGCCTTTTCCAGACTGTCATACAGTTGGAATCATACAGCATGTAGCCTTTTCAGATTAGCTTCTTTAATTTAGTAACGTGCATTTAAGATTCCTCCACGTCCTTCTATGGACAGATAGCTCATTGCTTTTTAGCAGTGAATAATATTCCACTGTTGAATGTACCACAGTTTACTAATCTATTCATCTATTGGAAGGCAACTTGGTGGCTTCCAATTCTGGCAATTATGAGTAAAGCTAATGTAAACATCTATGTGCAAGTTTGGGGTGTTCTTGTTTTTTCTCTTCCTTGCTTAATTTGTGTTTGCTTAGTTTTGTGGAGGGCTGTTTACTCAACATTCTTCAAAGGAGCTGTAAAATCCCACTCAGCACAATCTAATGATTATATAACCTCTGTTCAATTTATTTTTCTATCAAACACCCCTCTTGGATCCTGCCTGCTGTCCTGCTCCAGTCAGGAGTGATCCCTTTCTCAGCCTGCTGCCTTAATGTCATACTGGAGTTTCATTTCAGGATCATTCTGGGAATTCTCTTAGTCACTCCCTCAAACTGGGGTCCTGGTTTCCTGAATCTCAAACTCTCTTTTTGTATGCTATCCTTGTTCTGGTGAACACATGATCCAATAGCTTCCTCAGAAAGGGTTCTTGAAAGAAAAACTCTTTGAGACTTTGCATGTCTGAAAACATTAATTCTGCCTTCCCACTTTATGATGATTAATCTAGGACTGGAATTCTAGGTTGAAAATCACTTTTCTTCTGACTTTAAAAAGACTTGCTCAGCTGTCTTCTAGCTTCCATTGTTGTTAAATCTGGTGTCTTTCTGATTGATGATTTATACATTGATTCATACATTCATGGATTTATTCATTCAAAAACAATCTATGGAAATATTTCTTCATCTACCATGTGCCAGGTGCACTTTTAGGTCTGGGTATCCAAAACAAAACAGATAATAGTTCTGACTTCGCAGAGTTTACTTTCCAATCTTTTGTATGTGACCTGTTTCCCCCCCCCGCCCCGCCCCTTTAGGTGATACTCTAGTTTCTTCCTTGGGGGTATAATCCTGGCTGTCAGCATTCTGAGCATCACTGGGAGGAGGGCTTAGGTTGTCCCATATACATAGACTGTCACTTAATCATTTTTGTGTATTACTAAAGTATCTCATTCCACCTTCCTTCATCAGTGATGTTTTCAGGTTTTTAGTTTCTCTGGTTCAATTTCTCAACAGCGGCAATATGTCCTGTCTCTTGCTGGTGGGCAGAAGGGATGGCTAGAGAGGAGGTGAGTCCTTCTGTGTTAACCGACCCTCTAGCATACAGGCCCCTGTTTTCTGGGTTCCTCATGCTTTCTAGTTCCTGTGCCTTTCTGAGATTCTGAGGTTAAAACCAGCATGTTTCTATTGGCACTCTACTGTGTAGGCATGTAGGTTTGACCTTTTTTGCTTCATGAAGTCAGTTGCAATTCATCCATCTATTCTTTATCTTCCAAAAAATAGTTTAAATCTCTCATTTTCTGTCTTTCCTCCTTATCTCTTCGCTCTTATGAATTTGGATCTATATTATTCCTTTTAAAAATAATTTTGATGGGAATTTAAAAGGAAGCAGATGCAAATATATGCATTTATTCTACCATGTTTAATCAGAAACTGTTTCATATCTTTCCAAAATTTTAAACTAAATGGATATGCCCTTTTCATGTTAATACACACACACACACACACACACACACACACACACACACACACACACACACAGAGTTTTAATTTTAAAAGGGATTGTTGGGCTATTCCAAGTTTTTAAAGAGTAACATTTTATATATCAAATAACAAATTAACAAATTACATGGTAAGTATATATCTGAAATCATCTCAAAACAGCGGCCCATTTCATTATTATGGTTTTCCTGATGGGAATGAGATAAGATATATATTTCAACCTAAGGCATACCTTACCTGTTCTATAAACACTGTCCAAAATCCAGAGAAGTATGTATCATGTTAGAATTTGTGCTCAAGGTTGATCTCTTTTATTGCATTATATGTTCTATATTAATTTTAAAATAGATTTTTTACACAAAATTAAATATTCTCAAAATGTATTGTTCAAGTTAACATTCTTGCTACAGTACAATAGATGTTTTATACTGATATAACATCTAAGACAAAAATGACGTTTTTATTATGTTGATAAACACAGTACTACTAGTCTCTTTTGTTGTCACAGAAAATGTCAAATCTGGCACTTGCTTCTACAGTCAAAATTGTCATCTTATTCTCATAGGTGTCATTTCAAACAAAGGATGGTGCCCACACAGGACAAACTGGGGACTTCGTAATTACAGATAAAACCAAACATGGCACTAGAGTACATCATTCTGTTGTCAGTTGGGCTTGCCCTGGGGTCTCACTTTGTGGGAGCTTATTAAGCACACAGGTTGCGGGACCCCCCCTCCAGAGGCTGTGACTCAGCGAGTGGGGCTCAGGTATCTGCGTGTAGCAAGTGCACCAGAGAATTCTGATCAGACGGTCCTAAGATGATCCTTTGAGAACCCCAGGTCGGAAGGACCCGTGAGACCTTGAGGCATTGTGACAACATGGCTTAACCAGTTCTATTTCATCTTCACATTTCACATGGCCATTTAGCCATCTATGTTCGGCCAAGAGTTTGGACATCTCAGAGCTTTATGACTGGGTGATCCCATCTAGCTTTCTTGAGCCAAACAATTTCTTTATTTGGCATTTCTCCCTCTTTAACATCCTGTTATACAACACTCTAAAATGATTTTAGTCTTTTTAAAAATTGTGATATTTTCTGATCATAAAAGTATTGTGAAACTATTATAAAAAATTTAGAAAAAAACAATACTTGTAAAAAAATAAAATTACCTATTATCTCACCATTGAAAGACAACTTATTACTTTCCTCATATGGCTGTATTTTCTTCCAGAATACATGTATGTGTGTACACACTTAATATAGTTGAGATCATATTTCAACACACACACGAACACAATTTTGCATCTTTTGTAAAATTTAATATTGTTAAGAATTTAAACATTTGTTATAAGTATGTTTTAAATGACTGTTCTTTTGTCTGAGACTTTCATAGCTGACTCATTCACTTCTACTTCTGTTTGTGGTTATTATAATGCAGACCTCTGCCTTTCCCACTCTGCTTCTATAATACTTATTAATATACAGTATATATTTGCTTATTGACTCATCAGTTGTCTGTTTCACTCTATAAAATGAAGGATCCAAAAGGGCAGAAGTTGAAGTTTTATATTCCCCATCCCCACTCCAACTACATTGTACTCAGCACCCAGAACAGTACCTTGTGTATTCTAGATTTTCAGTGTTTGTTGAATGAATAAGTGATTGAATGAATAAACAGTTCAGTGAACATATAGGCACCCATTATTTTTTTTTCTAAATTAAATTAAGAAAAATTTTTTTGCACCCATACCTTTTTGACTTTACAGATTCTTTTCTCTAGGGTTGAGTTTGGAAGAATAATTACTGTCAACAGGTAATAACAATCTTAAAGCTTTGATCTATGTTGATATTTTGTCAATTCCGGAAAGATTATGTCAGTTTAGACTCTCACTACTGTAAGAATTCTTATTTTTTATCATACTTTTTTATAAATTTAGTATTAGTACGTTTTTAGTTTTGTTAGTTCATTGAGTGAAAACGGCATCTCTTTGTTTTATTTTAAATTTCTTTGATTATTAATAGTTGAATGTAAAGCTATATCTTAGAGCTTCAACCTTACCAATAAGTTAATGACGCCCTGTGACTCTTTATGCCATTTGAGTTCCATAATTATTAAAGCAAGATTGTGTGTGTGTGTGTGTGTGTGTGTGTGTGTGTGTGTGTGTGTGTGTTTGACAAGTTGATGTAGAAATATGTTGTCATGTTGAGGAAAAGTAGAGTTACTATTTTTTTTCCAGATGTAGAATGTTTGTTAATGTCTTGAATCATAAGAAGCTGGAAAGTTAAAATATGATATGTCCCTGGTCTCAAACACCTGCCCCCTTGGACCATGAAACAGGCTTGAAATATGACAACCAATCCCTTGTCCACTTTTTGACAAGCAGAAAAGTTCAGTTTTATCGTCTGTGAGCTCATAATACAAAACCGTAGTTGTTGGCTGTATTTTTTCCTGCTGGTGTGTTTTTAATATAAAGGTCAGAAAGTGACAATAATAACAAGCTTTAAATGCGAGCAGTATTTTTAAGCTTAAATTTGTGTGCATTACCTCATAACGAGTCGCTGAGAACTAACTGGAGCCCCCGTGGAATGGATTCTCAGATTCTCAAAGCAGTCAGCTGAATGGTCCTTTTAGATTTAACACCATCGTGTCACTGTCTTAGTCACTCCCCATCTCTCTCAGAGCTAAAGCCAAAGTCCTTTCAGTGGCTTATGAGGCTCGTGATAAAATCTGGCCCCACTGCCTCTCAGGCCCCACCTCTTTCAAGTTTCCTTCTCGCTAACTGTGCTCCAGCCACAGAGAACCTCTGCATGTTTCTAGAACACGCTATGTTCTGTTGCCTTTTCTGGAAATGTATCCTCTGTGTGGACTACTGCTCCCCAACCCTCGCCCCAAATATCCGCCTAACCTCTTCCTTCCCTTTATTTAGGCTTTTCCCAAGTTGTCAGCTCAGTGAGGTGTCCCCTTGGTGTCACTTCACCCACTGCCCCCCCGGCCCCCACTTTCTCATCTCACTCTGGTTCCTCTTTCCCTGCCTTATTCGTCTCCATGGCACTTTCCACCCTACACCCAAACACAGATTTAGCTTCAGGCATGTTGTCTGTCTCTTCTTGTTCCACAGTAAGCTCCAGGTGGGCCAAGATCTCTGCCTGCTTCATTGACAGCTGTTCCTGGAATAATACCTGGCACATCGTAGAAACCAAATAAATGTTTGTCGAGTTAATTCCTGTTTTACCAGTAAAGAAAATGAGGCACAGAGAATTGAAATGATCTGCCAGACATGACACAGGCAGCTGGTGTAAGGTTTGGGACTTGGGCAAGGAATCCTTCCTCTAGGGACATTTATTTTCGTGACAGAAAGGGTCTCAGCACTGGATTCTGCATTTCTGTTTTGTTTTCACAGCAGGCTCTGCTCTTCTTCTAGTTTATGCTTCCTTCATGGTAGCCTGGGTAGCCTATATATTTCAAAAAATACAAATAAATCTAAATTATGATTCCCCATCCCTCCATTAAACTGAACTTTCATTGTTGACTAAAACGACCACTTTCAAATTGGAGTATAATTATTCTGGTCATACCTGGAGCAATGCGCTTAAAATACCTTTAAAACAGCACTGCGAAGAAATCCCTTTTAGACAAAGGTTATAAATGCTCTTTAAAATATATACCCCGACTGTCTCTCCTTTATCTTCCATCTCAGGAGGGAATGCGACCTTCAGAACAAGGACCCCGAAGATCCTCCCTAATTTGTGTCATTCTGTTAAAGTCACATGTCTTCACTGGAATGGACTCAGGAGGCCACTTTTCCTGGTGATGCCAAGAGCCTTAGGCTTCTTTAGAGGAAGGTGACAGGGTGAGGGAAACCAGGTAACCCTTTCATTTCCAACCCTGCTTTAGTTAGAGATGAATCTCTTTCATCGATTTGCTATATTAAGCATGCATATTCAATCCTATTAGTAAAATATATATATATATATATGGTGGTTCCACAATAAAAAAGTTTGAGGACCATTTGTTTAATCGTTTTGCAGCCGAGTCCCAGAGAAGCTACTCGCTCAACACGTTTCTCTGTCGCTCAGTCCAGGCTTCACTAACTCATGGTTTTAGAGCCTTTAGCAGAGATTTAAAAGTGGGAACCACATGCATAGTTGTCACCTGAGCACCTTAGTGGAAATGACAATTCCTGGACCCCACGTCAGAGTGATGGCCTCAGAATCTGCGCTGGGTCCCAGGAATCGGCATTTTTAAACGAGCCGGGGTGCACCTCATACACCTCCCTTGTGGCACTCACAGGCTGCCTGCTGGTGTCGGGGTCTCAGGACCCTGAAGCTTGTCACTGTCTACTTACTGCTGGACCTCCTTTACCCTCCTCTTCTCCCCACCTTCAGGAATTCTGTTACTGGAGGCAGGAGGGAGACACTCCCACTTTTGTAGGTGCGACCCATGCATCTTCGTACGTTCTTATAAAAGCAAGTTTCTGGAACCTTCTGTGGTTTTTGTCCAGGAGTCAGGAGCATCCAAAAACCCACCAATTAGACTTCAGGGTCATCTGAGAGGCAGTCTTCTCAGCAGAAGCTGTGAGTGCACTGGAGGCAGGAATGCAACAAGGGGCAGTTTCATTCAGATACCTTGGAGCTGATGGATCATTCGAGAGTAGCAGAGAGGTGGAGGGCCCTTGACTCCCATGATGCCAGCGTTGTTGTCGCTGTCCTTCTGCTTCTCTCATTCATGACTGCCTTCCCATCCTGCCTCGTTGCCCGCCCAGCCCCTTTGCTGGCATTGAGAGACATCCTGCTCTCTGTCCTCTGTGCCTTCACACTTCCTTTCTGACCCATTCACTTTGTCGTCCAGGTCCTCAGCTCTTCCCTGGAGCCTAGAGCAGCTGCTCCCTCCCCTGGGAAGCTCTCCCAACTACCTTCCTTCCATTTTCTAATCCCCCCTCTGTATTTCTCCAGCATCGCTCATAATCATCATAGTCCAGCAAATCGAATCTTTATGTGCCCATCTCCTTTGGGGAGACGGAGAGGTCCGTGCAACCAGGGACTGCCTATTATTTCTGTATCTCCTGCATTGACTGAATGTCATATCACACGTAAGAACATATTTGTTGAATGAATCAATTAATGGATGAATGAGAGTATTAGGTTTTCTAATGCACTCTAACTCTACAGAGAAAAAAGATCATCACAACAACTAATGACAGGGACAAGGTGTGGGAGGGAAGGGCAGGAAAGATGGCGGCTCACACTCATCCACAGTGAGACAGGGCCAGCTAGACTCTTAAAACGTATTGTTTGCTTTATTATCAGATCAGCCTATAGAATACCTTGTGTTGTATACAGTATTTAAAGACACGGATAGAGATATTTAGTCACTAGGGTGGTAAGTGAGGAAGATTTGTAGGAATCTTGTAAAGATAATAGAGCTTAAAATGAAGACAAACAGTGCCTTGAAAACTCTGAAAATAAACAAAATGAGCTGGTTTCTTCGTACGAGGAGAAAGATGTTTCACAGGCATCGAGAAAACCTTCCTGCTGTCACCATTCCTCCTTGGGGCCTGCCTTTAGTTCAGACTGACCTCCTAGAGGGTATCTGGCTTTGCCTCCGTGGGGGCAGGCAGCAGAAAGATGCCCACACACACTGACAGCCTCACCCTCGATTTATAGGCACGATTGTGAAGTAGTTCATCCAGGACATTCCTTCCTCGCTGCACGGTCCCCGTGCTCCCCGAGCCGCCACCACCTGTAGGCCGTACTGTATTTCCTACCCGTTTTCCAGCTTCTGCAGTGACACCTCACCTATTCCTAACTTCTCACTGCTTTTCCTTGTGTTTCACTATCAACGGTTTCTTTTCCGTATCATACCTGGATGGTGCTGAGCTAAGCCATCCATCTCTTGGCCAACAGTATTATATGTCAATTTCTATTGGCCAACAGTATTACACGTTAGTTTCTACCAAGTGTCTCTGCAGGATTTCAGCTCAATGTTGGGGTCTTTGCCACAAGACCCGTGCCTTCCTGGGAAGGCACGGATCTGCAGTTGTGGAATTTGCAAGAGCCTCTTAAACTTATCAGACTGCATGTTCTAAATATTCTCTTGTAGAAGGCTCAGTGGCTGTTACACGAGAGGCACTCGTAAGCATTTGAAAAATGCTTGAACGATGAGGCTGACCCTTGCGATGAATGGTACGGAAGCTGGAGCTTCTCAGGCCAAACTCCTTTGGAGGCTGAATTCTGAGTTTCGGTAGAGGTGTTGAGGAGGGAAGATTTCCTCCCGTCTGCCTTGCATCAATCAGTATGCTCTGTCACGTCTCGGGGAAACTGCCATGATGGGCTTTCATAAGTCACCTCATGGTAAGATTTTGGGATTTTCTTCTTTCTTTCCCAAGCCATAATTGATGTGGTAATAGCTTCCTGCGCACTTGAATTCAGAGGCAGAGAGATAAAGCACAAGGCAGGGTTGTCCTGTCACAAGCAAGTGGACATTTCTGTGAGACCAAGATACCGGCCTATTTCCAAAGGCAAAACAGAATTTTGTTGGACTAAAGGGATAAAGGGATAAAGGCAAGTGCAAGGCCTCCCCTTATCAACACGCTAAGTGCCCAGTCCTTGTCTGGGTAGGAGTGACCTTGACTTCTGTCTCCTCTCCTTTAAAAACCCCTCGTCGCTCTGTCCATGGAGAAGAGGACCATGTACACCAGGGCCTTGGATAAATGTAGGCTCAGCTGCCATCCGTACGTGCTCTTACCCAGACTGTCTCTTTGACCTTGATTTATATAAAGGAAATTTCATCTCCTCCTCTAATTACAATGCTGCTGATTCTTCTTCTGCGATTTAACCCCCTGCTCTGATGCTCCATCCCACTGCTGAAGACACCATTTAACTCTGTCACATCCTTGTCGCTTGACACAAGTCTCCATAGCTCCGTGTGTGAAGACCTTTGGTGGCACGGCCTTGGCCTAGAGCCGGGTGTGGTCCCTGGACAGGTGGCATCGGCATTGCCAGGGAGCCCTTTAGAAATACAGCCTCAGGCCTCACCCTAGACTACTTCACAAGGGACTCTGGAGTAGAGATCCAAGCCCTCCATAACCCTGATACCCACTGGTATGAGGACCGCCAGCCTGGAGCCCCTGATTCCTAAATGCTCCAGGCTCCAGGTATGAACTGGCACTATACTTTATCCGACTATGGCGTTCAATGTCTCTCCCTTTTTCTTTTTAAAATCCTCTTTTCAGGCATAGACCTTTATCTGTACTACAGGATAGAGTCTTTTGTGTGAGGATTAGTGGATTTTGTGGAAGAAATTGGGAGCCGACAGGATTTGGGTGTAATAGCCATTCTCTTTCTCAGGTCCATCCTTCCTCTCACCTTACACCTGTAGTGCTGGCAGGCCAGGTGCCACCCACAGGCCTCTGCGCCTCTTTGCCTGAGGGTATTCTCTGGCTGGCTGGGCCACTTTACCCACTTACAGCTCCCTGGAAGTGTGGTAGAATGGATGGCCCTGAGGACACCCGGGCCGTCAACTGGTGACTGATGCGAGTTGACTTTAAAACCTGCACTTCTCTTAACACATGGGGAGGGCGATGTCTCTGAGGCGGGTTCTCCACCAGCTCCCAGAACTTTCCAGAGGGTTTTTGATTCCTTTACCAAGTAGCCACAGTAGTAACTTGCTTGATAATACATGTTTTATTAGATGGGTTTCCTTCTGCGTCTGTTTTAATTTTTTCTTCTTCAGCCCGTTGGTGAGGGAGGGGTTCCTGCCCTAAGGTTATGGAGATGACCAGACGCACAACACCTAACATGGGATAGATGAGATGGACGGCAGTTTGCCACAGTGACTCACAGCCTGGGAGGAAGTCACTGCATGTCATACAGGGCCACACAGAGATAATCCTCAGGAACGCTGTGAATAAGCAGGGCCTGTGTGTGGGAGGCGGGCTTTGCAGTGTTAAGAAGGTGGGGTACCCACAGATTCTCCAGAGAGGATGTGATTGCCTTGTCTGAATAATTCCGTGAGCTGGCAAGGAACTAAAGCCCCTCCTCTAAAATAGACAGGGACTGTGCCTGGTCCTGTGACAAGGACTCTTTGGCTAGGGGACCCTATCTGTGGGAGCAGAGTGGGGAGGAGAGCTTACAGTGAGGATATTTATCCCCCCCATCCCCAGTTTTTCCTACATGTCAAGGCACACATAATATTGGGCCTGATTTTAGGCCTCGTTCTATAGTATCTCACTCCCCTCCCATATTACCTGGACTCACCCCTCAAACTGTCTACTCACATTTGCTTCTCTGTCTCATAGTCTGCTTTCATGCAGCCATCAAGCCTTTCCTGCTATGGGGACACTTATTTATTGGTTAGTTCTGTTTGTAATTTCTGAAAGTCATTTTGTTTTCTGAGACATTCCGAGGTTATTACTCAAATTTTGACTCTCAAATAACTTGTGGCAAGGTGAGGTGGCTCTTTAAATCATCACTTACTCGTGGTAACACTAGTGAGGTTGTATATTATGTCTTTCTAAAAAAAACAGACAAAATTAATATTTGGTGGATACAAGCGGCTAGTAAAAAAAAATGGAGCTATTGAAATAACTGTGAATAAATGGAATGAAAAGAACTCTCATGTTAGACCTGTCAAAATGTCCGTGTAAGGAAAATCCAATTTTTCTTCTTCTATAATTGACAATAAGGGCCAAATCTTAAAATTAATGAGTACATTAACAGATGACATATAGACAGACATACACATACACACACCATTTGGGGGGTACAGGCAGGACTGAAATACAGTGCCAGTTACAGTGACAATCGGGTAAAAGCAGAACTTTGAAATCATGCTATAAACGTTGTTAAGAATAAGGTCTCGGTGTAAGGCATGAGGTGGAGGTGATGGAAAGAATGCTGTCTGCTTTAAAGGAAGAAGTTGTAAAGGATGACAATGACTATAGCTGGACAAAAGGATCCAGTGAAACTTGTTATCTCTCTCTTCTAGATTTCGAATAATCTTGTGATAACTGGCACAGAATAGGTACTCAATTTATACCCGTGATTTCTGCATCGAGTTACTGATTTCTAAAGGGCCTAGTAGAATATATATTGTGGTGTTCCGAAGATAATTTCAGACAAAGATGTGAGATTCTTTTTAAGATTATTGCTTTTGTATTTCAGGATCCATCATCGGGGCCTGAATGCTCTCGATCAAGTGGTCTGTTTTGGTGCTCATAGCACAAAGGGATGGGAAGAAGATGTCCCTTTCCTGTAAATGTCACCTCGTTCTAGGGATTCTGTCTGCTATTGTATTCTTACCGGAATAGTAGCAGAAGGGAAAGTAGGAGGATAATGCAAGTAACAATCAAAAAGAGACTAGAAACTGGAGAAAACCTTTGATGTGTTCAGAAGATGATTCATTCATTTAAAAAAGTATATTCGGCGCACACCACGCTAGGCATGCTGGGAGCCAGTCATGGGCTCTCTATCCTTGGGGGTTCTGACAGTTTAGTTGGGGAAGGGAAGCAATCACAGAACCCCAGTTATGTGAAGGAAAAGAAAATAGGGGTGCTGTAAAAACTCATGACAAGGGGGCTCCCTCTGGAGGATTCGAGACGGTTTCTCTGAGATTATTACAATACGGAAAAAGGGAACGAGCAGCTGTAAATACAGTCAGTTTCAGAGGCTTCCACTTATTTGCTTTATGTGATTGGAATTTGTGGGATGGCTGCTGCTTCTGGTGCAGTTTCAACATTTCTGTCTAATTACTTGCTATTTTGGCTGCATAACATACCAGGCACATAATTTTTGTTACCAAACACTCTCTAGTGTCGTTGGCTCCGGTACTGCCAAACGAATAGCAACAGTGTTTTATTAAGAATTGCTCCCCGTGCACATTTATTTCCTGTTGAGTCGAAAGGGATTTTTTTAATCATTTTCCAGTCGGATCTATTCAAAATGCAATTACCGCCATCCCTCATCTTGTCTAGTCCATATTGTTAGATAATTTCTATATTCTCTACCATTTTCTGTCTCTTAGCACACTTACTATTGTTCAATATTTGTTTTATCCTTCTGAAAATTTTAGCTACATTTAGTGGACTTTAAATGGCGTCGAATCCATAAAACTCAGACGTTTTAGATAATTTTTGAAGTACTATTGACTGGAAAGACTTAGATACAGCGGTGTCATTACAGGAGTAGAAGATAAATGGTTGCCCCCGAGAGTCGGTAAAATAGTTTTCTTACAGTCCATTTCACTAAGTGTTTAGAACGTGTATTACCTGATTAATCAGTGTGTCGCCAGCCATCACAGCACCAATGCATTTTCCTCGTTCCGTCTGGGGATGGCGGTAAGGGAGGAGCAGAGTTATTTAAGGCCCTGTTCGCCATGGAGGAGCACGTTATCCGCTGCTGATGAGGAAAGCAGCTGCTGGCTGCTGTTTGGTAAAGAGAAAGAAGATCAGAATTGTGGGAGGACAGAGATGTCTACGTTTTGTCTTTCTGACTTGCGGTAATCACCTCTGACTGGTTAAAGTCAGGGCAATGGAACAACTCTACATTAGGGAAAACACAGAGCATACATTCCATATTTCGGATGTTAAAAACGCTATTTCACAGAGGTTTTGAAATGCTTGACTCTTTCAAATGTGACTTTCTCCCAAGGTTTTTGGTTTAAATTTGTTTTCTTTTTAAATATCAAGTTTTTTCTTCTGTGGCATGGTTTGACACTGTTTCTGTTGGCTCAGAGATTGTCGTTCTCTTGATGCAAAGTGAAAAGAGGGAATTAATGTCGTTGTTAGGTGCTTGCTGGGAAGGAGACAGTGTTATTCTACCCTTCTAGGTTCTTGGGCTGGCCTAATTATTAGGTTAACATAAGAAAATCAATTTTTTTTAATTAATGCTAACTGCATTCCCTATGCCGTATTCTCTATTCCCGTGACCATCTATCAACTACCAATTTCTACTCCTTTAACACTTCACCTCATTCTCCCAGCCCCAAACCACCCGCCTCTGGCTGTCACCAGATTGTCCTCTATATTTGTGAATCCATTTCTGATTAGTTTGTTCTTTTCATTCCTTTTCTGAATATAAGTGAAATAATAGGGTATTTATCTTTCTCTGTCTGACTTATTTTACTCAGCTTAATAACCTCTAGGTCTATCCATGTTGTTGTAAATGGTAGGATTTTATTTTGTTAATGGCTGAGTAATATTCCATTGTATATATGAACCATAACTTCTTTATCTAATCGTCTGTTGATGGGCATTTAGGTTACTTCCACATCTTAGCTATTATAAATTGTGCTGCCATAAATATTGGGGTGCATAGATCTTTATGAATTATTGTTTTGGTTTTTTTTTGGATAAATACCCAGAAGTGCAATTACTGGGTTAAACGGCATATTCACTGTTAATTTTTTGAGAAACCTCCAGACTGTTAATCATAATGGCTATACCAATTTGCAATCCCAGCAAGAGTGTATGAGGGTTCCCTTTTCTCCACATCTTCTCCAATACTTGTTGTTTTTTGATTTATTGATGATAGCCATTCTGACTGGTATGAGGTGATAGTTCATTGTGATTTTAATTTGTATTTCTCTGATGATTCGTGACCTTGAGCATCTTTTTGTATATCTGTTGTCCATCTGTATGTTCTTTTTGGAGAAATATCTGTCTTCTGCCAATTTTTAAATTGAATTGTTTGTTTCTTTGTTGCTGAGTTGTATGAGTTCTTTATATATTTTGGATATTAACCTCTTATCAGAGGTATCATCAGCGAATAACTTTTCCCAATCAGTCAGTTGTCTTTTTGTTTTAATTTAGTTGTTGTACAAGGACATTGAGCTGCTTACTGACAGGTTATTGAGGTTTATATGCCTCCCTGAGCTAAGGAGAAGGACACACAGGGGTCTGGAATTTCAAAGGGAAGGAAGACAATTCACAGGGAAATAAACAAATGTTTTCATGCCATGCAGAGAAGTCTTTTTGATGTGAAAAGAAGTTCTCTTTGGTCATAGTCCTCTTCCTGGTATAGGCGCCCTATCAAAATTCTTTTAGACAGTTAAGGAGGAGGTAAAAAGGAAAACTTCCCGAGTCTTCTGAGTCTTACAAATAATCAGCCTAAAATCATTCTCCTGCCAAAGAGATACATTTTGGGGTGACAAACTTTGTTCCCCTACATGCTCTTACTTTTTATATAAATAGGTTTAACATTGAAATGATATATATTCATGAAATTATAAATTCTGTAATATTACAATTAATAAAATCTGTAATATAATCTATAATAGGTTCTGCAAAAGGTACAAAGGAAATATCTGCAGAGCCTTTATATTTCTCTGCTTGCTTTCTTTATACTTTGGGGACTAAATACCTATGAAAACTATCCAAAAAGAAATAAAATTCAATTTAAAACTTGTTCTAACTTTGTATGCATCCTTTTAATGCTGGGATCTTGCTCATTCAGATCTAGTTAATTTGACAGTTTCTATACATGATTTTTTTTTTTGCATACTGAAAGCGAAGATGAGTTAAACTACATACAATTTCTATTGTATTAGGGTTTGTGGGAAGTTGGGTTCCCTGGGGAAATAAACACTTGAATATTTAAGGACCTGATTTGGCTTCAAGAGGTATTTTTCAGTATCTGTTCTCAGTATGACTCTCAGAGAGAGTATTGGGGTTGATCACAGTGATACAAGTGTTCACATGACTTTCACCGTAATAGAAAGATGTGCTATCTCTTTTACAAGACATCAGCATCCTTTGTCTTTGAGATCATAAATTTTAAAAAGTTAACTACATCATGGTTATCATTTTGAAACCCATTCTTATCTGCTTGGAAAACATATGTGTCTGTTTAAGCCTTGCCAAGTGGAAAAACTTGTTAAAAATAAAATTCTGATATAAATGCAAATGAAAAAAATTGGGAAGCATTTTATCAAGTTGTATGACTGGGTGAGCTCAGATTCTAGAATGGTGCTTGGAAAGGCGGAGTGAGAGTATGTTATAAAGATGTATGCAAAAGAGTGCCATGGAAATGTAAGAAGGTTGTGGAAAAGGCTTAAAAAATGCAATGAACTGCTCATGTTTTTCAATAGCTATGTTTTAAGCAATGCCAAAACAAAACAAAACAAAACAAAACAAAACAAAACAAAACAAAACAAAAAACAAGAAAGAGATATGCTCATTGCTTGGGCCAGATCGGATTTTGTTCCCAAAGGTGGGGACCTCAGAACTACTTCATTCCTTTTTGCTTTCGAACTTCCCTTTCAAGATCAATGACCTTCAATTAGGAAATAGAGCACACAGTAGAGAGAGAATGGAAGGCCGGAATAGGTGAAGAGCTAGTCAGAGATTACCTTGTCACTTTAAGTGAATTTAGTTCTCCAGATGTAGACGTATCTGCCAGGAGCTTAGTGTTCTTTACACATAGAGTTGCACGCCCACTGGTAATCTCGAAGGAATCGCAGAGAAGAAGAGAGGTGACAGGAAACTAAGAATGGAACACATGCTATTTGGATATTTGGAGGGAGGATTAAGATGTATTTTGGAAACCGTAAATTGGTGAGCTTGACTTATAGGACTGTGAGCAATTAGAAGGGAAAATGTAACAGGAGGGAACATGGTTTATTAGAAAGAAGACACGTCCAGTTAACCTCACATCTTGTTTTCAAGGGAAGTGGGCAATGTAGGAATATAAGCCGATGCCCTGGAGGCAGAAGCCCTGGGTTTGTCACTATGAAGTGATTGCCTGTGGTGATGTCATATAATCTTTCAGAACTTCAGTTTCTTCATAACATGTAACTTCATTGGAATCATGGGCCTGTGTAGTTCGACCCTAGGCTGATATTTAAGGAAGCATGACTCAATATGTGAAAAAAGAGTTACATACTTATTTTCTTTTCTCTTAAAATACATGAAAAAGCCCTATTCAGGATCCTCAGCTATGCCATTCATATCCCATTTACTCTTCTCAGTTTTTTCCCTCCCATCCCCTCGAGAGACTCAGGTGTGACAAAGGCTGAAAGAGCTCTCTCACTTCCATGGAGACCAAATGGAGTTTTCTCCCCTTCCCTGTGCTCCCTCCTCCCATCTACTCATCCAGACCTCCATTCTTTATTATTTTTGACTGACAACCGATTTATCCAAGCCTTTCCCTTCCAAAGCCTTTTAGGTTTTATCTTCTCCTATTAATACTCTGTCAACCCGCTGACTGATGTTTGAAGAGCCCAGGATGGGTCTGGCTGAGACAGCTCTCCTTAAGAGATAGATGGGCTGGGGACAAATGGAGAATTAGGGAAGGCAATTATGGGCTTCTTTTGTCAGCCTGGAAGAGGGAGGGAGTCTGTGATCAATTTCCTTCTTTCAAGGAGCTTTCACTGTGTGCCAGCTACACACTTGGTCCTGGAGATACAGCAGGGAGCATGACAGTCAAAAGCTCTGGACAGATAAATAGTGATAATTAGTATGAAGGAAATAGAAAGTCAGTGCTGAGGATGGGTGTGGGTCACAGACCTGAGAGTGGGAAAAGTCACTTTGACACTTGAGTTAAGATATGAAGGACAAGAAACAATGTGAAAGGCAGAGGGAACAGTGAGTACATAGACCCTGAGCTTGGCACGCTTGAGAAGCAGAAACAATGGAGCATAGAGAGCAAGGAGAATGCCAAGAGACATCTGGGAAGTCAGATAGTGTCATGGGATGAGAGCCTTGGTGATGACTTTGAGTCTGATTCTAGTAATAAATGAACTCGCCGAAGGATTTCGAGCAAGGGAATGAAAGATGCATGGCTTAAGTTTTTAAAAGATTGCTCCAGTAGCTGCACAGAGAACAAATGGCAGTGAGGTGAGAACGGAAGCAGAGGGACTAGTTTGGAGGCCATGGCTCTGGTCCAGATAAGAGATGATGTACCTTGGACCGAAGTGATAGAAGTAGAGATAAAGAGAAGTAGATGGATTTGAGGCAGGATTGCCAAAAGGCTGGATGTAAGAGATAAGAAGAAGGTGAGGAATCAAGAATGATATATTTTGGGCTTGAGCAGTTCATTGCCATCCACTGAGATGGGGCAGACGGGAGAAGGGAGAAGGAAGTCAAGGGTTATGTTTTGGGTTTGCTGCACTGGACGAAACTATTAGACATCCAAGTGGGACTGTCAGATCAGCGTTCGGTCTGTCTAAATGAGTCTGGAGCTCAAGGGAGAGGTCAGAGCTGCACATATAATTTTGAAAGCCATCCCCAGAGAGACAGTATTCAAAGCCAGAAAAGGGGATGAGATCACTTAGCATTAGAAATAGCCAGAGAAGGAAGATGATCCAGAAGCACGTTCTAGAGCATTCTAGTATTCAGAAGTTTGGCAGAGGAGGAGAAGCCAGTGGAAGGACACCAGGAAAGTGTGACATCATGGTTCCAATAAGAGGAGAGTTTTCAGGGAAGAGAGTGGTCAGCTGGGTCAGATGTTGCTGCAAAATTGAGTCAGATGAGAAGAGAGAAGTATCTGTTGACTCTGACACATGGGGTCGGGGGTGGAACTAGAGGCAAGCAGTGTCAGCCCGATTTGAGTGGTCTGATGATTAAATAAACTGTCGAGGGAGAGGAGGCAGTGATGTTAGAAAACTCTTTAGAGGACTGTTGTTTCAAAAGAAGGTAGAAAAATTAGTTAGGAGAGGAAGGAGGATGGTGGAGTCAAGGGAAGAACATGTTTGAAAGCTTTTAAGAATGATCAGATGGGAAAGAGAGGGAAACTCTGGTTCTGCAAAAGAAATAGGAGATGAGTGGGTCAGTGACATTCTGAAGAAGGTGATAAGGGCTGGGATCCAGAGCGTGTTGGGGACTCTTATTTTTTTGATGGGGGCAGGGACATTTCTTCTGTCCTAACATGGGGTAAGATGCACGAGATGGGCAGTGTTATGGACTGATTCATATCTTCACCAAAATTTGTATGCTGAAGGCCTGACCCTATTGTGACTGTATTTAGAGACAGGGTCTTTATGGAGGTAACTGAGGTTAAATGACGTGTTGGGATGGGAGGCTAATGCAATAGGATTGGTCCTTGTGACAAAGAAAGGTCCTTATAACAAAAGGAAGAGACACCAGGGAGCCCTCCCCCCACCTGTGTGGACACAGAACAAAGGCCACGTGAGAGCACAGGGAGGAAGCCGGGGAGAGATGCCTCGCCAGAAACCAACCCTGATCTTGGACTTCTAGCCTCCAGAACTGTGAGGAAATAAATACTTGTTCGAGCCATCTAGTCTGCGATATTTTGTCATGGCGGCCTGAGCAGACTAGAGACCCAGAAGCTGGGAGGTTTTGGCTATGGTAGCAGACATATCAAAGTGTTGCCCTCTGCAGGCCTGTTTTCTCCATCACATCTGAGGTTAGGCCATCAGCGGAAAGTGAATGTAGAGATGAGGAGTGTGGAGGTTGGAGCAGAAAATATAGGAACAATTTTGAGAGAGGAAGATGAGATTAAGGAAACATAGTTTTCCCTAATAAAGCATAGTGTTGCCAGGTACTATTGAATACCCATTTGCTGTGTGTAGTGAGCTCATTCAGCAAGGATATGTGATTTTTTTTTCCCAGCGGTATTTGGCTGTTCAAGGGCTGGCCCAGATGGCAGACAGTTGGATGGATCCTGGCATCTGTATTTGCCAGGCAAGGGCAACAGACAGAGGCAAGAGGGTTAAGATGTTTTTGAGGGCCTGAGCTGGCGAAGGAGAGACATGGAAGGTACGAGGCATGGGTCGCAAGGGAGTCTCGATGAGATCAAGGCATAGTTGCGAAGAAAATACTAGAGTAAGTGATCTGGACAAAAAGAATGCACTGAATTAACAGTAATAAATTATATTTATTATCTGACACTGGTGATAAAAGTACTTCACAGGATTATTCCAAGGATCAAATGAAAATAGATGCTAAACTGTAAGGAGAACCATCAGCCCGGTAAACCAAGGTGATGTAGTTGGTATGTCTTGATTTCCTTAAACATTCCATTAGAGCTGTCACTCATAAGCTGGGTTTATGAATGGCTGAATAATTGCATCAAAAATGGTTGCTTCTGCTTATTTTTAGCTCTCTGCCAACTCCCTGGGCAAAATGGCCAGTGCTTTTATGTCAGACAGCCCTTAAGTGAGAAGTTTCAGAGTAGAACACTGGATAAGTAAGGCTTTCTTTTTTTTTTTTTTCTCCCAGATGCCTATAATGACTGGATGGAAAAGATATCAAAGAACCATAATTTTTATTTCAGAAATCTTAAGCAAAAAGTTACAAGAACTCTGAAGAATATATTCAGTCTGTACTTCGTATATCTGCAATTGCTCAGGCAGAAAAAGAATGAGATAAGACTTGTAAATTCCAAATTACATTCAATTATATCTAATAAAGAGATTTACAAAGTTAAGAAAATCTATATTATGACTGGGAAAGAAATAAAAGAGTGGAGGGAAGGAAAATATAATAAGTAGTTGAATTAGATGGAAGCATTCATCGCCTAAGGAAAAACCCACAACGGTAACAAAAATGATCATTCTGAATATTCTATTTAAATTAAAAAATGCATTCAATTTTGGATAGACCTGAAAAAAAGTGTGTTAGATAACAAAATGCTTGTGCTGTGTGTGCCTTTATCTCAGCTTCTCCTTGCTTCTCTTAGGTTTAATAGGCACGTACGTTGATGACAGACCATTCTGGTAAAGTTGTAAATGAAATGCCTAAAAGTCCTGTGTATCAGAAAAATGCAGGTTCAAGCTGAAGGAGGACACCCAGAGACAGCCATTTTGATGTAGCAGTGGCTGGATTTCCTAGGCACAAATTTAAGACTCGTAGCAGATTGGTCCCTACTCAGGGTCATCCCTGTGCTGGCCTCATTAGGTCATACTTTAGACCTTGCTTATTGTCTGATAATTAATGCAAGAATGTTGCCACCCATGGGTTGGCTCAAGGGCTCCATTTCAGTCTAAAAGGAGGGGCCTGCTTTAGAGTTGGAATCTCTATGTTAGGGCCTTTGGTTAGATTACTAATTTTTCTGGGCTGAGGCTGGCTTGGCTGGTGGTAGGTTGATGGGATGGGGTAAGCTGGCTGAGGCCAGTGCTGGGGAGGGGAGGTGTTATCCAGAACAATAGAAGCCATATGTCAGTGATGCGAGGGTGGTCACAGAGATTGCTAACCATAGCCAGGAGAGATCCCCAAGGTGAAACCCAAGACAGGCGAATCTATCCAATGGGAATGGGGTGGGAAGGTTAGAATCGGGTAGGCTCAGGCACAGACTGGGGAGGCAAAGGGACCCGAGTCTCAAAAGGATTGCAATTCTCAGACGAAACTGGAGGGGGCGCTCTCTTTGGTTCTGCTTAAAGGCAATAGGGTTGAGTGTGAAGGCAGAACAAACATTCCTTAAGAGCATGTAAAGAAATGCAAATATGTCGGTTGTAAATTGTGATACATTAAAAACTCATTAGAAGACATTACCCTTTGTGATCCCGTGCACAAAGACTTGTTCTCCAGATGAATAGGAAGTGGGGCTAGGAATTAAAGAGCAGGAAAGACTATCCTCCAAGGGGGAAGATGCCTTAAAAGAGAACCTGAAATGTCCTGAGAAAGAGGTCCTCTTGCATATGGGGACAGAGTACGTTGGCTCTGCCAAATATGAATGGAACACAGCAAAGCAAAAAGAAAATATCCAAACCAAAAAAATCCCAAACTAGACGGAATAGCTCTGATCTCACTAGATTCAGATTATTCAAAATCTTAAGTGAAATAACAACAGTTTGTGTTATCGGTTGGGAAATCGTGGATACGCAGATGTGAGATTAATACGCTTTCATGTAATCAAGAGTTCAATTTTGTTGAGTAGGTTTATTGCTCCTGAGTTGCATGAAATGAGACTTGATTGACTGCACTATTCAGAACCCAACACCACCTGCGAGTAATTGTATTTCTTCTTTTTAAGGCTTGTTATGTTGTGCCGTTTCCTTGTTGAATTTCATGTGTAATTATATCGCTCCATTTTGGGATGGATAGGCCTCTACGGCACTCTCATAACCCTTCCTAATTACAGTTTACCTAAGCATGGTAAATTTTGTTAGCCAATTCTCTGATACTTTCGTTTAAGAATATTTGGACAACACCATTTTAAATACAGTAAAATCTCCATTAAATAGAATAAACAAAGACTTGGTTCCCCTGGTTAATTGAATCTTATGATTAGCTAAGAGTCTATTGGAAAATCCTTTTGATTCTAATTCATCTTGTTTGTTTGTTTGTTTTCTAAAATTTTGTTTTTCTTTTCAGTCTGATCAGCTCCAGAGTCTATATTTTCATGGATGAGTTATAATCTTGAAGTACCTCAGGTTCAGTGATCATTTATCTATTGTTCTAATTTTTCAGATTTATTAGGGGGCTAGTAATAGGTAAGAGAGATGCAATCACATCAGGGACAGACATAGAAACAGTGTGACAGTGAATCAAGGACACATTCTAGAAGTTGCTTTTGAACAAATTCTAGTTTACAGTTTTTTCATTATTGTCTTAGAGAACATGGGTCATAGAAAAGAAGTCTTGATTGATAGGGAGATTCTGATGTGTTTCCTATTAATAGAATAATGTAGTTTTCGTCTGTGCATTTCAGAATTTTGAAAATCACCATTATCCTGTGACAGGGCTTCTTGCCTCATTTCACATTTATAAAATTGCCACAGTAAGATGAGAAGTTCTACTTGCTATTTTTATTTTATTATGACTTACTCTTCTTGCCATTTCATTTCATATCCAAGGGGCCCCCAAATGTTTGGACTTGATTCCGGAAACATTTCGTTGTACTGATTATTTATTCTGATGAAACTAACCTGAATTCCACAAGTACCCAAATAGCCTTTATAAGATAGGCAAACATCCACCAGTTTTGAATGTTCAGGCAGTAAATTAGGATTTTGCTTATCGCTCACATGCGTTCAGTGATGAGCTTTCACAATGTTTATGTTTTTGTGGTTTATCATTTTCCTGGAGCCTCCGTATTGAAAGCAGCTCCTTCATGCTGGCACCCTGTCTTGGCATCAGTTTTCATTGCTTCAATTTTTCCTTGCTCTGATGATCAGAAACCATTGTACCACCCTATTAAACTTAGTTTGCTCATTTCTTTTTTTTTTTTTTACAGGAGATTCCATAAAATTCTCTACATGAGGCCCCTAGTTTTGAGCCTAATGCTTTCCTGAAAACAACTCTGAAATATGAATTTGTAAAAATGAGCTATTGACCTACAGGTTATAAGAGACTTTTTACTCTCTGATAACTAAACTTACTTTATAACTGTTGTTATTGTTCAAAATATTTAAGTATTTAAAAATCCTTATATGTTATCTAGTGATTGTATGGCTCTCTCAAATACCACCACGGAATCTACATGGAATACAGATAAAAGTTATTCTGTCATTAAAATTCTTATCTCAGAATTCACTTCTCCACGTTGTATTGAAGAGAAATTTAGTTGACAGAGAAATTTATTTGTCTATTGGTTGGGGCAGAGATCTTTGACTGAGATCGCATAGCTAATATGGACAAACATGGATTTTAACTGACATTTTAGAGACATTTCCAACTTATGTTCATTGACCTTTCTGTAGAAGAAGCTGGCGTCTTTCTTCTGTAATCCAGTTTGCTTGAACAATGCCCATTGGAGGGCTGTGTTGGATGGACCAAGTGGAGGTGTTAGCAGCAGTGGAGGCTACGTGTGTGTTCTCTGAGGCAGAGCTCGGGGGAGGATGAGCTTGTCTGTGACTCAGAAAAGCAGTTATGTTGAATGTTCTCAGTACCATACATCTCTTTTATTATTTCCTTTGTTGAGCTTTTCATCTGAAAATTAAAAAGCAAGAAGAACAACAACAAACTCTTATTAGCGACATGGTAACTTAGCTCGTTTTACTCTTGTAAACGATTTTCTTGCTTTTCTCCCACTAATGCTTCTGGCCATAAGACAGTCCCACATTCCTTGGAGCTCTTATTCTAGACTATTAAGAAAAACATCATCGGGGGAGGAAGAACTTGACCCATGATGCTTTTAAGACTTTGTTGCCCAAACTGCGATCCTCGGTTCAGCAGAGTTGGCATCATCTGGGAGCTTGTTAGAAATGCAGACTGTCACAGCCCTCCCCCACCCTAGGTCTCCTGAACCAGAGACTGAATTTCAGTAACTTTCCCAGGCAATTCACAGGTGCATTGTGGTTTGAGAAGTGCTGCTTTAAGAGGCATGCTATGACCATGACAGCCACTGCGAGGGTTTCTGAGTGCTGCGTAAGTGGGCTCTGTTACAATCACTAGTGCTGAGCGTTTTCATGTATTACAAACTTTGTACTAAACCTGTTAAGCAAATGGTATTATCCCCATTTTTTTCATGTAGCCGAAATCACGGAGAGGGTAACTGACTTTCTTGGAGCTAAACATTTCACGTGGAACAGAGTAGGGATCTGAACTGTGGTCACTTTGCCACCAAAGTTATTCTCTTGATCAGCGTGATCCATTTATTCAATTCAGAAATGTTCTCAGCACTCGTATTCAGGGTATTAATTTTAATAAAAAGGTAAAGTCAGGTCTCTCATACAGATATGAAAATGAACGCTTTTTGAAGATTTTACTTTTAACTCATCAGTGAGAAAACTGATAAGGTGTTACAACCAGGTCAAAGGAATACACACATTTATAGATCAGGAATATCGAGATGAATGTGAATTGGAGGCAAACTAGTTTTTTCTCTGTGAGGAAGAGTCGTCTTTCCACTGGACATTATTCATTTACATGCCTATAGACATTATTTTGCATTGCTGTCAGCTAGCTACAATTTATAGAATTGCAAAATAGCTCTGCTAAAGAGATGACACTTATTAACATGGTAGGGTAGACTTTACTTAGTTCCATCCTGATAGGTATAGGGACCACTGCAGTGGTGCAGTAGGGTAGACAGACTGGGCTCACCTCAAGGAAATATGGACGTGGATAGCTAAAGAGCAGGGTGGGTGTCAGTGGATGGTGTAAAAAAAAAAAAAAGACAAGATTCAACTAGGTGCATTTTAAAGATCTTAATTGTTTTGATTCAATGATTCATGACTAAGGCAGCATCTTATCTCACAGATAGAAAGGAGCTCCAAAGAGCTGTGGAAAGGAAAAGGCTTTTAAAGGCAGAAAGTGAGTAGGACAAGGACGTTTTCTAATAAAGAGTGCAAAAAGTAGATTATTTCAGGTTTAAGTCACTTTTCTATGGGAGAAGAAGGGGTCTATCAAGCCTATTATCTTATAGTACTGACCAGGTAATTCCAGATTGACTGGCTAAAGGTTAGAGGCTGAAACCACAGTTAGGTTAGGTATTAAGTCTTGGTTTGCTGATGTGGGGCTTAGCACAAGTGACTCCATTTTGGGCCTGCTGCTTCTTTTTTAACAAATGGAAAATTACTAAGAGGAAACATTAAGGGTAAGAAGGGAAGATTCTCATCGAAGGAAGGGTGATCGGCTATCATCTGGAGGTTGGTGAGGGATGAGGAATTTGGTCGTTATCGAGGGCGATCACATGTGGAGGAGGAGAAATTAGGGCTAAACTAACTTAGCAAGCTTCTTGCTAAAACTGGGCTATTGAGTCCACGGCTAAGGATTGGGCATAGCTGACAAAGAGAACAGAGGAGCCTGACTAGAGTTCGGCCAAGGAGAGAATCTTCGTCAGCTCCTATAGACTCAGAATCAGGTGACCTAGACAGGGCAGGGGTTATAGACAGTGAATAGCTCACCTTTGGCAGACGAATCTTTCCCTATGAGGGATTGTAAAATAGCATCCTGAGTAAGAACACAGACCGTCATGTTTGGGGTCAAATTCCACTCCAGTTCTAACAGAATGACTATAGGTTTGTTCTTTAATCTTACAGTGCCTTATTTTCCTCATCTATACAATGGGCACAGTGCCCACCTTGTATATTCATTGTGAAGAGTAAATGAGGTGACACCTGTATAAGGTGTTTAAAATAATGCGTGGCACCTAGTGGCCATCCAACCGATGTAGTTATCACCTTTTTGCTTTATATCAGAATAGTTGCATCAAAGAAGGTGGAGATTAGTCTTAAAAATATACTAAGTTTAGCCAAGGTTTTCAAATTCAAAGCACCTTAAAGAGAACACAAAGAATCCTAGCTGTGTGAAATAAGAAAGTATGGTTGGAAGTAGGTTAAATAAAAGACTTAGAAATGCTGAGATGAATTCTACCCAGACTCTCCACTTCTGAGTGTCCCTCAGAGCCCCCCAGGATGTCACATTTAAGGACCAGTGAGATGAGACACGGATGCCCCAATGATGATCCCTTGTTTCCTTCTACTTGTCCCCAGTCTGCTCCTTGTTAAAATTTTATCTCTACTTTGCTAAAGATTCCATTTTCTATTTAGGATCCTACTCTTGCCCACCCGAGTTTAAAGTTTTACTGAATCTCCACATCAGACTTGTCCTTTTGGTATAGCCTTCACTTCAACCTTCTAAAGTGTCAATGCTTCCTGTTTGCCCCGGAAGCCAGGCCCCCTTCTTCCCCTTGGGGCAAGCAGTGGAGTGAAGGGGGCTGAAATTCAGAAAGCATAAGAATATGTTAGGTTCATTACTATGGATCTTTCCTTCAACATTATCATGATGAACAGTGATACTGTTAAGTTTAGGAAAAATTTTGTGCTTCGGTAGATAAATTTGCATTGTTTAGATCACGCGCCTCTGAGTTATCTGGTTCTGATCCTTTGGGAGCAATGTTACAGTTCTGTAAGTTGTAGTTAACTCAAAGCAACACAAAATAACTCTTATCTATAAATATGCAAATTATATCCTATCTGGTGGAGGTCTAATTGACTTCCCTGCCCCCACCACCTCACACAAATTTTGCTTCCATTTGCACATTCATCTCAATATTTCCGATCTATAAATATGCCTGTGCTTTGATTTCTCCTGGTTCCCTCCTTATGAGCAAAATAAAATCTTTAATATGTGTTCATTTTCTATCTAGAAGAGATTTATGATATTACATTTTTGAAAACTATCAACAATGGTAGGGGGCTGGAATACATTATGATAATAATTTAGTAGTAGAGCACTAGCTAATTATTCTTTGTCAAGGATACGCAAAAGCAGGCAAAAGTTAAGGGAAAGCCAAGTTAGAAGAGATTATTTACAGAAATGTTTGTGCTTCAGTTGGCTGCAGTTTTCACTTATGCAGGGTGAAGTTCTATGGAGTCATTTTAAAAGCAGTTTCTGTATTTTGAACTAAGTGACATCCACCAAAACACAGATTCATGGTTTCTTGAAATTGATATGATTACAGAAAATAGCCAGCATCTATTCTGTGATCTCAGCATGGCAAGCATGTGTTTGTCTGTCTTCCTCACCAGACTCTTTGTTCCAAGTCAACAGGGGCACGATTTTATTTGCCATCCTATCTCCCGCAGCTGCCATTCTCACACAGTAGGGGCTCCCCAGGTACCTCAGAAATGACCGAACAAGGAGGCAGGCCAGGGTCTGCCCCTCACATCTGTCAGCACCAAGACTTGGCTTTGTCCATTCCCGTGTACGACTTGTTTGTCAAAGGGCAGACTTGGGTTAACCATGCGAATAGGAAGGTGATTTATAAAACCAGAATATTAATTTGTCACTTAAAGAGAGTCATCAAACCAGGCAGTGGGCTGGATGCCTGCCTTCCTCAGGGAAACTGCATGGCGGAGAGGGGTAGCAAATTATAATTAGACGTTTGCTTGATGAGCTTGCAGTCTGAGCACAGGTGTCTGCTATTGACTCTGTGCTAGAAACAGGCCAGCCTATTAAACCTCTCTTGTGGGGGTTTCTGTTGGTGACTGGCCTGTGCTCCAGGGTCATCAGCTCTTCCTGCCAGGAATGGCGAAGGAGCGTGAGAAGTATGTAAAGGAATTCTGATTCTTTGGGCTTTCCATTTTTAGGCTGCATTCCCCATCTGCTTTCTTCAGACAGAGTAAAATTGATTAGTTTTAAGCTTTTTCATTGAGACTCACAATCTAGTTTTGCCCCCTTTCTGGCCACTGTAAATAGAATTTGGATGTTCTTGAAACTCCTTAGTCACCTCCAGGCTGATTATTTGGTGGGGGGGATCTTTTGCTTGTCGTAGGGGACTGATTGCATGATTGCATTAATTAAACGTCGTGCTCAGAAGGTGACTTATACTCTGTGTTTAGAGGTCCTTGTGGATACATCCATTAATTATTGATGACGTTCTTTTGTAGGGATCGAATCTCTTGCTTTTTTTTTTTTTTGCATTATCGGAATCTTAATTTTTATTATTTCTCAGGAGCCATTGTAGTCTGTAAGCTTCTTGCTATTCTGTGAAATCTTGCCAGGTGCTTTTGTAAAGCGATCTCAAGACTGTAGAGACAGAATTTCTAAAAAGCAGATCATCCATGTAGATAATAACGATAGCAGAAGTGCTTGTTTTTGTGTGTGTTTTCTCCCTAATCTTATTAAAGATCTTTTTTTCTCCCTCTAACATCCTGAAGTGATGAAAATGTGCCTGAAGGCTTGGTTGCCAGAACCAAACAAACGAATTCCATAATTAAATAATGAAAGCAGTCAGAATCCATAACATGACTTGCAAGCAATGGAGAAAGAGGAATTTACCATTTAATGGTTAGCAAACTGTCAGTAAAAGATGAGTCATGGTCAGGGGCTCTGTGTGTCCAGCTAGGGAGCGTGGAGTATGTCCTGAGGCAGCTAGGGATCGGGGAAGGTCTTAGAATGGGGAACTGACATGATCAAATGTGCACATGAGACCACTTACCTTGGGAACAGTGAAGATGGAGCAGAAGGAAAAGAGGTTGGTTGAGATGTTTAGAGAAAACAGGCCGGCTGCGAAGACAAGAGAGCTGGGAAAAGTCCTGGGGGATACTGTAAGGGAACATCAACCAATTGCTTTAAAGTAACAGACAGAAGAGAAGAACCATGGGAGAGGCCAGTGCTTCTGGACTGGTCCAAGAAAGGCCCTGCAAAGGGACCCTGATCAGCAGTGAGAGGTGGGAGAACTGTAATGGGAACAGGTGTGGAGTGAGTGGTCAGAGGTTCAGATACTTCCGGTGGGGTAAAGGAAGTGGACTGACATATCCTGTGCACTTGGAGATGCTTTATGAGAATGGATTAGTGGATTTGTAGGTTGAGGGAAGGGACAGTGGTAGGTTGTAATTTGAAGGAGGAGCAAGGTATTTATTAGATAGAGGAGAATAGAAGAATGAGTTGATTGGTTTGTTTTTGACTTTGAAATGGTAGAAAACTGAGCATGAAAAGGAGGAGACAGTGGAAGGGAAAAGGTAAAGATTCAGTAAAGAGAAAAATGAAGGGATGGGCCTGGGTCTTAGAGGAGATGGGGATGGATGGGATGGCAGGAGGCTTATCCTTTTGAAAGAGCGGAGATACTTCTTCCTCTGAGATGGAAAGCAAGGATGGTTTATAGCTAAACAGCAATTCACACAGGGCAGCGTCGTGTTTTCTGAAATAGGAAGCACGATGAAATAAGTTAGGAAAGCACAGAGCGGTGAGGACAGCAGAACCGTGAATGTGTAAAATAGCTATAGAGGGAAATAGGAGAGGCGGGTAGCTGGCGTCATTTAATAGAATTGTTGAGGTGGACAAAAGGTAGAACAAATTGGACACCAGCCCACCACCTACTGTGTGAGTTTTCACCCAGCACTCCTGGTGGGGGTGGGGGAGGTGGTTAGTTATAGGGATGTACTATTCCAGAGGCTCTATCGCTCCATTATTGTGGATTTGCCAGGTCAGCATGACAAAATGTCAAGGCAACTGGGAACTTAGGGTGTTGGCAAAATGCGGGAAGCACTACAGATGAGCAGACAAGCTACCTGACACAGTGACAAGCGGTTGTGATCTTGTAATACGGCAGTGAAAGAGGCATTGGCAGGGCAGTCAGTCATCTGGTCTGGGACACGTCGGGCACTCGCTTGGTCCACCAAGTCCTAGCAACTCTTTGAAAGGGTGGCCACTGTCCCTCCCATGACTTGTCTTGAGATCACCATATGGTTTGGCAGATCACACATGGACTGTACTAAACTAAAAAGATGTATCAGACTTGACAGATGTGGGATTCTTAATTTGAACCTGCAAGAGTCTGGCCGCAGGGATTGTGGTCTTTACAGCTGATCTGACAGTCTTCCCAAAACCTGTGCTTTTTCTCCACGAAGACCCAAGTGTTCAGACTGCCAACTTGTGTTAGTTTTTTTGGGAGGGAAAGCAGAATGGAAGGGGAGATCCCATCACAGTTTATATCCTACACTTCATCTACCTGAATGTGAGCTGCAGGCTCAGGTGTACTTCACCTCTGTAGCATCCTCTACCATTTCAGTTTCTCCCTGACATCTAGTCTTTTTGGTTGGGCCTTTCAAGCTGATTGATCCCCAGTAATCTTTCCTGGGGTTACAAGTCAGCCCACACTTGGTCATGTAGCCATCTCTTCTTTCCGCCAGGTTGCTTCTGACTCCAGGTGTTCGAAATGCCTACCTTCATCTTAAATCGATTTCTCTCTGTCCCCTTCCACTCATCTGAGAGGTATTCCCAAATTGGAAATGAAGGAGGATTCAAGTGATTGTCCTCATCTGCAGTGGGTACCAACTTCTCAAGCTGGATCTGTTCACTGGTTGTGTCTTCTCTCAACTAAGAACTGAGGAGGTTTCTTCTTTCCCTCTTTTAAGAGCAATTGACCCCCTTGTGGCTCTCCTCTTGGGCTCAGATTCAAGGGTCATCGAGTTCTCACTTACTCATACGCAGAGAGGAGTGACCATCTAGCCTAACTGGGCAATCCAACCCTTTCCTTGGAAGATCTAGAACCTTCTCATTCCCCCGCGACTCCTGGCATCTCTTACCTGTCAGGTCTCTAAGCATTTTAAAACATGGCAGTTATAGTGTTCATTTGTATTTCTCACGGAATAACCAATATGGTTGAAAACAACATGGGCTGGGAGGTTTATCTAAAGGGCAGTGATGTTAGGTCTGATGCCTCACACAAGACAAATGTTTGCAGTTTATGGTTTCTGCGTGTGAGAATTTAATGTTTTTCTAGGAAGGTTTTCATGACATTGGCATCAAAGAAAGAAAACTATGACGATGCTTTGAATGAGAAGAGGGCAGGAGAGAAAGCAAAGGGAACTCAAGGGACGTCCCTTTCTGCTCCTTTCACTGTGACGTGACTTTCTACAGTGAGGGGGTTTTCTCACCGCTGTGGTTATAATGACAACTGGTGAGAGGAAAGACTCCAAGGTTGTGTTTAGAAGAAGAATAAGCACAACTTTTATTTAGTGACTTCTGCGTGCCAGGCGTTTTTATACAATTTCCATGTAACCCCATGCCACAGTCCCTTTGGCTGCTGTGACAGACTGGCTGGCTGATAAACAACAGACATTTCTTCCTCACAGTTCTGGAGGCTGGGAAGTCCAAGATCATGGCCCCTGCAGACCTGGCATCTGGTGAGGTCCTGATTCCTTATAGATGGCCACCTTTTCACTGTAACGTCACAAGGCAGAAGGGGACCAAGGACTCCCTCAGGCTGATTTTATAAGGACAGTCATCCTATTCTTGAGGGCTCTCCCTTTCATTATCTTATCACCTCCCAAAGGCCCTACCTCCTAAAACCATCACCTTGGGGTTACGGTTTTAGTAAACGAATTTAAGGGAACATCAACATTCAATCTATAGCATCCCTCTAACGGCTTCATTGAGTCAAAATTTAAAAAGGGAAATTAAACCCTTAGGTTCAGAGGCCAAGGTCAGGGCGTGGAGCCCAGATTCTCAAAGGCTGGTCCTACTGACACCGAAGACCCCGTTTCTTCTATGACTTCATTTTCCCATTTCTGCTTCACCCCCGATGCTCTCGTTTGCTTTCCATGGACCTTCTGTGCTTTTCATTTCAGCAAAACTGTTTTGACGTCTTCTTAACAAAGATACTCTCAGATTTAAGGCAAGTTTTATGGCACGGAATCCTATGGGTGCCTGCTTATCACAGTTTTACAATTTAATATTGCAAAGCCATCATAATTCAAGGCACTGCTGGCTTGGTAATTCACTTCATTAACGGTGCTGCCTGAATAAAATACACAGCCAATTAGAAATAAACAAATCCTCGGAAAGTACGGTAATACATTCAGGAGGCACAGAAGGTGAGGCATGGAGACAGACGGAGGCAGGGGAAGGCAGGCGTGGGGGAGGGGAGAATTATATCAGGATAAGGAGGGATGCTATGAGCCCATATGTACTCCGTGCACAGTACCTTTCTGAGAAATACTGGAGAATTAATTATGAGCCTTTCCTGTTTGTACCTTTACCTGTACACCTCCCCCGCTCCCCTCATCTTCTGTATCCAATTTATTTTGAAGCCCTGTCAGTCTTATCTCGAGAACAGATCTCAAATCTGTCAGCTCCTCTTCCGGCCAATAGTGCGGTGCCATCTTCGGTGCACTTCTGTGTCCCGACGTCCCTTCTTTCTGGGCACTCAGGATGGTCGCTGTGTTCTGATTGCCACTTTGCAATCAGGTCAGGCCTGCGACTGGCTCTGGCCGGGCTAGAGCGTTCAGGTACAAGGTAAGGCCACGCAGCACGTGCTTCTGCTGCAGCAGTTACGGAAGCACGTTGTTGCCGAGACGGTGCCCTAAGACCAAAGCAGTCTGGATCCCTAAAGCGAGTGCAGCACAGCGGCCCTATAAAGCCACCCTGACATGCGGTGGGCATGTCAGGAGCAAGAAATGAAGTCTTGTAATGAAGAGCGACTATGACATCATAGTCTGTTCTATCCTGATGAGTAAAGCAAGGTGCCATCATCTCTCTCCAAGAACCGTGCAGAGACCTCCTTACTTTCCTATCCTGTCTATAGTCCTACTTCTCCTCATTTCATTTCCCTGCATAACGAACTTCTTAAAACGTACATCAAGTCACATCGCTCTCCTGCCCCAGCATTCTGTTGCTTCCCCTTCTTATTTGGATAAATTCTAAACATGGTTGACCAGGCTTGTGTGCTCTGCCCCCCGCTCACTACTCCAAACATTTTTTAGCCATTAGCCTGGGGACCCACGTGCCTGCCTTCAGTTTCTCAAACATTCTGGGCTGCTCCCCATCCTAGGACCTTTGCTTACGCTTTTCCTTCTGCCTGGAATGTTCCCCCCACTCCCCAAAGTTCATCTAGCTCACTTGAATTACCCTCGAGATCGCCACCTAAATAACACTGTCTCAGAGGCCCCCCCCCCCAGCATACAGGGGTCTCCCGTTACACTCCTCCACGGCACCCACTGCTGTTTCAATGCGTCTAACCACAGTTCATAATTCTATATTCATTTGCATGGGTTTTGTTTGTTTGTTTGTTTGTTTGTTCGATAAATATCTTTTTTCCTAACCAGACCGCAAGCTCCGGTAGGGAAAGGGACCATGTGTGTTTCTTCCACAGTGTGTTCCGTCGCCTAAGCATCCTGCGACAGCCCCCAGCCCGTATGAGGTTCTCTTCGGCAGATGCCTTCAGCATGATTAATGAATAAATGCAATAACAGTAAACCAGAGTTGTATGCATCGCTCTGAAGTCTAAGGAAAGTGAGAGTTGACATTTTTTGAGCATTTACTATGTTAGACATGGTACCAAGTGCTTTCCATTATTTTCTGTGTCATGTATCAATCATGGCAATAACACTATGAGGTTTTGAAAAACTAGAGATGTGTAAAGGGATATCTAGCTACTGGGAAGCCCACCTCCACGACCCATTTCCTTCACTTGCTTTTTGATTTGGTTTTGTTCTGACTCTAATTTTCCAGGTTCATAAATAATAGCGACAGACCCTCTGTCACAGCTATATAATAATCAAAGGCCAGATTTACCTTGTGCTATTTTTAGAGAGAATTGTGTCTGCATGCTTCCTGCCAGAGACAACATTAAAAAAATAATAATAAAGCCTGCTTACCTACACAATAATTGAAAATATTAAATAAGTTGTTCGTTGTACCTATGAACCTCAAATTATGAAAATATAAAGTCTTCTACAGGGAGTTCTTTTCTCTTTGGCTTTATGGTATGTTTTTTCTTAGTTTCTTTGTTTACTTAGACCCGTCAGAGGTGAAAATATCAATTTCCTTTTCCACAGAGAAATCCAATAATGGAAGAAAAATCAGACTTCAGTTGGGCACATGTTATCAATTAAATCTGATTGTTTTTTTTTTACAATAAACTCATTTTAAATCAATCATTTCTTCACATCTCTTTCATGGAACAGCACCTATCCGCGTGAGAAGTCCCTTCAGCTGACAGAGAGATGCACGAATCTGCAAGACGGCTTTAAGAAGTTATCTAACAAAACGAAACGGTGAGTTCTCTTCACGTTTGATTTAATTTCAAAATAAGCGTTTTGTATTCAAAATGTTTCACGGCATCTTCAAAAACGTGGGATATGTTCGTGCTCAGGCTGGACCTTGGGCTGGGAGACGCCCCCGTGGGTGAGCAGGATCGATGAGGGACAGAACAGAGTGGACCAGGGCGGGATGCTGGCAGTGGGAACGTGCGCATCTGTCCCTGGTCCGTGTTCACTAAAAACTCTCTGTGGTTTTGCTGGCTTAACTTTCATAGGTCCTCGGTCTTTTTGAGAATCCTACAAGTGTTCTGGACCTGAGTTTAGGAAAATCAACACTGGTGTGGACTTGCTCATAGTCACAGAAGGGGTGATGTATTTACCCCCAGTCCCAGCCGTGGCTCAGGCCCAACTTCCCCACGCCTGCTTACAATCCTGGATTTTAGAGAGTTCACGACACCATCTTCTCCACATGGGGGAAAAGGGCATCTGAAAGCTCCCAAGGCTTCAGACTCGGAAGAGGCCTGAGCTTGATGGCAGCTGCTCTGCCGTGGGGAGTCTGACTGTGCTGGCCGAGGACGCACCTGTGGTTCCTCCTGTAACCTCCCTCAAGGGGACTGGTCTGAGTTGTGTTTCTCCATGGGCTTTGCTTACATTGTTCAGGGTAAGAGGCACATAGCAGATTTCCTCATGCCCATCTCAAGCAAGTGACCTCCCCTCCTCTGTATTTTTGTATTTTTATATTTTTCTTCTTTCTCTTCCTAAAAATTCTCTCTCTCTCTCTCTCTCTCTCTCTCTCTCTCTCTCTCTCTCTCACACACACACACACACACACACACACACACACACACACACATTTTTTCCTCTTTTCATTTTAAATGTTTGGGAGAGGAAGGGGTTAAAGAGCCTGCCTAAAATGCATTCATTTTCTTCCCTGGGAGTGTGGGAGGTTATACTCCAGAGTGGGGTGGGGGGTTGCAGTGGGGGTGGGCACCAAGGCTGGCCACCTGGTCTCATCTCTTTGTAACTACACCTCTGGGTCATAGACTTAATGACATTTGCTAGGAGGAAGAGACCTTATCCACTGAAAGTCCCTTGCAGGCTCTTCCTGGCTCAGGTATTACTAATAGCAAATGGAACCATGGCTGTGTGGGGCAGGTGTCCCTAAAGAGTTGGCAACCAAGCCGTCTAACTCTCTGGGTTTAAAAATGCTCCTGCTGTGCAAAGAGCCCCATGGACCTCACTTTAAGACCTCACCTACCCTTCTGGGCCACAGGTACATGCCCAGTGCAGGAAGACAGGACCAGAGAGGCCACAGTCAATGTCCCAGGTAGTCTCTGCTTTGTCTGAGCCCCTTGACTGATTGGGTCCTTGAAATTATTAGGAGAGCCTGAGAGTGGGTGAGATCTCTGATTTGAGTTAATCTGGGGTGACAGTCCAGTCCTGTATGTCTGTTCAGTTTATTCCAAAAGGATAGTCCTAACATAATTTTTGTTTTGTTTTCTTTAAATTCCAAGTGACAGTCCTTGGCTCCTTAGAGAAATCTACTGTGCTGAGGACCTTCCATTCGCCACACCTGATCCACCTGTCTCTTCGCTATAGTTTAATTTGTTTTTCTTTGCTCCAGGATGCCAAACTATGAGGACTTCCTCTGTAGGCTGCTTGCTCCTTTGTCATCTGGTTTTCTTTGGACTTGACCCAGAGGAGAGCACTAGATATTGATCAGAAAGGAAGAGAAGCTTCTCGTGGTGTTGCTGCAAGTTGATTACATCCTTGACTGCAGGAAAGCATTGCATCCTGAATGAAGGCCTTGACTTTTGTTAATGTCTCTTACCTTCCCCTCCCTGCTACTTCCCTCCCCTCCCCTCCCCTTGTGTGAACTCTTTAGCTTAGAGATAAACTGTCATCAGTCCCCTGATATTGTACTTGGACTTTGGGACAAGTCCCTACGTTTGGCCTAGGACTTTGGGACAAGTCCCTTCTTTAAACTTTTCTTAAATGACAGAGTTTGGGAGAGCCATCATCCCTGCCAGGACCCTCACATACCACAGATTGGCTAGAATGAACACCTGCAAATGCTTCTCTTCTTGAGCAAGAAATTCATTGAATTTTGGGGTAAACTTGAAGTAGCTCAAGCATTATAGATGGCACCCCACGTATGTCTTGATGGCGTTGGAGCCATTGTTTGGTGTATTTGCTGCATTCTTTCTGAAACTTTTCTCAAGAGACTCGAGTTCCAAACCTCTGGCATGTCCTTCCATGCCTCAGATCAATGGCACTACACCTCGTGAAAAGTAAAACTTAGGAAAACGGGTCTTTGCTTCTCTGTCCCCGGTGACGAGGTAGTTGTATTCCTTGCCCAACTTGTGAATCAGTGTGTGGAAGTTTTCTTTGACGCTCCTCAACGCTCTTCCTGACATGAACTAGTTTGGCTCCCCAAAGTGACAAAAGTCCTCAAAAGAAGGATGATCACAGCTGTGCATCGGAGCAAAGCCTTTGACTCAGCATGGGGAGGAACTTCTTTCATGATAAAAAGTCTTCTTTTTTCAAGGCAGAGAATTTTACAACTCTTTTACGGGCATCAGCAAAATGGTTAACGGCGGTATGCTAATGAGAATGCCTGGGCCCACGCTCACGTGTTCGCGCTCTCACTTTTTTCCTGTTGTTTTGTATTTGGGGCTGAGACCTTTTCTCAGCTATTCTTTAGGGGGATGCCTTTTCCATTACGTGCACCATTTTCAGCCAGCTTATGTAATTAGCCTGCACGGCGATTCTGTTCTGCAAAGGTCCAGGGAGAGCAGGGAGGAATTGCCCACCATTGTGAAAGTGTTCTTTTGCACACAGGAGACTAATTTTTTCAGTCGTATTGTCTGTTGTCAGGAATTGTGTGTTCTGCAACTAGTGCCATTATAGACTTACAGAGGACAATCAGGAAAGCTATTCAGTGTGTGGTGATAAAAAGTAATTTCATTTTTTTAGAAATAATTATTTAGCTCTATTTTTGTCATGGTCTGCTGCAGTCTTAGAAATTTCTCTTTCTTCAGCCAATTTGTCCCTTTCAGGTCTCTAAAATCGAATTTAAGAAGAGGAAATTGTAGTGAGAGGATAACCAGTGCTCTTTTTCTCCACTGGTCTTGACTATATTTTTGAATAAAAGGAAATAAAACAGTTGCCATTCTGAGGATGGGTGGGATAAGATACTGTCCATCACAAGTCTTTATTCCCTGTTTAAAACCATGAACTCCAAAGAGCTTATTCAGGGTTTTATCCCTGGTGCCTACAACAGGCTCAGTGAATAGTAGTTGCTTAGTAAATATTTGTTGAATAAACTTATGAATGAATAAATATACTTCTTAAGTCTTTGAAGCATTTCTTCGACCATCCCTAATTTCTAACTCTTAAAAAAATTATCTTGAAGTCCATAAATGTCAACTCCTTTTTAAACTAATTTTTAAGTGCTCTGACTCTTTCTTCCTTTGAATCTTCAGGTTTTTTTCTCTACCTCATGCTTTCTCCCTGAATATTCTTCTGCATTTCTTCAGCCCAGCCCTTTTCGCCAGGTTATCTCCCAGTTAAAATATTATACTAGTTTGCTTATTTTTCAGTATTGCAAAGATCATTTGTAATCTTTTCTGCTCATATTTTTGGAAAAATGATAGCCGTATAGATAACCAAGCTGTCCACCTTAATCCACATTGCTTTTGACCAATGAACTGATTTTTCTAAGAGCAGATACTTCCTGGGGGCTGACCTAGGAAATCAACTTATTTCTCCCTCTCTTGTTTTTTTTTTTTTTTTTTTTGCCTCTGTGGCTGTGCCTTTTTCGTCTTTGTATTACTCTTTCATATTTTCCAGATGATCCTGGATCCTCCCAAAATTTACATTTATACTTGTTCAGTTTCTGCCATGTGGTCAGGGTAGGTGAACTGCTCTAGCAAAATCTCTCTGAATGCCATGTTATAACACACAATTTTACTCTCTCTCATACGACATTCAATATAGATATTCATTCTGGATTAGGCAACTCTCCCCTGAGTATCGACTTATGGATTCTGACTCCTTCCATCTTCCTGTGTAGCCACGTTCAACAGATGATCACAGCTTGCTGTTGAAGGTGATGATGCTATGGAGAAGGTATATACAGCTTGAAGGGGACACGCATCACCTCCACTGTCTGGGACTGGCCCATCTAGATGTTGAGGGCCGTGTGAACAGAATGTTGCCACGTGATTGGCACTGGGGAATGTAGTGTGTGGCCGGGAAGCTGCTTGCAGCAGCAATTGCATGCTCTGAAAGGAAGCGTCAAGTAGTGGTCATCAGCCAGATACTTCTGCCACGTGTATATCGAGTAACTCTACCATTCTGATCAATCTATTGATATAGATCATTCTATTTATTGATCATTCTGTAGGCCCCTAAGGTGTTTATTAAAGGTGGGAAGAAAAGCTTTGTTTGTTTTTGTTTACACAACAGCAATCTCATATCATTTAAACACTAGAGTAATGACAACAGTATCTCTAGTGAGGAAAGGAAAGGAAATTATTTAGAGATCTTCTCAAGAGTGGAGTGTAAGCCATTGTAGTATAAACTTCCTGTGCGACCACTAAGGCATCAAAGAGTCACTTGCATCGAGATAACTTTTTTTGATAAGATTCAGATTCTCATAATTAAGATTTGGAAAACTGCCTTCGTGTAGGCTTAAACTGTATACTACTTGGTGAGTGTGTATGTTTAATGAGCTGTTTTGTGTGACATTATAATAGACGTTTTTTTTGAAAGGTGATATCTTAATGGGGTACCATAAAGATGCTAGTTAGAAGGCACCCTTTTTCAGGTTAAAAGGCAAAGAGAATTAAAAACTGGCCCTGTGCGTTCTTCACTACTTATTGTCTTGGAGATTATGATGTGGCCTGAATTGTAGCTTGAAAAGAAAAGGTAAAAATTAGATCAAACTTCAAAAAACCCAAATGTGAGCATATCACTTGACAGCCTGTTAACTAAGCAGATATTCTCACGTTTCAACTTGTCTGTCAGGAAAAACAATTTTTGGTCATATATAAGATTTTCTTGACATCTAATGATATATGACTTGTTTCTACTCAGCTCTGTATCTACAGTGCTTTTATCGCTTCTGAGAGTGATATCCATAGTTTTGTCTGTCTTCTCATCTCAGACCTCTTAACTTGCCTTTCCCAATCAGCTCTTAAGGACTCCAAAATCTGGCTTTCCATCCTTTCCTTGGTAGAGAGCTCAGAACGAAGTTAACACAAAGCAGCCACAAATACCAACAAGGTACATTCTTAATATCTTGGGAAATTTCTCCTGGTACCCAGAGCAGTTGGCTGTGTTTGCTGACGTAAAATTTTAAGTTGGGGCAGATGAGTTAATATCAAGGCTGTGACTGAATATTCCAGTCTCTCTCTCTCTCTCTCTCTCTCTCTCTCTCTCTCTCTCTCTCTCTCTGCATTTATGCTAAACAAAAATAAGCCCAAATCTATTAAAAGGTGGTTTAACCATCATTCTGTATTCATATCTCAAAGAATACATTTAAAAAATAATCATAGAATCTAAGAACTTGAAGGAATAGTCTCTTGAATTTTTTTAATCCATATCTTTTTTTCTGTTCTTCTCATGAACATGTATGACTTTTATTTTTCTTAAAAAAAAATTTCTTCCCCTCAGTTGAAAGATAAAAAAAAGGGATTATGACTTGTTCAAAGTCAGGCAACCAGTTAGTGAGAAGGTAAGAAATAATATTTTTGTGTGGATGGTTGTTGATGTTGCAAAATAACCAGCATAATCCTAATCTCCATTTCTTAATTAATACTTGGTAAGAGTTGCTTGGTATCATTTTTAACTATGCTGCAAGGCTGAGGTAGTGTATTAGATTGTGACTGTTTGTCAGTGGAAACGAAACTGCATTTTCCCTCAGGAAAACTGAAACACTGACTTTCTCGTGATGCTATAATGTTGATTATGTATTCACGTCCGAAGGCTTTCTCACACTTGCTCAAATAACTAGTTATATGAAAGACACCTGTAATAGAAAGACAATGACAATATAAATAATCACACATATTTAAGGTCATTAAGAAATCATTGGAATTATTTGCTATTTTAGAAGTGGTACAGAGAAAGAAAGTGGATCTGTTACTTCTGTTCAACATTTCCAAATATAACAGGTCATGTTACAGGTCTAGTTTAATTACTACTTATGGCAGCCAGACTTCCAAGATGGCACCCAGGGATCCTCTCCTGTCATCCGCGTGCTCCCCGCTCCCTCACTGAAGGAGCCTGCTCTGGCTAACCAGTACAATAGTGCAGAAATAACCAAGCGTGACTTCAAAGGCCAAGTCATAAAAGCATTTGATAGTTATGCCTTGCTGTAGCTGGGATTTTTCGCTCTGGGCTAAGCTGGTTACCATGCTGTGAGGACATGGAGAGTTCCACATGGCAAGGATCTGAGGTCTCCCCTCAGTCGTTAGCACCAACTTGTCAGCAGGGTAAGTGACTCTTCTTGGAGGTGGATTTTTCCGCCTCAACCAACGTCCCGATTTTGCATTCTAATGAGAGCTGCTAGATAAAAACCACCCAGCTAAGCTGCTTGTAAATTCCTGACCAACAGAAATTGTATAATAGTAAATGTTTTTTGTTGTTTTAAGCCACTAAATTTTGCAGTAAATTTATTATATAAATAGAGATAACTAATTGACTGTTCAATTCCTAATCCTTTGCATTATAATAATTATTATTACCAAAAGTATCCATAGTGATAATAACAACCATTTTTGTGAGCCTAGTGTATCTGAGATCATTTAGATGCATCTATAATCCTCAGAATATTTTTTCAGAGTAGGTTTCATTATTCTAATTCCACAAGTGAAAGAAACGAGCTCAGAGGGTTTAAATGGCTTGCAGCACACCAGACAGTTACAAATGGCAGAGCCAGGATTAGGACGAAATTCTGACTGTTTCCTCTTCACTCTGTGGTACTGTTCTTAACAGGAGCAGAATTACAAGTCACAAATATAAGAAGAGAAAGGTATTTGACTTTATAATGTGAAGCTACTCAAAAATGATCCATCTCCAAAACACTATATACTTTCTTCGTTTTTTTGTTATTTATTTCACTTAAATTTTGGTAATGTAAATATACCGAGGTAGCATTAGCTTGCACTGCAGTTACCCAGCTTGCAACTTGGGGATCAGTTGGCTTCTCTTGGTGAGTTCATGGCTGATGGCTAATTATTGTCATAGTTCAAAAGTCATATTTGAAACCTTTGAGTGTTTTTATGTGCTAATTGCATGTTAAATTTTAGCTTCAGAAACACACAGTAACTTCATGTACCCACCACTCTGACAGTCACAGGGACAGTTATTCTCATCCTGGAGATGTGCCTCAGACTCACTGAGAGCATTTTCAAAGTATGCGTGGTAGAGAACATGTCGAGAACTGTTGCACAAGGAACACAATGATAAAAAAATTATTTCTACCTTTTAGCAGCTTCCACTTCTTCTCATTCTTCTTCGCAGATTCTTCATCTTCCTCTACCTTCGATACCAGGGTGTCCTAGAACTCAGTCCTTGGGCCTCATTTCTCTTCATTCTCAGTCTTCAAGGACCTCGTTTAGTCTCATGAATTTAATACCCCTACATACATGATTCCCAAATTGATATTTCCTGCCTGAACCTCTTCCCAGATTTGTATGCACCTCGGCCCAGTCAGCACTTCCTGAGATGTCTATAAGGAATCTCCAACCTAACACATGTTCCAAGATCTCCTGGACTTACCCCCTAAACTTTGTTATCTCGTGCTCTTCTCTGCCCAGTTAATGGCCAGTCTGTTCTTTCCATGATCAGGCCTAAGTGCTTGGAGTTGTCCTTGACTCTTCTCTTTTTAGCCATCTCATTATCCATCATTAAAGCTCACTGGCTACCTTCAAATCATATCCAGAAGCTGATCATTTCTTATGAGCTCTACCACTTCCATCCTGGTCCAAGCCATCTTTTTCCACTTCTAGATTGTGGCAGACATCTTTAATTGGTCTCTTGGCTTCTGCCCTGCTCTCTTAGAAACTATTCTCAATAAAGCAGACAGAGGGAACCTTTTTTAAATGTAAGTCAAATCAGGTCAGTTCTCTGTTCCAGTATCTTCTCACTTCACTCAGAATAAAAGACAAAATTCTTTCAGAAGCCTACAAGGCCATTATAGGCAGTTCTTAAATATACATGTAATATATTGCCAATAACAGCACAAAGGATGTAAGTGTGAGCAAAGCTGTATCAGGCTAAAGAAATGATGAATGGTAAAGTAATATGACAATATGTAGTTGGGTTTATATCATTAATAGGTATAATATTGAATAACACAAAGTCCACAAAAAGGAGGAAAAGGGATAGAGTTATATAAGAGTAATATTTTTATATATCAGTACAATTAAACTAGTATAAATTGGAAGTTGATTCTGGTAAATTTAGATGTCTATGGTAGATCTTAGAGCAATCACTAAATAATTTTAACATTAGAGCAATCACTAAATAATTTTAACATTATTAAAATCATTAAAATGCTACGTTAGAAAACATTCACTTAAGGCAAAAGAAAGATGTAAAGGAGGGACAGAGGAACAAAAATACATGCTACATGTAAAAAAAAAAAGTAAAATGACAGAGGTGAATCTAACTATAGTAATAGTAACATTAAGTATGAATAGATTAAATCATGTAATCAAAAGGCAGAGATTGTCAGACTGGATTTAAAAACATGATCTGACTATAACTATATGCTATCTACAGAAGACACACTTTATATTCAAATATACAAATAGATTGGAAGTAAAAGGATCAAAAAGTTATACCATGCAAACAGCAACCATAAGTAAGCAGGAGTGGCTATATCAATATCAGACAAAACAGACTTTTAAAACAAAAAAAAAATGTGAACAAGCCTAGAGGAGGAGGTAACCGTTAAAGGTTCAGTCTAGCAGAAAGATATAACAATTATAAACACGCATGCACCTAATAACAGAGCATCAAAATACACAAAGCAAAAACTTACAGAAATAAAGGGAGAGATAAACAATTTAGAAATAATTGGAGACTTCAATATCCTGTTTTCAGTACTGGGTAGAACCAACAGAAGGTCAGCATGGTTATAAAAGACTTGAACGACACTATAAACCAACTAGACATAACAGACACCTATAGGATATACCACCAACCAACAACAATACAACATACATTCTTCTCGAATGCACACAAAAATTCTCCAGGATAAATTATTTGCTAGGCTATAAACCAAACCTCAATAATTTTTAAAGGATGGAAATAATACACAGTATGTTATCTGACCATATTGTAATAAAATTTCAAATCAATATTTAGAAAAATTTTTGAGAAACTCAAAACATGTGAACCCACTCCTATCTCTACAGTGATTCTAAGAAGAAATAAAAGGAGAAATCAAAAACTATTTAGAGATGAATGAAAATGAAGACACACGTACCAAAATTTATGGAATGCAGGGAATGATAGCTAAAGTGTACAGGATTTCTTTTTGAGGTGATAAGAATGTTCCAAAATTGACTATAGTGGTGGTTGTACACATCTGTGAATACTTCAAAAATCGTTGATTTGCACACTTGAAATGCATGAATTGGAGATAGATGAATTATACCCCAATAAAGATGTTGGGAACTTTAATGTGCCTACACATCACTCGGGGATTTTATTTTGGTACAGATTCTGAGTCTGTAGGTCTGCAGCAGGGCCTGAGGTTCTGTTTTGCTAACAGACTTATTACATGATGCCAGCAGTGCTAGTATGAGGTCCACACCAGGACCTGTAGCATCCACTTTCTCTTTACCTTGCTGACCTCACCTCCTGCCACCTTCATGAGTGGATTCATGAATAGTTCATGGGTGGTATCCAGCCACCTTAACCATCTTGTTGTTCCTCAAACATACCATGTCTGCCTCTACCTCAGGCCTTTGCACTTGTCATTCCCTTTGCCTAGAATGCTCTTCCTGTTCCCACACCCCTGTTTGTGCATTGCTTGCTTAATCGCCTTCAAGTCTGTGTCCAACTATGACTTCCTAATGGGGTCTCCTCTGAGCACTCCACCAAAACTGCAACTCTATTTCACACTCTGTCCTCCCCTCTTTTCCTGCTTTGTTTTTCTTGGCAGTACTTAGTGCGTAGTACTTAGTGCATAGTACTTCAACATGCTATTAGTTTACCTGTTATTTGGTATATTACTTTGCTAGGACTGTTATTACAAATTACTACAGACCAGATGGCTTAAACAACAGAAATTTACTTTTCACAGTTCTGGAGCTTAAAAGTCCAAGATCTTGGTGTCAGCAGGACTGATCTCTCTTGAGGTCTCTCTCCTTGGCTTGTGGCTTGTGGCTACCTTCTGGCTATGTCCTCATGTGGTCTTTTCTTAATACGTGCCACGCTCTTTGTTCTCTCTGTATATACAAATTTCCTTTTCTTATAAGAACATCAGTCGGACTGGATTAAGGCCTTCTTAATGGCCTCATTTTGACATAATTTCTTCTTTCTATCTTCAAATACAGTCACATTCTTAGTTCTTAGGGATTCAACATAGGTATTTTGGGGAGCCCATACATTTGGTTTATTGTCGATCATCTCCTATTGCAATATAATTGTTATGAGAACACGGATTGTTAAAAATAATCTATTTTTACTATTGTATTGTTGGTACCCAAGACAGTACATCACACATAGTGTATGCCCAGCAAGTTATTTATTGAGTACATGAAAGCAAAAAGATAAATGCTGTAGGAGATATATTGGGTGGTGCAAAGGACACGGAAGAGGGAGAGAGCAACTCTGCTTAGGTGAGTCAGAAGAATTTAAAAGGCACGAGGTAAGAGCCACTCATAGATGGCTTAAAGATCTCACCAGGTGTACCGCCTATGGTAGCTCCTTCACAATGGTAACTGCTCTAACTGTAATATGTTCCTCTTCAAGAGATGGAAAAACTCTAAACTTGTCGGTCCTGTCTGAATCCTTTCAATATAGAAGATCCTAGTTCTAAAAATTGATAGTATAGATCACTGAATTGTCGGAATTTTCATCTCTGGATATCCTCCTATATGTTCAGAGATTTGTTTCTATAAACTTGAAAAGTGGGTCATCATTTTTCCATCTTCAGAAGAAATCTTATAATAATTGTGTTATTAAAGGAAATATAAAAATCTTAAGTGGCAGCTTTATTCATTGTTTATTCACTCTTGCTATCCTGGTGATGTATTTACATGTGGCAGATATTTGTGAAGGAGATACTTAAAATTATATATTTTTTTTGTTTTGCCACGAGGGACTGCTTGATTTTGGCATTTCATCAAACTAGTCCAGTGAAGTAAATTCAGTTACCCCCGAATAATTCTGATAAGTAGCATATGAATAGATTTCCATCTATGCTATATATTCCTTTTTAACCTTCCAGATACACTCTCCCACCTTTCTGTTCTTGCTACATGCTCCAAAAGCAGTCTTCCTTGGGCTACATTAGTTAGATTCATAACCGTTAGTTTCTGGGTAAAGTTGGCCTATGGGAGTCATTGGCAAGGGAAGAGGGAGAGTTTGAGGTGTTCATTCCCCTGAATTTCTGTCTGTGGGCTTGGCTGAGGGATGACTGCATCGACTACCAAAGGCCACCACTCTTGCCAGTGACCTTCTTCTACACCTACAGCCATAGCTCTTTCTGGGTCACCTGTAGACTTAGGTAGTAACAGCTTTCCCACTCTATCCCTGTTGCCAGCCCTACTATGCGTCACCAATCTGTGCAGCCTTTTCTCTACCATGTCCCACCCCTCTGTAAGCAGATACCCCATTCCGTCTTGGTTGGCTAAGGCTGGTCACTGCTTATGGTATTTCATAGCACATGTCTTAAACATATAATTAATATCAAAACCCCAAAAGTTTATTGTTTAGGACAAGAATAGTGTTCTTTTTTTAAAAAAAAAAATTATTATCTAAATTTTTCAAATATGGCAATTTAGAGATTTCACTGGGGCTCTGAAGAAGAGCATTGGCATATTTCAAAGTTAATTCCCAAAGCTATTTTGGAATATTTAACTTGTCTGGGGGACACTAAAAGGTATGGAGGGAATAAAAGTTTGAGATTTCTTTCTCTTATGCCAGTTGACAGTAAGCACGGCATTCTAATTAGAGGTTACCCTCCTGCAGAGTTGAAAACAATGTAAATTGAACTTTTCTACCCTCAGTAGATGAAATGTCAGTATGTCAGCACTATTCATAGCTCACTCAGTCTGTCTGCTCTGTTCTTTTCTTTATTAGCTGTTATATACTCAACAACTATTCCTTTAAAAAGTATTGCCCAGTGGAAGTGATTGGCTCTATTGATTGAAAATCTTACAGCGTCCTATTGATTTGAAGAATTTCTTTTCATGTAGACCTCATTTCTTCAGGGGTTTTGTAGGAACTAACTACAAAAGACTGTTTGATCTACGTGGAACACCACTTAGAAATCTAATGACGTAATACTGACTGTGGTAACCCTACCCTTTTCAGTAAACAAAGAGTTGGCTTTCACCGTGAAGAACTATTATAGGAAACTAAACGAGTATCTCAGCTCCTTAAGTGAGGCTAATAAATGAATATCCTCAAGATAACTTCTAGGCATCTAATAAGTACTCAATGAATACTTAATGATTAAATCAATTAGCCATATACTATAGCTTTTTAAAAACCCTATCTATATCTTAATTGAGATAAAACTAGTCACGGCATGTGAATCTTTATCTCCAAAGAGAAGTTTCTGGAAAAATATTTCAAATTTTAATATAATACTTACTTAGTGTCATTGAGTATATTGTTTATAATTTGGATCTCATTTTGATTATTATTAATAATGATTTAAATAGACATTATTTATTCCTTTGGAAATAACTTGCTGCATTATTTAGTATGATTTATTGTATGTCTTAGGACTGGAAAATGTTTCTGATAGGATTAATTTTCAGTTTCATTATGAAAATAGATGAGATGCAGCATGATATATTGGCAAGAGAGCCGGACTGTGAATCAAAAGACATGAGTTTAATTCTTAGCTCAATTACTTACAATACAATATTGAGAAGCTGTTCATCTCAGAACTTTTGGTTCTGTCATCCATGAAAAATGGGGATAATATCATAGGGAGAGCTGATTCTCAAGAGTGTGGGTTGGGGCCTATACTTAGGAACTGAACACCAACTATTAATATACATTTGCAGAAAGTATGATGTGATTTAGAGCATTTTACATAACAGGAAGTTCCTTTAGAGACACATTAATCCCACAAATTAGCCCGTACTTGTAGTGTACTTCAGATTTGTCCTTCTCTGATGGTTTTTCACCCCAGCCCTGTCCCACTTTACAAATCATAATGATACTATGGCAGACTTAATTTTCTAAAAAACCTGATTGCTACTCTATTTTTCAGCAGAAAAGGGCAGGCATGTAGGAAAAAACCCTCCCTTTGCTATTCCTTCTCCCTTAGTCTTCCCCTTTATGATATCAGAGGATAATGCTTCATTTCTGGACTGGACATTAAAGAAGTTCTTTGAACACAGCAACCTTAGAAAGTGGGTAGCTTGAGTACTGTCTTCTGATTATAAAATGGCCAGGAATCTTTCTTATTTTATAACGGATAACCTGCTATGTGTTGACTTGGCATTACAAATCACTAACAGTAAAATCAAAGGCCCCTTTATGCAGCTAATTTACTGGTTAAATTAGATATGTTATGATTGCCATCTTTCAATATTAAGTAAAATTCGAGCCAGCTACGATTAACTGGGAAATATATATATCACTAAAACAAAGTGTTTCAAAGACTATACATATTTCACAACGCACCTTTATTGTAACTGGCAATGGATGGTAATTTGGATGTTCTAGCTAAACTTGATATAAAGGCAAGAATGATTTCAAAGCGACACAAACCCTGCTTTTCAGGGAAGCCACAGTAAAAGTATTGTATACTTGAAGAGCATTAACTCAGAATCTCAATGGCAATAAAGTCACCTTTCTCAAGATGGTAATTGTTATTTGAAGCTAATCTAGTAGTTTTGCTTGACTGAGGCTCAGGGCCACTGTGGGTCAACATTGTTTGATGAGTCAGATGTGGCAGCAGAGTTTCACCTGGTCTTCTTTACTCTCTCCCAAGTATGAGCCTTATGAAGGAGAGTAATAACTTTTCAGTCAAGCCAACAGGTTGCCCAGTTGGGGTGGAGGAGTGTAGGATCAGAGGCATATTCATTCTTGTTTAACAACTATCTTGGGGAGGAGGGACTTGTCACATTTGCCAGTTCTCATAGTGTAAATATTTCTACCTTAGCCAACCTCAAGCTCCCAACAGTTTAACAACCTGCTAACAAAATTTAACGGGCAGGTCTCACAAGCTTCTATAAGCTAGCTGGTACGTAAGAATGAGACATAAAGTATGGAAGCAGGGAAGAGAGAGTCCCCACACCCATCCCATGCCAACCAAGAGGATTGAGAGGAGAGATTACACTCAAATTCAAGAGTTGGCTAAAATGAGATAAGGAATTATTGTATTTTTTGCAAATTCTACATTGATCACTGTTGAAGGAGCTCAGAGATGAAAATGGGGCAGTCGACTAATGGGCCACACATTTGAAAAAAAAAGGGCAAAAGTTTAATGGGATAAACACACATGCACACACCCTGTTATTTCATGCCAAGAAACTGGGAAAGTAGGAAGGAAAAGTTGGGGTCATGGATTGACTAAAGTGAGTGACTAGCTACTGAGCTGGAACCTGAGAGTTCTCAGCTGATACCGTGAAGGAGGAGGAAGCTTTAATATAGTTGTGAATAGGAAAAATGAGTGGAAGTCAGCACTGGGGAAAGTTATTACGTAGAAGACATAATCCATGGAATAAGGAAATGTTGCTTTGAACTATTCAGAGCAGTTTCTGACCTCATTGCATTTCATATTTATATTTAAGCGTGTATTTCCTTAAGAAGAACAATCAGCTGGGGATTGCATTAGGCTAGGAAAGCTTAATCCTTTAGGGTCCTGGAGGGACTCAGTCTAGAAGGGGAAGCCAATATGTAAACAGAATGAAATTCAACGTGAGGCTATTATAGGAGTATTGGCCAAGGCACTCTGAAAGCACATAGAAATTAGCAGCTTATGCGCTACCCAGGGAACTCTCTAAATAAAAAGTGCATGCATTGGAAAGGTGAAAGGGATTAAGAAGCACAAGATGTCAGTTATTAAAACAGTCACAGGTATATAAGTTCAGCACAAGGAAAAGAGTCAGTAACACTGTAATAACTATGTATGGTGCCAGGTGTTTACTAGATTTATTGGGGGGACCATTTTGTAAGGTATATAAGTGTTCAATCACTATATTGTACTCTTGAAATAAATATAACATTGTATGTTAACTGGAATTGAAAGATAAATTTTTTTCAAGCATATTTATTTAAAATATACTATAGGTTCATAGTAACTAGAATTTTGAGTTTTAAGTACTTGATCCTTAACAATGGCTGATGTATACTGCTTATTAGTTATTGCACCATAGAAAATATAATTTTTTCACTCAATAGTGAACATTTTGTAAGTTTGTTGAGGATAAATGACATATAATAAACTGTAACTTAAGTGTACAATAGGAAGAGTCTTGGCATATGTATATGACATCACTCACATCAAATCTGAACACATCTACCACTTTCCAAAGGTTTATGGGCTTTTTCCATCCATCATTTCCACCACTGTCCACCCACATGCCAGCTTTAGTTTCCAGGTAACTTCTCATATGCTTTCTGTCACATTAGATCAGTTTCCATTTTCTGGAATGGAATCTACACTGGGGACTCCTTTTCCATCTGGCTTCTTTTCATCCAGCATAATTATTTTGAGATTGACCTATGTTTTTTGTGGGTATCAATTGTGCATTTCTTTTTAGCGTCAAATAAAAGTAACAATCTCCCATCATTTGTGTATGCCACAATTTGTTTATTCATTCACCTCTTCATGGACATTTAAGTTATTTTCACTTTGTGGCTTTTATAAATAAAGCTGCTATGAACATTATGTACACGTCTTTGTGTGGATGTAAGTTTTCGTTTTGCTTTAATAAATACCTAGGAGTAGCTAGCTTACAAGGTAAGTGTATGTTTACCTTTGAGGAAACTACCAAATGACTTTTCAAAGTGGTTGTGTATTTATATACCCACAGGTAGTACATGAGAGTTCCAGTTACTCCTCACCAGACTCACTGTGGTCTGTGTTCAGTTTTAGCCATTCTGGTAAATATGTAGTGGTATCTAATTGTGATTTTTAATTTGCATTTCCCTAGTAATTAATGTTGTTGAGCATCTTTTCACGTGTTGATTTGCTACTTGTCTGTCATCTTTGGTGAAGGATCTAGTCACATCATTTTTCCAATTTTTAATTGAGTTGTTTGTCTTATCATTGAATTGTAAGACTTATTTATATTTCCTAGAGTTAAGTTCTTTATCAAATATGTGTTGTGGAAATATTTTTTTCCAGTCTGTTACTTATATTTTCATTTCCTTTACAGTGTTTTTTTGTGCATAGTACATACAGAGCCCAAGGTCATTAAGATGTTTTTTCCTACATTTTCTTCTGGAAGTTTTCCAATTTTAGTTCTTACATTTAAATTAATGATACATTAAGTATTAATATTTGTAGATGGAGTGAGATAAGAGTTGAAAATTTAAAAAAAAACAGATACCTATCCAATCATTCAGTAACATTTGTTGAAAAGATTATTCTTTTTCCATTGAATTACCTCATTGAAAATCTTTATTTCTGGATCTTCTAATCTTCAATTAAATTATTTTTCTGTCTTTATATAAATAAGACCCTGTTTGGATTATTGTAGCACTGTAATAAGTCCCGAATCAAGTAATGCAGGTCTTCTGAATTTGTTGTTAATTTTCAAAAATTTTGGCTATTCTATATTTTTACATTTCCACATGAATTTTAGAATCAGCTTCTCAATTTCTAAAAAAAAAAAAGACCTCTGGAATTTTAATTAAAATTGTACCAAATATATAGATCAATTTGAGGAAAATTTACATCTTAATAAATCCTGAGTCTTTTAACGTATAGACATGGAAAATTACTCCAAAGATTTAGGTCTTTAATTTCTCTTAACAATATTTTGTGCTTTAAAGCATGTAAGTCTTGCACATCTTTGGTCAAATTTCTTCCCAAGTATTTTATATTTTTTATGTTATTTTAAATGGACTTGTTAAAATTTTTGATTCAAGCTGTTTCTTGCTAATGTATTGAAATATAATTGATTCGATACTCGTATTCTGAAAATTTGTTAAATTATTAGTTCTAGTAGCTTTTTTTTTGTAGATTCCTCAGATGATCGTATTATCCCTGAATAACAACAGTTTATTTTTTCTTTTTAATCCAGATGGTGGTGGGTTTTTTGTTGTTTGTTTTTTGTTTTTTTGGTTTTTTTTTTCTTGCCTTATTACACTGGTTAGAACTCTGGTGCCTCTGGTGAGTTAGAGATGGTGAGAGTGGACATCCTTGCCTTGATTCTGATCTTAGGGGGGAAGTATTCAGTTTCACCATTAAGTATGATCCTAGCTGAAGGTTTGTTTGGTAGATTCCTTTTATTGAATTGTATAAATTCCCTCCTACACTGAGTTTGCTGAGAGTTTTTAACATGGCTGAATGCTGAATTAGGTTAAATGCTTTTTCTTCTTTCATGTATTGAGATTATTATTTGGTTTTTCTTTTTTATTCTATTGCAGTGAGTAGGCATCAGTTGATCTTTAAACAAATCAACCTTTCATTTCTGAGGTATACCTCACTTGGTCAGAATGCCTTATATTTTATGTATTGTTGGATTCAATGTGCTGATATTTTGTTGAGGATTTTTGCATCTGTATTTACGAAGGATACTCTATTTCTTCTTTCTTTTAATATCTTTTCTGGCTTGGGTATCAGGGTAATACTGTTCTTATAAAATGAATTGAGAGGTATCCCCTTCCTTCAGTTTTATAGAAGAATTTGTGTAGAATTGATATTACTGTTTCTTAAATGTTTGATAAAATTCTCCAGAGAAGCCATCAGGGCCTTCTGTCTGTAGGATGAATTTTAATCACACATTCAATTTATTTAATAGCTATAGGACTAATCAGGTTGTTGATTTCCTCTTGAACAAGCTTTAGTTGTTTGTATCTTTCAAGGACTATGTCTATTGCATCTAAGTTATTTTTTTGGCGTAAAGTTGTCGTTACACGTTTAATATCTGTAGAACTCTTAGTGCAGTGTCTTCCCCCAGTGGTCACATATTGGTCATTTGTATATTCTTTCTCTTTTACCTGATCAGTGTAGCAAGGAGTTAATCAATTTGATTTTTTTTTCAATGAAAGAGCTTTCAATTTTATTGATTTTTTTTTCTATTACATTAATTTCTGCTCTTACCAACTATTATTTTTATGGTACTATTTCTTGCTCAGAAATCTACTTTGATATGAATATAGACATTTTGAAGCTTCATTTTTATTAGTTCTACTGTGTTGAATCTTTTCCCATCTTTTTATTTTTAACTTATGTGAAATGAATGTCTTATAAATGATATATGATTGGTTCCTGCTTTTTAAAAATCTTATCGGACATTCTCTGCCTTTTAATTGGTATGTTTAAATTATTTACATTTAATGTGACTATTCATATGGTTGGGTTTAAATCTGTCATCTTGCTGTTTATTTTCTATTTGCCTGCTCTTCGTTTTCTTTCTCTCTTTCTCTGCCTTCTTTTGGATTGGGTGCTTTTATGATTACATTTTATTACTTTTTATAATTTCATTTGTTTTTAATGGTTGCTTTAGGTGACAAGTATATATCTTTTCTTTTTCTTATCCACTTTGGAGTGATTGACACCACTTCTGTCCTCCTGCCATCTCTGGCCTTGGTTCTATAGTTCTCCTACATTTATTTCTATACATGTTATAAACTCTCCAATATTTACTGTAAGCTGTCAATTCTCTGTTAAAGGACCTAGAAAAATAAGAAATCATATTTTGTATATATTTACATATTCACTCTAGCCAGTGTTCTTTATTACTTTACGTCAATCCAGTTTTCAATCAGGTTTTATTTTTTCTTCTACCTGACAGGCTTTCATTAGCATTCCTTATATTTTGGGTTTGTTGATTTGAATTCTTTCACATTTCATGTCTGAAAAAGTTCTTATTTTACCTTTATTTTCTAAAAGGTTTGCTGAGTATAGACTTCCTGATTGGCAGTTCCCTCAACTCTATTCTGTATTTTAACAATATTGTTTCACTGCCTCTGACTTGTAGAATTTCTCACAGAAAGTCTACTACAATTCTTATCTTTGTTTGTATGTACATAATGTTGTATCTTTTTTTAAAACTACTTTTAAGATTTTCTCTTTATTGTTTAAAGACACTTTTTGTTATGTGTCTCGGTGTAGTTTTCTTCATGATTTTTGTGCTTTGTGTTTGTTGAGTTTCTTGGATCTATAATGGGTATAGTTTTCATTAAATTTGGAAAATTTTCCACCATAATTTTTTCAGAAAATGTTTTCATCTCTTTTTTCTTGCCAGGACCATAGTTTGACATCTATTAGGCCACTCAAGGTTGTCTCACAGCTGAATGAGTCTCTGTAAATTTTTCATTTGCTTTTTATGTTTCATTTTCAATAGTTTCTGTTGCTATGCCTTCAACTTCGCTAATCTTATCTTAGCTGTCTATCATGAGAAATGTAATGTCTTTTTCATCTAATAAATGACATTTAAAAAATTAAACTCTGTCACATTTAGTTTTCATTATAAGATGGTAATTTTTTCCTTACTGTACTTTTTATGGTATGTTTTATCTTGATGAATTAAAATCCAATTGCAATTCATTGATTAATTGGGTAATTAGATATTTGTATTTGGCCCCTCTCCATTTCTTTTTAGTTGAGCTTTATGAAAAAATATGGGTTTCTTTTTTTTTTGGTTACTTTATCTAATGGACCCTCGTATACATCATGTTTTGGTTGTTGTCCCATTTTCAATATGATCAGGTGACTTAAAACCATGTGTTGGTGGTAGATAAGACTTCTGGAAAGGAGAGAATAGTCACAGAGCCATGTCTATCTAACTAGTTAGAAATTGAGAGAGCCTTCAGTAGGCTGCCGAGTGTGTATTTCTTCATTTTGAGCTCACTCCTGTTTTGCAGAGGGTTTCTGAGAGTCTCTCACCACGTGGAGACAAAGCAGTCCTTGCTCCAGCTGGGAATGTCACATTTAGACAAAGCTTCAGGCTACAGTATAGATCTCTCAAGACATTTGATATATTGGGACCAGTCTTAGGGCCCATGGGAGTGAGCTAAATCTGTTCAAGTTGGAAGCTTTTGTGCAAATAACACTATTTTCAATCTTTCCTGTGATAGCTCTTTGCTCTACTTCTCCTTCAGTATTTGGCTAAAGTCCTTCAAGATTTTCAGCTTTTCTAAGCTAGGCCAGTGGGAACCAAGGGAAGATATTTTTGATTGATTTTGGCCCCAACATGATGGATGAGAAACGCAAAAAGTAGGTAAATTTCAGGGACAAAGGAGTTGCTTGGTTGACTACCTGCCCCTCCTGTAACAAATACCTGCTTCCCAAGGTAACTTTGGAGGACCTGCATTTTCCTGGATGGACATGGGGGAGCGCTTTTCCCGACAAGACTCTTTACTGCCCTCTCCTTTGCCCACTCCTTCACCAACATACACTCTATCTTCTTGTTGCCAGACCTTTGCTCTCAAGTAGCCGGCGACGAATGACTAAGATGCCAATTGAAAGAAAATCTAAGGGGTTTTTTTTCACTCAGAAAGATGGCTGCATTTTAAACAATAACCCTTAAAGACTAAAGGCTGTTTTTCTGTGGTTCAAGGAATTAATACTAAATGATAGAATTTCAGGTAGAAGGAGCTCTCTTGCGAATTTGGATCCTGGCAAACTGTACCACTGTGCCTACAGATTTTTCTGCCACTGTACATCTCCCTTAATTTAGCCCAATCTGTCTTCTTTAATGTACTGTTCAGAATTAACAATTAAGATGATCGTGTTAGGGAAATTTTATCCAAATATGCCAAGGTAAATTTATCAACTTAGACTCTTAAAAAATTATCTATATACTTATGGTAAACAGCTATAAAAAATATTTATTTGTAAGTTAAAGGTGAAATGACCATAACATATGAATGCGAGTTGGTATTCTGTCACAATGTGTTTGTAATACTAGACTGGACATATAATGTGTGCAAATTACACATTCCTAAATCAAGATAATAATTCTTTGCAAATTGTATGTTACTAGAAGTTTTGAAATGGTTATGATATTTACTTATTTATCCTCCACCTTATTTCAGAAAAAATTTAGAGGGCTGAAATGAGTCAATTTTTAAAAGTGTCCTTTCGAACACGTATATTTGCTTAGCAACACGTGAGAGCTTTATTTTCTAACCTCATTAACATTTGACTTTTAGATATTCAGAGGATGACTATCTTCAGATCATCACAAATATACAGAGATGTCCATGGAAACGACAAGTGGAAGAACATGAGAATTTTAGGTAAAAAAATTTATTTTCATAAATAATATGAGATGAAAAAGTTTTGTACTTTTGCTTTGTTGGGAAACGAAGCAATGTGATTTTATTCTAAGACCCCCTCATAAGGTGCATGGCACTCCATTCTTATCTCTTATATGGAAATTTGTAATTATGTTACTGGAATTAATTACAAAAACCCCAAGTTTAGAAAGAAAGTATTTGTTATAATTTTTTATTATGTTTTGGAGAATGTTGCTTCTTTGTGCCGTTTGTATTTGACATTTATTTATTTTGTAAGTAAAATGTAATAGCATTAAGGAATGTTTGGAAAATATAGAAGGAAAAACGCCATCCATAGTCCCATCTCTTTAGAGCAAAACTGTGTTCTTTTCTGCACATTCACTTACCGTTTTTCTCATTATCTTTCTAAAACCAGCAACATTCAGGAGTGAGAGTTGCTCTAGGTAGTAACTTGGGGAGGAGCCATTCACCTGACAAGACATGGTTATCAGTTGACAATTACAGAGCTATCCTGTGCTTGGATAACTCGGAGCCCACCCAGACAGAAATAAATTATGTTAAAACTGTAGACTTGGGGGTGAGGGAGGTTATGCTATTAATTAACAGGGCTTTTGGGAGGTGATTAGGTCATGAGGGTGGAGCCATCTTGAATGGCATTAGTGATCTTACAAAAGAGACCCCAGACTGCTCGCTCATGCCTTCTGCCACGTGAGGACACAGCAAGAGACTCCATCTGTGAACCAGGAAGTGCCTTCTCACCAGACACTGAATCTGCCAGCACCTTGATCTTGGACTTCTCAGCCTCCAGAAATAGGAAAATAAATGTCTGTGATTTATAAGCCACTCAATCATAGTGTTCTGCTCTAGCAAGTCAAATGGACTGACGCAGTCCTGCTCAAGACTAGGGTGTGAGAGATCAAAGTGACAGGGAGACCAGATGGAACGTTGCACAGGCAACTATAACCTAAATGGTCACAGAGTCAAAGAGTGGCAGAAGAGCTGGGTTTTGAGAGACCTTTCTCCATGGACAGAATAGGCAAAAAAGGGAAGAGGAGTATATTGAGGTATTGGGCTCTCTAGGATCCATACAAGATAATTAGCTAGAAAGACTCAATGAATAATGACATCAGTAATCCAAGTAGGGGTAAAGGACCTCCAACCTCTTGTTGTAGATTGGCTCAGATCAAGCCTTTGAGAGCAACACAAGCAAAACAAAGTATACTCAATGCCTGTTTGAGGGCATTGGCGAGCTACCAAGGCAGGGAGTAGTTACAGGACTAAGATCCAGAAGAAGGGTAAGCTGAGGGAAGTAAGCCTACCATCTGGAGCTGTTTTTTTTTTTTTTTTTCCTACAGGGAACTATCCAACTGCACAAGCAAAAGCATGGCTGAGAGGCAGAGAGGCTGAGCAGAGCAGTCATCCATCCATAGAAAAGGCCAGTTCTCTCAAATACTGCAGCCCAGACTTGAATCATTTCCACCCTCAAACAGATTCAGATCTGCCCTTAGCCTAGCTACAGGATAGAAACCAAAGTCCATCCTCCTTGGAAGAAAGTAACCTTATTCAGAACCTTAAATTATCTCTGCGAGCTTTCACACACACAGTTTGGTTCAATGAAAAGAAAGAATTCTCCCAAAAGGCTTTTCTTTCTTTCCTTTTTTCTTTCTTCAAAAATAAGACGTGGGAGTCTCTTCAAATCTAACTCTGCGTGAGAGTCAGTGTGGCAAACCATGATGGATAGAAGCTGTATAGATGGATGGTATGCAGACAGAATGGCCATTTGCCTTTATTACTATCTCAGTAGAAAAAGTGCCTTGGTAACCAAGACGATTACCCAACGGCCTATCTATCCCTTCAGGGACAATTTAAGTAAACATCTGGGACTATAATACTTATTGCTTATTGTCATTCAAGATAACAGTCACAGTGATATTTATTTATTTACTCGAATATTTATTTTTTGTAATGTTCTTTTTATGGGTATATTAGCAAACTGAACTATCTAAACTTCAACAAAAGTCTGTGTAATTAAATCATAATAAACGGCCCACTTTCCTAAATTTTTACTAATAAAGCTGGCCAAATCTGGGGATTTTCTGGCTTATTTATAAAGCTGGTATTGTGGAAATGTTCCCTATTATTATAGACGTCAAGTAGCTAAATAGTTTTTTTTATTTTATTTATGCACAGCACTTTATGCCAAAGCTGAAGAAAAGCAAAATGTGAGCCTTAAAAAGGTTATAATGTTCTTTTATCAGGAATTACAAAAGTTACATTAAATTCTGAAGAATATGAGCAAGTGAATATATTCTAAATCCATCTGTAGCCTGATTCCTGAAATTCCCAATGGCCAATCCCTCGGGGCTATTTGAAAATTATGGGACTCCTGTGATCACATGATCTAAAAATAAGAGAGTTTAAGAGTTATTTTTCTTAAATAAATATGCTGCTTGCTAGCAGAAGGGATGCATTTTAGTTATCAACAAATATTTGTTTAGGGTTTACTATGTCAAAACATAGGAGACCTCTTCAGCCTGGTGCAATGTGGGCCACAAAGATAGGACTTCAATAAATATAGGTTAAATGAATGGATGCATGAAAGTAGACAGAAAATATGCAAGGTTTTACTGACCTCAAAGAAATTATAGTCAGTTTGGAGAGACAAAAAATAAAACTATGAATATTTATGATTCAGTGTCAAAATGAGTGATTTACACAAATACCGTAATATATCAATGCGCCATCGCCATGGGATATAATTTCTTGAACCATTTTGTGAAAAGAGACAGGACTTGAGCTGCAACTCTGAGGATGGGTAGAAAGGGAGGGGGAGACCAGTATGGTAGGGGTGGGACCAGAAATAAACATGAGTAAGTTTGGGATAAAGGGGATACTTGTAGGTCAATTTGGGGTGCCCCTGACAATGCACAGAGCTCTGATGATTGGAGTAAAGTTCACTGGCTTTCTGTAGATACCCAGAACTCAGTAGAGATATTTATATCAAGGAAGTCCCATGATGAATTTATTATTTTAGAGAACATCTTAGTCAGCAAAATATTAGACAGACTGGAATCTTAGAAGGGAATGAATACACTGAAGGAAGTTGGAGGAGTCAGGAACTTATCATAGAAAAGTAACTGTAGAATGACGAAGATCTAAAACATCAACAGTGGCTATAAAAATATCAAGGAAGGGACCTTGACTGTGGGCTCCCTGGTCTGTTTATCTTTGTATCTCCAGTGCCCATCACATAGATGGTACCCAATAAATAGTTGTAGTGTACATGAGTGAAGAATTGGCAGGACTTGGTTGCTTATCGATTCCTACTTCCCTAATTAAAGGGGAAGAAAAAGAGAATAAGAGACAAATGAGAAATGTTGAGTCTGGTTGATTGGCGTTACTAATTAGTGGTGCTACTAATAAGTAGAAAGGTTTTAAAGAGAGATTGCTTTTGCAAAGAGGAGCTAGGCAGGCTGTGTTTCAGTTGACGTTGGGGCAACCAGATGCAGAAACATTCCCTTGGTCTGGGATAAAAAATAAATGTTAAGAGAAAATGGAATTTTCTGAAAAAGAAAAGCAACTGCTGTTTGAAGTTAATTTATATAAGACGTATGGCCTTTTAAAAGCTTTTCTTCTCAGCAGTCTTTTCCACCCCCACTTAACAGTGTTTGTCCTCTTTTTACAGATTATTAAGCTTTTACTCATTCAACACTTAATTTGCGAGTCTGAGAGCTTGTAGCTGGGGTTTGTGCCCATAACTTCTTACAACTTTCGCCTGGAAACAGCTGAAGTTGCGGTCAGTGGGTCTGTGAAGCCCTTGAAATTGTATGTGATACTGTATAGTTTCTTGGAAAAAAATCTCTAACTTTCATCAGATTTTCAAGGAGTCTAGGACCCCTGAATGGACTGAAATATTTCTAAGAATCTTCTGAACCTGAGTCCCTGTGTACTTCAGGAATGTATTGCTTGTTTCACCTTCACTGTAGGCGTGGTTATCACATGCGTAGGTGTGGCCAACCTCAGATTTACCCCTCCCTGTCATCCAGACATACTAAGTTTCAGTTATGAATTGGGGTTTCTGTGAGATCCTAGGTGGACCTAGTTAACAAGGAATTTAAGTAAGAGTTAAAGATGGCCCACCCCTCTGTTTTTCCCTTGGCATCTAATTCATTTACATATAGCAGTATTAAGAATGTCTAGCCATCTGCCTTCTGCTTTTAAAATCGTTACTGTCTTTTCCCCAACATGAGCTGATATACATATAGTTTTACTTGATAAGAAACCGCCAAATTATTTTCTAAAATAGCCGTACCATTTTACATTTCTGGAAACAATGTATTCCTTTTGTCCCACATCCTCACCAGCACTTGGTGTTGGCAGACCTTTGAATTTTAGCCTGACTGCTATCTCATGGTATTTTCAACTTCCATATCCCTGATAACTGACATTTAGCATCTTTACATGTGTTTATTGGCCATTCATATTTCTATTTTTTGCGATGTACCTGTTCGAGTAGTTTACCCATATTTTATTGAGTTATCTGTGTTTTTATTATTGATTTGTAGTTCTTTTTAATTTTTTTACCTTTTGACCCCCTTCAGTTAAAGAAATTATTGCTCTTCACATTCTCTCCCTCTCATTTTTAGAAGCTGATGAATGATCGTTTGCTTGAACTTAGATATTTGAGAATAACATCGAGATGCTTAAATTTAAATTAAACATAATATGAAATACTCCTCACTCTTCTTTCTTCACTTCTTCTGCTTCACCTTGAAAGCTTCTTATGAAGCTCTGGGAACATCTGGTAAGCAGGTTTTATCCCAGCAGAGTCTTTGAGCTTCAATAATTAGTCTTAGATTCTTTAGGTAACTTATGAGGTAATTAACACATTAGCTTTCATGAATCATTCTCTAACTTAAAACAAATGTATTCATATGTGTAATCAATTATAAAAAACTAACAAGTACACAAATAGTAGTGCTTAATTTTTATTTTATTTTCCCTTTTTTTCCCCCAGAAGTGCTCATATTATTGTTTTTCAATAATTGTTTGGACTCTCTAATATCATTTGATTTCTTTAGACATCCCCACATTTTATATGCATGAGTTTAAATCCAAAATGACTGAATTTATCAATCATATATTTGCTGAACACTTAGTGGTAGAAAACAATGCTATCATGTACATGCACATGTTTATTTTAAGACTCATGCATGAGATGCCTTTCAAATTACTGTGAGACAGATACTTTGTGCCTAATTACTTTGTTACAGATAACTATTATGTGGCAACAATTTTATTAAATCTCGAATTATCCCCTCAAATTCAATTAGATTAAAATTTCTTAAAAGTTATTTCTTTGCTTGTTTTATATTGGCTATATAAGAAAAGGTTACAACTCAGTATTAGTAGATTCATTGATATTTTTTAAATAGCAGCGAGTATGTTGCTTTCATTTTTATTTGTGCTCCTTGGAAAAATACAGTGTTAAACAAAAATATTTACAGACAGTATCACATATGTTAATTTTTCATTCCATGACATCGACATGATGAAAACAGTGCCATTTCATGATTTAGTTTCGTGAAAGGATAGAAATTCTGCAAATAAATAGATGAAAACGTTAATATTTTTCAAAAAAAGTCAGAACTGAGCAAGCAGTTCTGTTTTCAGCTATTTTCTGAAATATTTCTCCAAAAGCAGTAGTTATGGTTTGATTGGGGTTAGCATTTTGTGAGATTACACTTTTTTTTTTTCATTTGGTCAACGCTTACTGAGTACTATTATGTCCCAAGCATCTTATTTCGTAGCACTAATTTTTTGGAGAGAAGCAAAAATCATCTATATTAGGGGGTTGTTCTGATTTTTCCAATGCTATGTTTATTTTTCCGAACCTCTGTTTCCCTCCTCCTCATACCCTTTAAATGTTTGCTGTTTATGATTCATACAGGGTGACTATGATGATGGCTCAGAGCAATACATCATTTTTTTTTTAATTTAAGAAGATGTGTGCACTTTATGATAGGTGTTTGGGGTCAGTTGTCAGATTGAAAAAGCTTCTTTTCCTCATTTCCTCTGCATCGAGACCATTTTCACCCTTAATATCCTGTCACATCATCTATTTGTCATGCTATACAGCATGTCTGCGCATTTAGGGAAGCAACAAAAACCACACCATGTCATTATGTCTGCTGGATTTAATAACAGAAGCTCTCGCCCGTTTAAGGACTGGCTCCTCTCTTAGTCATCAGAGTATAAACTTTGCCCTAAAAATGCATCAGACCCACATGGGATTCACTAATCTTCTAAATGTTGTTTCAAAACTTATCTCACAAGTTGTACTCGATATTAACTCTATTGCCTTATGCTCCCATGTCAGGTAAGCCTCCTTCTGGACTGCCCTGCCTTTCAAACGCTCTGTTCCTTACTGCATTGCTTCCTGTGTCTTCATTGGTACGTTCCATTGTTTAAACACTGGTGCAAGGTCTGAGCCTACAGACCTTTCTGTAGTGTTTCAACATCGCTCCTTCACTTCTGAGTTTACATCTCAGTTGCCTTCCCCTCCCCCACCCTTTTTTTTTTTGCTTTGATAATCATATTCTCCTATATTTTATTTGCCCTTGGTTTAGTTCTTATATTCTACTCGAATACATGAGCTGATCTCTTATAAACTTAAAAAGATCCATGTACAAGTTAGCTAATAAGGGAGAATCTCAGTTATCTGAGTTGCTGACTGAATCCAGTCTTTATTCATTTTCTTCCTTAGCCCACAACTTGTGTGGATTCCACAGGGAACACTGGATCACATGTCTCTTGGACTTTTCTGTAGCTACCAGTTGTGAAGCAGAACTTAGAGGGGGCTGAGATATAGCTAAGATGAACCCTCAGCAAAAATTGCAAAGTGTGTGAATGTTCATTCATTTATTCTATATTTCACATGTATTTCAAGAGGTCTTGACCATCCACTCAGTGTCAAGTGCCTGCGTTTCCCCGCACCTTATTTTTTTGATCTTCTGTAAATTGTTCCAGATCCTTCACCTCTGTCTTTCTTCTCAATGCAATGCCTTATGGGACTGGGGACACTACACGATGTCAAGTTTCCATGTTCCCAAATGTTTCTCCCTTATTCTTCCTCAAAACACCAGTTGATCTATGCCAGACCTCTCCCGACATGTGATACACTAATTCATCTTAACATGTGAATGGCCAATGGCTTTTCTGAATGCCGTACCTTCTATTCTGTATCTGACAGGATTCATTAAGGACAATCGCCAAAATCTGACTTTTAAATTGTAAGTGTATAGGCCATCCCACCTTCCTGATTCTGTGAGAGAGCCAAGAATTTGAAGATAAAAATCTTCTGTGTGATTAGTGTCATGAATTAACCTGAACCACGTAGAACTATCAGTGCCTTACTCAACCTTTCACCGTGATGCCAGCCTGATATTCACAGACAGGTCCCCTTGGGGTTTCTAAAATTTCTCCCAATGTTCTGGGTGACTAGTTCAATCTTGTGGATGGCTCTATTTTAATTTAGTCACAGGCATGTTGCTGCAAAGAGAGTCTCCGTTTGAAGCTCTTAGTTCTTCTAATCTGTTGGGACTGAAACCGAATGTCCTTGTTAATCACGGCAATTCTTAGATCATTGTCATCTTAATAACAAGCTATTCCTTTAGTTTGAAACATTCATTCATTGTGAGCCAATCGATTCTCAGATCTCCATATCTTAGCATGCCGTCTCGATTTTATTTTTCATTTCATTTCTTACATGATGACTCTTTCTCTTCCAACCCTAGAGAGAGTTGTCTGCACTCACTCCATCTTCTATCTCATCTCTAACTATAACATTTCACACATGGTCAGCAATGACCCCACACTGCTAAATCCGAGAGACTTTTTTCTTTCTCATCTGCTCGACCTCTCACCATTTACCAGTATTTTGAAATTATAGATCGTTCCTCATTCCTTGAAAGATTCTTATACTAGATTTCTGTGTCACTCCATCTGTCCTTTTAGCTCCTTCCTTCTTATCCCCGTATTTCCCCATATCCTCAAGTCCTGTTTGTTTGTTTGTTTTGAGTCTCTCTCGAGAATGTAGGAATCTCTGCTGGCATGTAGGTGGCATTCCATGACTAACTATGGTTGCTAGAATTTGCTTCATTGTCACCTCTTCTTTGCACCTGCCTTCTGTCTTCAAGCACTGTGCTGGTATCATTCTTATTCATTCTCTACATGACAGCAGGTGGATTTTTTAAAATAGAAATTGGAGTAGTCTTGCTCCCACCATTGTGACTTTCACCCCAAACAATTTGAAATGTGTTTTTTTGTTTCCTTTTTTTTTTTTTGGTTTTTGTTTGTTTGTTTATTTGTTTTTGTTTTGCATTCAAAACCCAAACTGAACTCCCTCAAGGCTCTCTGCTGCCAGGGCCATCGCCAGCCCCATTGCTCACCACACTCCCCCTGATTCTCTGTGCTCTATGTAGGTTGGTCTTGTACGTCATCAAATGTACTGTACTTGCTTCAGCCACAGAGCCTCGACAACCCTGTCCCTTCTGTGTCCACCATCTCCCCTAGTTAACTAACGTGCTCTTAGCTATCAGTTCCCTTCCTCAGGGAGACCTCCCCTGAACAATTTGATCAGTCATTGCTGCTGAACCAGAATGAGGTTCTCTTTCATAACACTGATCACAAGTACGGATTTCCATGTTGTGTGTACGACTAACTTATAGGCCCGGATGATCTGTGATCCATGTGTTTTTATAGAGTGCAAAATAATGGTGGGAAAATATTTTCATCAGGAGGCACCAAGAATCTTTCTAAATGGTTTCTAAAACTGGGACAAGGCTCAGGATAGGAATGAGGGAGTGGAAAGCATGGGGTCAGGTGACTGGGCCCCACAGTGTAGGCTCAGCTTCTGTTTGGTTCTATGAGTCTCATTATTGACCTTTCTCGTTTGTTTTCTATGGTCTTTGATTTTATTTTACATTTGATCTTCCCCATGAGTGACTGCATCCCCCCTAAAACAAGTTAAAGGCATCATTTTGCCTTTGACAAGAGGCATTTGGGAAGTTGGTTATTTGTAGCATCATCTTTATTATTAGGCTAAGCCAGTGTCTTTATCAGTAAAATGGAGTTGATACTTTCCCCATAAATTTTTTTGAATATCCAATATATAGATTGTTCAGTGAAGAGTCGATTGTGTGATAAAATGTCCGTCAACTATTGCTATTATTATGATGTTCAATGTAATATCATTTTCCTAACTTATAATTAATATTTTACTAAAAATAGTTCAACTCTTGGCATCTGTAAGAAATACAGCAATTTCCTGAGGAGCAATAAGGCTAGAACCCTTTCAGTTCCAGCCCTCTGCCTGAGATGGCATATGAACATTTCTAAGCCCAGCTTGGCTTTTTGGTGTATTTCGTGTGGATTATCCGTGAGTTTGATAAGGAACAGCGCTGCTTATTCGGTTTGTTCTATTTGAACTTTCTTTGGTCTCTTCTTCGTGGAAAATAGGTCACAGAGAACAGAAAATATTAAGCTTCAACTTTCTAGGTTACAATCTTCCAGTGTGTTATTTGCAATAGAAAAGGACTTACGTTGGTCTGAACAACCTGTGGCTTGTCCCCACCTTTCAAGATGATTGGTCAAATCCGATCTGACATCATGCTCTGAGATCCAATGAGGAATGACTCAGAGTTACCTGAAAATTAATCAGCCTGATCACAGACAGAGCAAAGAGGTATACATACCACACTTCCTCCGGATTTAGGCCCCAATTGGGGCGAACTAAGGGCTGGCAGGTCAGGATAGGACTGGATCATTCTAATCTGAGGGCAAGAATGAAAAGTCAGGATGTGGTGACGAGCCAGAGGCTAAAGGCAGAAAAATAACTGCACAATTCCTAGGGGCCAGGCAGAAACAGAAGCCGAGTTTGGGGGTGAAGCCAGAAAATGGAAGAAGCATCCCAGAGTGAGTGAGAGCTGGCCTTGGAAAGTGCCCGTGATGTGAGCGGCCTGCAGTGGCTTTCCAGGAGCACACAGGGCCCACTCGTGCACACGAACCAGGCTCATCCAACGACAGTGAGCAGAACTGGCCTCCTACCTGTCCTTCCATCTGTGCAGGATGGAGAACCACCTTTAGGATGGATGGAGCCCTTCACGTGCATACGTGTTGCTTTTCACTGAAAAATTCCATTAGCGTTTGACTGAGTGAATTAAAGATCATGAGATAATGGGACCTTTTATGAATGAAGGTGGTAGAAACAGAATTATACTGAAAACATTTTTCTAGGAAATGCTTCACGCTGTAGCATGTTGGGGTAGTTAAACATAAGATTGATTCTACCTTATAATGACAAAACTGTTTTCATAGGGCTCAGTATTAATTCAATATCTTAAATATGTTGCCAGCCAATGTCTAGGGGAAAAAAATATTATTTTTCTTACTCCTCTTTTCCTCCCATTCAAAATCTGTAACTAAATAGAAGTATAAAACCTGTCAGTAAAGGTTTGGTATAAATGACTTTTTTACATTCTCTCCACACATTGAACAATAATGGCAGTGACCTATTTTGTTTTGTTTTGTTTTGTTTTTGGTCTACAGAGTAAAATATATTCAGAAACCGTAGCATTCATCTTAACAGTTGATTCTGTATTTTCAGAACTTGTGTTTTCTACACAAATGTAATTCACAATGGACTAACTTAACCGTTTAAAAAAGGCAGAGCCTAATCATGTGACGAGGGCACCAGGAGAGACCTTGCGAGACCAGCCTGGTCACAGCCGTGTGCTCGTTCTCAGTGGCACCGAAGCCAGCCAGATGGTCGCATCGCTCTCCTGCTTTCAAAGGCATCACGACCCTGCGTTTTCACAGTCTGACTTCTAGATTAGTTCTCCCAGTTCTACTGCCGCAGTGTGATCTCCTTGTCCCTTTATGAGTCTGAAATGAATTAAAACAATAAGTCACCACTTCCTTATGAAACGGCCGTTTCTCTCCCTGGATCAGGGAAGGCACCACGCTCTCCCAGTGGCTTGACTCAGAAACCTGTGCATCACCCTCGGACATCCTCTCCTCAGTGCCCATCTCCAGTGAGTCACCAAGCCTCAGTAGTGTCACGTCCTAAACGTCGTTCATATCTATCTGCTTTTTTCTATCCCCCACTTCTCCTCTGGTCTAGGTTACTGGGATGGTTCATCTTATGTGTCCATTTGACTAGGCTAGAGTACTCAGTTATTCACCAGATGCTCGTTGCCGTGAAGGTATTATTGTAGATGGGGCTCATAGCTATAATCAATTGATTTTAAGTAAAAGAGACTACCCCTGATCATGTGGGTGAGACTCATCCAGTCAGCTGATATCCTTAAGAGCAAAAACTGAGGTTAACCAGAAATGAAGAAGTTCTGCTTTAAGATGACACATCAACTTCTGCCTGACTTGCCAGCCCACCAGCTGTCCTACAGATTTTAGACTTGCTAGCCCCTGCAGTTGTGTAGGCCAGTTCCTTAAAATATATCTCTTTAGATAGATTAGATAGATGATAGATAGATAGATAGATAGATAGATAGATAGATAGATAGATAGATAGGCAGACAGACAGACAGACAGAGAGACAGATAGATAGAGAGAGAGATGATGATGATGATGATGGATATATAGACAGATAGACAGACAGATGAACTATTGATTTTTTTTTCCAACTATCATCTAGTTATCTCTTAACTGCCAGTTATCTATTACTGCATAATCAACTGCCCTAAAACTTTATAGCTTAAAGCAGTGATTTTGTATTCTTTCACAGTTCCATGGGCTGACTGGGCTTAGCTGGGGAACTTTTAACCGAGGCTTGCATCCAGGTTCAGTCCAGAGGTGACTAGTGCTGAAGTATCTGAAAGCTTGCTCGGGCTGGACATCCACGATGGCTCACTCACATAGCTGGCAAGTGACACCGGCTTCTGTTGGGGTTGAGCCAGAGCCTCTGCCTGTGACTTGAGCATCACACAGTAGGGGTACGGGATTCTCTGAGGCAGTTTCCCAAATAGTGACCATTCCAAGAAACCCAGGCAGAAGCCACAGACTTTTAAGGGCCCAGTTTTGGTCATAAAAGTCCCAGGATGCCACTTCTACATCATCCTCTTGGTCACAAGAGCCAACCAGGATTCAAGGGGAGAAGTTTAGATTTCACTTCCGAACACAAGGAATAATATGTGTGTACAGGCAGAGAGGGAATTGATGGAGGCCATCTTTACAGACCATCTCCAGCATTGGGTCACTGCCACATCCTCCTAGTCAGTCCTTAATTAGATGCCCCAATCAGTGCTTTTCACTGAAACCAGGGTGCATTTCCTAAAATACATAGCTCCTGTCACTACCATGACTAAGACCTTCAATGATTTGCCCTTTTCCATAGAAGAAACCCAAATCGTTTACTTTGTCTTGCTTGTCAGACTTCTCACACTATCGTTCTGCAGCATTTCCCACCGAGCATTCTATCTCTCCAGCCAGTAGAATTTCTTTCACCTTTTTGATTATTCCACGTTCACTTTCTTTCTCCTTCTAGCTTTCACTTTTCACTATTTCTCAAAGTCTTCACTCCTCCACCTGTTTCTCTTGTCTTGCCTGGCTAACTTCTACTCACCTTTTAGTTATCAGATTAAGCTTAGCTGCTTCTGGGGGGCTGAGCCCTGATCCCCCAAGTGTGGATTAGATACCTTCCCATGTGCTCCTGCCTGCAGAGCTAGCCCAGGTCCTCGGGTTACATGGATGTGGAAGCAGACTCTGTTAAACTCGCTTTCACGTTGCTTTATGACTGAACCAGCCAAACACAAACACAAGATGAAGGATTCAAGCAAATGAACTTTTCCGCTCAGCGCAGTACCCAAGATTCTGTAGTTTATGCAGCACTTGGGCAGTGAGTGAGACTCAGACTCCTACCTGTGGGCTCCCACCTGTCACTGGCAGGCATGTCAATCTCAAAGGTCCATCCTGTTGTCACCAATGGGCTACAATGTCACCCTCGCAGGTCCTTTTTCTCATGCCTCGGTGGTATACAGCAGGGCTGGCCTGACCGAGCCCTGCTCATCCCTCTCTGCTCATCCCCCTTGCAGTGAAGGACCAATGTCGTGATGTTGTCATTGTTTGCAGTTGTCCTCTCCCACTAGATGACAAGCTCATCATGGGCACTGACTCTGTCTTTTTTGTTATATCCCCCCTTGTACTGAGAACAGTTGTAAGTGCTTGATTTGCTGAATGAATGTCCACATGAATGAATGAATGAATGAAATCTTCATTTTACCCCAAACTCTGTTCCATGTCATTAAACTTAATTCTCGACCGTACCCTTTTGGTGCTTGCCGTTCACATGCGTTCTCCTTAGTGTCAGACCCCGTCTCTTTCTTAGGAGCTCCGTCTTGGTTCCCAGCCCCAAGCAACCTGTTGCTGAGGCAGAAATCATCACCTTTGGCCTTGATTCCATGAACCCCCAGGTCCCAACCCTCAGCCTTTTACCTTGTACCCATCTGGGCCTTCCCTGGCCCCCCGAGGGAAGAATTTGGACATTTTTCACTCTCTTACGCATATAGTCATAAAAATTTAGCACAGTTAGAAAATATTTTGCCATAATTTACAAACTGTTTTATGATGTAGCTATTTTCTCATGAAGGCCAGGGAGTTTATCTGTATGTCTTGTGACGGTGGCTATGTGGGTTATGTCAACGGCTTTATTCCCTCTGTGTGTCTCTCTTAGGGTTTACTTGTGTATTTTGAGGCAACATAAAGAGGGAATATAAGGAAGTGGTTAAGAACACAGAGAGATCAGGACTTGGGTTCGAATCTCATTCCTGTCATTCACTAGCCATGTGACCTCATCAAGTAACTTAGCCTCTCTTTGTCCAACTTCCACAATTGGAAAATGAGAATAAAAATAGTGATGATAATAGTATTTCCCCATAGGCTGTGATGAAGATTAAATAAGCTATTATGTAAAGCGCTTGGAAGACTGTCTGGGACATAAGAAGAGCCATAGACGTATTATTATTGATGCATGAATGTACTTGAGCCTCAAACTCACGTTTTGCTTTTTATATTTCTATCTGGGCCTTTCTTTCATATTCCTGTTTCTGGCCCCTTTCTGTTGAATATTCTGCAAACCTTTGTTTGTGTGTGATCATGTGAGTGTTTGTATTTCTCTCTGGGTACTTCATGGGTCTCTACATCCTGGTAGTTAGTATGTGACTATCTTTTATCTCCTGTTTTCATCTCTTCTGCTTTTCTCAGGATTTTCTTCCTCTAGGTTTCACTTTTATGTGTCTATGTCTTTTCTTCTTCTCCTTTGTCTCATTCTGTGTCCATCTGTTTATTTTTCTCTGGATTTCTCTATAGTTTTAGTTAGTTTTTTTTTTCATCTTTCTCCTTTTCTGAAGTTACCCATAATATAAAAACTGTAAATTAAAAATATTTCCTGAATTCATTAGTTTCTTATTCCTTTTTAATAATTGAGAATCCCATGTATACAATATTTTGGTTTTCTTTGCTTCTATTATCTTCTGTTGTTTTTCTTTCCTTCTGATTCGGTAAGTCTTTATATAAAAAATGATTCCTCTATTTTGCTGACTTCTTCTTCTCATATGTGGTTAACAAACTGTTAACTCCTATCATTGCTTTGCTCTGAAGACTTCTTCCATTTTCTGCTTCTTTTCTAAATAGTGCTGCCACCCCAGGTGCAAGATGAGAGCAGAGACAGGGTCTCTTACCCCTTGACATAGTCCCAGGGTCTAGCACAGTGCCTGAAACACAGGATGCTGTGGATGAACGTTGGTGAAATGAATGAATTCCACCAGGGAGTGTGGAGGATTAGGGGGAGATAGAGAAGGGCTTCATGTCATGGAGCTACTGTCTTATCTCCTGGCAGCCTTTGTTTATCCCTTATTCTTGTTCTTTCACTTCATGCTAGACAGATCTCAAATTCTCCCCAACCCCACCTATGCCCTTTCTACCCTAAAATCACTTGCTTGGCATGGGCCTTTTAAATTTTTAATTAGGTGAACTCTAATAATAGACACCCAGTTACCCCCATCAGCCTTCTTCTCTTTGGTCTTTGTCCATTACCATCCATCCTCTGTTACCTGAGTGATCATTGGTTGAACATGGGTTTATTCTTTCATTGACCAAATATTTATTCCATGCCTCCTGTGTGCTGGGCACTGTACTAACACCTTCACAAAGTCTTCCCCTCATCTCCAGGTGAGCTGAAGTGCCCTTCCCTGTGCTTCTATCATAATCTCTTTTACCATAAAACATATTACATGGAAACTACATTGAAATATCAGTTACAATTTGTGTCTGTATCTACTAATAGAGGTAAGCTCTTAGACCGCAGGGCCTATCCATACCTTATTCATATTAGTATTTAATAATTTGTAAGTTGTACTCCTCATGACCTTGAACCATGGCCACCAATAAATATGTTCTGAATTGTTCTCTGCATCTGTCCTTGTTCTGTATCTTGGAGTTACACAAGTTAAATCTAATGTTTCCTGTCTGTACAATACCTGAAGACAGCTATCAAGTGCGCCCGAATCTGCTCTCCGCTCTGGACATTATTATTAGTTCTTTATCCGTCACGGATTTCAATTCCTCTTCCAGTGTGGATGTTTCCTCCTGACAGAGCCTGGTTTCTCAATAAATTTTTAAAAGCCAAGTTTCCACACCGGACACAAGCACACCCAGTGTCGTTAGGGCATCAGTCACGGAATAGGATGCAGCTCTCTTTCTAGCCACTTTTAATGATCTTGTCTCAGACCACATTCGAATTTTAGTAAACTGGTGCACACAGCCGAGTTGTATCAAATCTTATTCACTCCTTAAATGGCCTCTGACAAAGGATGACTTATTCTCCGCCTCCAGTACCACATGACTCTTTCCGTCTGACCTTCCCTGTGCCCTCGCACGCAGAGGCCAGCATAATGGACATAATGACTATGTGTGGAGGCTGGGCCGGGGATGGTCTGCATGGTGTGACATCAACATCTGCACAGTAGAAGAGGCCCTTTGAGACATGCTTTTGTTTTTTTTGTTTGTTTGTTTGTTCTTGTTTTTTTAATGTGCTTCCAATTATGAATTTGAGGACTCTAGAAAAAATCTATTGGGTAGTAATATGTGGTTCAAACAAGGAAATCTACTTATTTCATCTCCCCCAGATTCCTCTGTAGGGAGCAATGCACGCCATGGTGCCTTGTAGGGCATTAATTGAAAGGGCACTTTAGAGTCAGGGTTTAAACCCTAGGTTGAATCTTGGCTTTACCTCTTACTATCTTGCAATTTGTAGAGGAGGGAAAATAATTTTTCCTCCACCCTTCTGAGTTCTTGACAGAGACCCCTGTAATAAAAGATTAACAAGAGAAAAACAAGTTCATTAACACGTAGACCTCATGTATATGTGGGAGACGCCAGCAAAGATGAGGAGCTCCCAGAGGTGGCTTGGAATTCAGAAGTGAACGCCGTCTTAACAGGGAAAGGAATGCGGGGAGGCATAGGCCTCTTAGGGGAGAGGAAATGATTTTCAGGAAGGATGAGGGCCCTTCGGAGAACAGACAGGAGGTATGACAGTTTGGGGGCCTCTCTGAGTGTGGTGTCTGCTTCTAGTCTCCTCTTCCATAAGAATTCATCTTCCCTGGTTGATAAAACTGTCCGGCAGGAAATTTATGACAACTGAGCTCCTTTGGAGGGTCTGTCTTTAAGCAGATAAGGTGAGTTCAAAGAAAACCTTTTCCTGTATTTGCTGTTTTTCCAGTGCCTACAGCTCAAAATAATCAATATATCAAAGCAGCATATTTGGAGGGTGGTATATTCTGCTACCTTTCAAATTCATCCTTATATATCTTTTTCTTTTCTTTCTTAATAAATCATAAATACCATAAAGGCAGAGATTGCTTATTTTTTTCCACCAATGTATAGACAGCACATCTTACGATGTTCAGTGCTTACCTATATGCTAAATAAACATGAATGAATGAATGAATGAATGAATATGTAATATCTGACCTACTTACCTTTTATAAGCCTGAGTTCTCAACTGTAGAATGAGTGTCAATTGTACCTATTTTGTAGGATTATTGTGGGGCTTAAATGAGATAATATATGTAAAATATTTAGCACATAGGGACAGCATACTTAATGTTTGATATTTTTATTATTGGTCAGTCAGTGAATTATAGGGACAGAAGAAAGGCAAAAAAGGGGGCATCAACAGGAGAGAGGCAGTTGGTGTATTGCTTGGCCTAAGCATTGTGGTTTTGGTGAAGAAAAAATATTTTTTGACTGTTTTAGAAATGATTCGGGTGGTAAATAAGTCCCATGAATTTCCAAAGGTGCTTATATCTTAAAGCCCCATTTCCTAGAACCCTTATCATAGTCTTGGAAAATAGATCCCCCAAAAGGTAGCTCATTATTTATACATAGAAAGTTCCTGTAACATCCGCCTCACCCTAACTGCCCACATCTCATTAGAGAGTCTTAGAGTCTGACAAACAGGAGAGACTCCTGTGAGCTCTGGGCTGGGGCAGTTAGGTTGTTACTATTCAGCGTGACCTATGGCGTGTTGTGTACCATATGCCTTACACGGTCATTAATATTTCATGGAAACCCAGGAAGCATCTCGTTTAGAACAGGAGAAGAATTTTGACCAGACACTTGAAAGGACTCGGGAAAACAAAACAAAAAAGAAAAACGAAGAGAAAAAAAAAATAACTACGATGTAAAAGAAAAAGGCATTTCCACAATTTTAATAAAAATTCCTTTCTCAAACGTAGGTTTATTAGACCAAGCGTGATGCAAAGATGATTTGGCACATTTTCAGATTCTGTCTTTATAGATGAAGGCTAAAAGTATTAAGCCAGATTCTCCCAGGACCAGCCTACTTCTGAGAATTAAGCCCTTTGGAAAGTATGTGAACTCGTTTCAATTCTGGAACTCGGTGCAGTGTAGGGGGTCCCTATTCTATCCTGGGGGCACAGGCAAGTAGACAGTATCCGCTTTTTGAAACTGGACTGTGCAGAGAAAGTTGATGAAGGAACAACAAACACAGCACGGGTTAGAACATCAAGCTAGAGAGTCCTTTTCCTTTTAATAGTGGATTTTGTTTTTTTTCCATTTAATAACCTTCAACCCATGGGGGACCCTTAAAACGAGAGCCTCGAACATCTCAGTTATTTGTAGGGTTTGGAGAATTTCTTTTGTTGTTATGGTTTTGTTTTGTTTGCAGCTTTTGCGTTGTGCCTGGACAAGTTTTCAGCGAGGTGCTCCTTACATTATTGTTGGAACCACTGTGTTATTGTTGTCATTATGTAAAGGAAGAAGCTCGATGAGGCCATATACCATCACCCGTGCCCCACCCTCAGAAACCACCAACTACCACACCTTCTAGTGTAAACTACGGGGAATCAAATATCAAAAGACACAGGTCATTTACATCCTGTGAGCCTTGGTCCTATCACTTTAACTCCTCTCAACTTCAGTCCTCTCATCTCTGAAAGGGGAATAATGATATTGTCTACCTCCCTGTTTGTTGTGGGGATCAAATGACGTGGTGGGAGATAAGGTGACAACATACAAATGTTTGGAGGACACAAATGTTTAGTCCTTAAGGTTCTACCCCTGTTCCCCTACCAAATTCATGTTCTTCTCACCTGCAAAATACATTCATCCATCCCATAAGCCCCAGAGTTTTAACTCGTTCCAGCATCATTTCCAAAACTCAAAGTGTCATGGAAATATCACCTCAGTCAGATGTGTGTGAGACTTGAAAACTATTCGTCCTGAGTCGAAGTCCTCGCCCGCCGTGAACCTGTGAGACCAAACAAGTTATGTGCCTTCGAACTGCAGTGGTGGGACAGACGTTTCCATTTCTAAAGGGAGAAATAGGGAAGAAGGGAGGAGGTGAAAGTCCCCAAGCAAGTCCAAAATCTGGCAAGACAAACTTCAGGAGATCTCAAGGCTCCAGGGAACTCTGTGGCTTGACACTCTGCCTGCCAGGACCACTGAGCGGACAGTCCCACCTTCCAGACCCACTGGGGTGGTGAGCATGCCCTGCAGCGCTGCCTGACAACCCTACCCCACAGCTTTGGGTGTCTCTGTCCTCATGGCTTTGGGCAGATACCATCTGGCCTGGTGAAATCAAGGAGACAATCCTAATGAAATCTGAATTGCCTTTGGGGTCCTTCCCTTGTCTTGAAAAACAGTGCATATTTGGGGCCAAATAGCTCTAAGAGCCCATCTTTGTAAAACGCAAGAAGTCCAGCAGCCTTCTCCTTGATTCTTTCCTGTCTCCTCGTCCTTCAAACTGGCATTTCTCCAATAGGCTGATTCAATCCATGGGTCACACTCACGCTAATCTCCTCCCCAAACAGAAGCATGGCCGCACCTGTATAGTGTTCCCTCCTGCACACTTTCTCATTTCTTTTGCCACGTGGATAGGATGAGCATTTCCAAGTCTTTAAATTCTGCTTCCCTTTTTATCCATAGTTCTGTCTTCAAGTCATTTCTCTGTTCCTGCATTATGCTGTAAGCAGCCAGGAGGAACCAAGCTGCTCCTTCGGCATTTTGTTTGAAAATCTCCTCAATTAAGTATCCAATTTCATTGCTCACAAATTCTGCCTTCCTCAAAACACTGGCATTCGAACAGGACTCAGCCAGGTCCTTTGCTTATTGATAAAAGCATTGCTTGTTCTCCATTGTTCAATAACTTATTCCCCTTTCCTTCTGAGGTCTTCAGAATGGCCTTTACCATCTATATACCCACCTATAATTTGCTCAGGATTATGTAGGTTTTCTCTGCAAAGAGAGAAGCTTTGTCTACAGCTCTCTCTGCTTTTCTTCCTGAGCTCTCATCAGAATCACCTTGCAAATTCTGTTCTTGGCTGTCCAAACCCTTTCTAGTTGCATGTAAAACTCTTCCAATCCCTATGCATTACCCAGTTCCAAAGCCACTTCTACCTTTTGGGGTATTTGTTATGTCAGCACCCCCCCCCGCCCCCTTATGGGTACCAATATCTGTCTTGGTTAGAGTTTTCTAGGGAAGTGGAACCAAGAGGATATGTATCGATACACAGAAAGAGATTTATTACGGGGGATTGTCTCATGCAATTTTGGAGGCCAAGAAGTCCCGTCATCTGCCGTCTGTAAGCTGGAGACCAGAAAAACTGCTGGTGGTATAAGCTTCAGTCTGAATTTGAAGGGCTAAGAACTGGCATGCCAGTGGTATAAGTCCTGGTCTGAGTCTGAACACCTGAGAACAGGGAGCATTGATGTCTCCAAGGACGGGAGAAGATGGATGTCTCAGCTCACACGGAGAGCAAATCTGCCTCGCGCTGCCTTTTGTTCTGTCTGGGTCCACGGTGGATTGAATGATGCCCCTCACATTGGGCAGGTGAAGGTGCTGCTGTCTGCTTTACTCATCCCACTGATTCACATGCTCACCTCTTCCAGAAACGCCCTCCCAGACATGCCCAGAACAATGTTATACTGCTCTCCGGGCATTGACTTGGCCCGGTCAAGTTAACATATAAAATTAACCATCACGTCTAGTTAATGTCCTTCATTTCTTAATGCCTCCTGTTCTTTTTACACAGGAAGGGGGATATTGCTATGCCTATTAAAATAAAGTCCCATCAGTCACCCAAGGTAGTCTTCAGAAATGACATTTGGGATAATTATTCTGATATTCTTCCTGCGAAGTTATAATGAGCGATTAGGTCTTTAACATTGATTTTTGATAACGATTTCCTTAAAAGTGCAAGGGGGTGGTTAACCTGACCCAGATATTAGAATACTCCTCCAGCAATAAAAAGGAACAAACTGTTAAGTGCAGCAACACACATAAATTGCAAAAATATTTATGCTGAGAGAAAGACAACTTACACAAAAGCACACGTACTATGTGATCCTGTTTCTGCAGAGTCTAGAATACGCAAAACTAACCTTTGGTAAAAATTAATCACAAAAGTGGTTGCCTCGAGGTGGAGGGAAGGGTGATGGAATTATCTGGGGGTTAGTAATATTCTTTACCTCGATATTGATAGGGCTTCAGGTTACAGGGGTGTATGCAATTCTTAGAATTCTTTGAATGTGCTTCTGATTTTACCATGTGTAAATTTTCCCCAAAATATACACAAAATAATGATATGCATGCTGAGGTGTAGAGGCATGAATAAACAACAATGAATTGATGGATCACTGCACAGTAAAATAAATGAGTAAAAAACTAACCGCAGAGTATAGCTGGTGGTTATTCAAGTCATCATTGCTCAATTCTTCCAACTTTCCTGTAGGTTTGAAACTTTTATAATGTTAAAAATATAATTTCAGAGAAAAACTGTTAATATTAAAAAAACCACACCGGGTACACTGGTTAGTGTTTTTGGTAGTGGAATATTCTTTTAAGCACCGACTATTTTTAGAGAAATTAAATTACTTGTCAAAGGTAAGTGAGAATATATTCCATTGCCGTTTCTCAAAATCCTGCATAAAAGAGACTTTTAAAATTGTAAATACATAAAGATTTCTGAGCTCACAATGTATCGCATGAATTCTTATGAAATTTATAATTAAAAACTGTGTAGTATTATGTTTTTGACTACACATCACTCTCAGTTTTTTTTCTTTTGCTAATCTATGAACTATCTTTTAGAAATGGCGGATTCTGAAATACAAAGAGGCATAATAAGCAGATGATTGAATTCAGTTAAGAAGAATGTGCTACTCTGATGAGTTAACGGATAAGAAGTATTATCGAAAATCTTCATTTTAGGGCACAAACAATATGACAGCCCTGACTTTTCATACCCTGAGAACTACTGGAATTCAGGAAGCCCGGATTACAATTCGAAATGACCATGACAGATTAAAGCACTGTAGTCTTTCAAGGAGACAATTTGGTAGGAACATATACAAAAGCATCTCCTTCAGGACAAAAACCCTATAAAAATGTGCATTGGAGAAAGTCTAGTTATGAATCTAGAGTCAGCACTTCCCATAGTCAGCTCTGCTCACCCAATAGTCACTATTGCTTGTGCTGTGATCAGACCCAGCTTTGATATATATTTTTAAGTAATATGGAGAAATAGTTACAGATTTATAAAGGAGCCAGATGACTAAAATAACGAAAGACCAGTCCTATGAGGGAAATCTGAGAGAAGAGAGAATTCTCTCAAACTTTTCAAGATTGAAAAGATTCAAGTTTTGCTTGCTTGCCATTTTCAATTTCCTGAAGTGTTTTTATCAGAAGGTTCTCTGAAAAGCTAACGAGGGAAATGGATTTAAGTTAAGCTGCTGCGGTCGTGCAAGTGGAAGAATCTCTTGACTTCAAGGCTGATTAAACTCTGGAATAATTATCAGGAGATGCTGTGGAATCTGCATCCCTGAAGAATTATGTTAAAAATATATATATAAAGCCTGCGTGGTTCTGTGTTCACCTGCCAGATGGTGGGAGCAAACTCAGATGAGCCCCGCCAGGACCTTCCTGGGTCTGCATTCTAATGCAGGGATCCCCAACGCCCAGGCCACCCAGGCCGTGGTACAGTCTGTGGCCTGTTAGGAACCAGCCTACACAGCATGAGGCGACAACCAAAGATTCATCTGTGTCTGCAGCCGCTCCCCAGCGCTAGCATCACCGCCTCAGCTCCACCTCAGATCATCAGGCATGAGAGTCTCAAAATGATTGGGGACGCCTGTTCTAATGATAATGTTTCACTCCATAGCAAGAGTTGTGAAATAAAATCTTGGTACTGAGTTATATTTTTCTGGCTTTTTCATAAGGAATGGTAACTTTAACTTTGCTTAACTTAAAAATTCACTGTGTTCATGTACAGCAATGTCACTATAATTAGCAATACTGCATTGTATACTTGAAATTTGCTAAGAGGATAGATTTTTAGCGTTTGCACAACAAATATAATAACCGTGAGGTGATGGCTGTACTAATTAGCTCGAGTGTGGTGATTATATGCACATCAAACCATTAAGTTGTACACTTTAAATATAAACAGTTTATATTTGTGAATTATACTTCAGTGAAGCTCAAAAAGTTACTTGTATTTAATGACTCTTCTTTTCATTGGACTTATCCCATAATAAATGATGACATGGCTTTGGTGAATATTTGTAACACTGTCTTAATTTAGTTTCTGTACTTTATAATTATTATCAAAGAATTATAATGTGTCTGTCCTGTCATTATTCTCATTTCATTAGAAGGAAGTTTTTCTATTTAAACCATTATGTTAATGAGTATTTTCTATTGGTAACAGGATCCGTATCTAAGTATAAGCATGTTTAACATTCTTTGCTCTTTTATCCTTTGAAGATACCATTTCACCATTCAGGGCCAGTTAGAATGAAATGAGATAAAAATGGCATCTTTGCGAATGATTTCTCTTCTTTCTGAAAGTCAGTATGGCAAAATCCTCTTTTGCATTTTCCATTGTAGTCTCTATTTTTGGTTTCTTAAGTTTAATCCTTGGCTCACTTTTATTCTTATTTTTTTTGCAGAGCAAAACTCGCTTCCTGTTGTGATGCTGTTCAAAACTTTATTGTTTCTCAAAATAACACTCCAGTTGGGACCAACATGAGTTACGAGGTGGAAAGTAAAACCGAAATCCTAATTAGAGAGAACATTTTTAATATGTTTCCAGTGGTGAGTAAAGATTTGTTGTGGTGTATTTATGTCACCATTCCAGGTAAATTTCTTCTCACTTTTAGTTATAACTTTTAATAATGGAGGAATTTTCTTAAAAGACCGTACTGTTTGTTGTATGAGATATGTATAGCGTCCATTTTAAAAAGGCAATTTTGAATACAAGGTGGCTCTACAAGCGATGGTATTTATATATCTTAAGTGATAAGCTCTCCCAGTTCTTGCGTTTTCATGACTCATCCTTGAATGAGATAGAGGGACTTGGGCTCTCTTCATAAGAATCCCTGGGGTTTGGGAAGATGACCAATTTTCACCTGAAATAAGGTTCTTCCGGTTGTCAGTGATGGCACCTGCATCGGTTCCTTCACAAAGAACGATAGGTGTGTGTGGCTAATCTTTGGGAAGTAAATAAGTAAGAATTTGTGGTCAATAAACAACCCCCATGAGACAGGGATTTTTGCCTGGCGTGTTTACTGATGTGTCTCGAGATGCTAGAACATTCCCCAGTACATACACGCACTCATCACATATTTGTTAAATAAATTAATGAATTATGATACAATACTATTACAAGAAGAAACCTGTCCCTTAATATAAATCCAAACTTGGAGGAAATTTTTTTCCTGAAGAACATCCCATTGCTTGAAAAATTCACTCTCAGGAATCTTTCCGTGATTTGTTTAAAAACAATTAGGCCAACTCAGTATGGCCAAAAATTGGGTAACTTTATTATATGTAGTTTACCAATTGAAGAATATTAAATTCTTAACAATTATTTTTTTAGACATTTGACTTCTTTCTGCTAAGTTATTGTTGGTTATATAAGTTATTCTAATTTTTTAAAAATATTACAATTCAAAGGAAGAATAATTTGCTGGGAATTAATAAAAAAAACAATAGAAAAAATTGCATATTTTCTGAAAGAAAGGGGGCAAAAAATAACTCATAAAGTATGCTAGCAATGCCCTCATGGTGCATTGGTATTACCAATAACTGAAAAGATAATAAGTAAAAAATATTTAAAGTCCCAATCAAAGAAGGCTGTGAAGAGTGTCACAATGAGCAACTTTGTCACCCATGCGATTTTTGTTAGTGTTTTCCTTGCTTTAAATTGACCATAACAGAAGAACAGCAGGTGTTTTTTCTCTTTTTTTTTCTTTTTTTCCTTCTAATTAGCACCTGGAAAAGAATGGTCTTGATAATTCTGTATGCAATTAATAACAGCATCCATTATCCAAATTTATGCTGATTTTTAAAAATTGGGGGGAGAAAATTCTGAAGACAGTCCTGTAACAGTTGCAAAGCTAGGTAACTTTTTTGTGTTCCTTAAACCAGGGGTCCCCAACCCCCAGGCGGCAGACTGGTACCAGTCTATGGCCTGTTAAGAACCGGGCCACGTAGCTGGAGGTGGGTGACAGGTGAGCGAGTGATGCTTCATCTGTATTTGCAGCCATTCCCTAGCACTACACCACCTCAACTCCACCTCAGATCATCAGGCATTAGATTCTCACAGGAGCACCAGTTCCTGGTGCCAGAAAGATTGGGGACCACTGCTGAGCATCTCCCTTCCATGGATGTGGCTCCTAGCAGAAGCTGACCTCTTTCCCATCTCGCTTCCTGCATGCTCACGCTTCTCAATTCTGCTCTGCCACACTCAGCTCCAAAGAACTGTGGGGCACACAGCAAGAGACCTCAATAGATCAAATGTGGTGAAGTCACCTTCTCTAAAAACTCTGCTAAGTCACTTGCAAAGGAAAACAACAGAGTTGGTTTTCAACCAGAGCAAGCAATGTGCAAACACTTGAGTCATGCAGATTTGCATTTCTTAGGTTTATTTTAGGGAATGTTGAAGTTTGTAGCTTCTTTAAACTCTTCCTGAATGTTGAGATCCCAAAGCATATGGATATTTCTCCACGGTTGACCAAAGAGCCAAAGAAAAACATACATTATTTTGACTGCTTAATTGGAGATATGCTTCCCTCAGTAATCTTTTCTATTGTGCCATAAAGAGCCTATTTGCATTCAACTCTATCTATAAAATTCAGAATTTATTGTGGTACTGGTTAGTAAACACTGTCTGAAGGCATCTTGAGCTAGAAGTTTAGTGACTTGTAATTCCCTGGGGTATCTGGGAACCATTCGTTTCAGAGCTAGGCAATCTGCTAGGCATTGCAGATATAAAGAGAAATAACGCATGTACTTAAGTTAACATTTTTTTTCCACGGAATGTGAGGAGCTGTGTAATGTGTAGTGATTAAGAGCGTGGACTCTGTCGCAAATGGCCTAGGTTGGAACCCCAGCTCTGCCACTTTATAGTCGTTAACTCGTGCCCCCATTTTCCCATCTATAAAATGCTTATAAGGTTGTTGTATGGATTAAATGCCTTGGTAAGTTATGCACTTGGTTGCCTCTTGCATAATGAGCACTATATGATTTTTTAATTTTTAAAGACAAATCTAGAAGCGTTGAAGCAGTGTGCTCTGCTTGTTGGGCATCTCCCCGATGCAGCATCAGGAGCACAGGGCAGTCACAGCGATTCAGGGGTCTGCTGGGCTGCTCAGAACCACACTGGCCCTGGAGTGTTGCTCGTGCTGCTGGTAAACTGCCTTTGGGGAGCTGGGTGCCCTCACTTGCCAATTTTAGTGGTGTAAATACCCCCACTACAGCCAATTTTAATTTACCAATAGTTTAACAACCCATTCACTCACAAAATTTTTGCATATTTTACCAGCTGGCTATCACAGATTCACTCATGCGGGGCTCAGCCCAACACTGGGGGTTGCAGCTGCATGGGCCATTGGGCCAGCGAGCGATTATTTAAAAGTCACTAGGTCACTGTGTACCTTTCACTGAGCTAGGTCTGCAGCGAAAGACGAGGAACAGTTAAATGTAATAAACACACTCTCTGCCCTTGAGGACATACAGTCAAATTCGAGAGACAAAATAAGTGAATCAGGAACCCTGTCACTGTAGAATGTGAGTTGATACCCTTGCTGCTTGGGATGTCACATCTTTCCTTCAGGAAAATGACCAAAAAGAAATGTGCATTGTTGTACTGAAAATTTATGTTTCAAGACTGGGAAGGATTTGGTGAAAGTGGGAAATCTTTTGGGGTAAGCAAGTTAGATCCTGGGTGTGGGGGGGAAACAACTAAAAAGCTTCAGGCTGGAAAATTAATTTAAAATATGTCAGCACAGATTGAGCAGGCCTCCCTGAAGTACTGCGGCTGGTCATCTGGGGGAGATGGCAGGCGTTAAATGTCATATCATCACCGAGTCTGCAGGTCTGACTATTTAAGAAGCATGGGAAAATTTTGCTACATCAGCTGTTAATTTTATGCCCAAGAATAGAGGATTTAACACTACTTTGCAATTGCTTTATTTCCTCTTTTTTGCTGAAAATGTTCCTGTCAATTCGTAAGGCACAATGTGGGATTTTGCCTTTCTCATTTGATTTACTTAGTGATGTGTTATAAACTATATGCTATTACATTTTACATGCAAGTATATTATATTTTGAATTATTACATTATGTTGTGCATGATATTTCTCTCCAAATAAAACAGGATTTAGAGGATTTTTTTATGATAAGTCATAAGTTGGTCAATATGCTATGGTCTTGCTACTTCTTTTTCTTGTTCTTGTTCTTTTTCTTTCCTTAGCGTGTGTAAAAATTAAGCTATTTGAATTAAGCTCATGATGTTGATGGTTCTGAAACTAAAGATGTTTCATGGCAGCTTTCCACTTTCTCCTGCTAGTCTCAGCCTTTTGTGGAGCACCCCTACAATCAGTGTGCAGTGGTAGGAAATGGAGGAATTTTGAATAAGTCTCTCTGCGGAGCTGAAATAGACAAATCCGACTTTGTTTTTAGGTAAGACCTGTCAAGCTGGTTTCTTTGAAGCAAAGGTCAGTTGGATATTTTCAAGGGATGCTGTAAAGATACTTCATGTAAATTTTGACCTTTGAGCTGTGTTAAGTCTACAAATTACCTTGGTAGGCTTTCCTGAAATGTGAAATGAGTCATGAGTTCCTCCAAATGTTGATACCAGAAGGATAGAAATATGCTCGGATCATTTATTTTTCGGAAGTTCTAGGTGAGATTGTGGTGAAAGAGACTCTGCACTGCAGGACTTGTCAGAGCCTTCAGTGTATTACGGTTACCGTGGCTCCCTGAGAGGACTCTTGGGGGCAACATTTCCAGGTTCATCTGACCTTGAAAACAGTTGTTGCTGTCGCTGTCATTGTTGTTATTGTTGTTGTTATTGTTTTAAGAGCATTTCAAGGAAGTTTTGTTCTCAGGTAATCCTTGGGAAAATGCTGGCCTTGGCATTGGATAGCCATGCAACCTCATTATTTATTTAACGTTCTGGCTTGAAATTAAAAAAAAAAAAAATTGTACACCTTCTAAATTATATGTATATTTTTAATGTTTATATCTCAATACCAGTTAGCTTGCAAAAACAGAAACAAAGGTGGTTTGCATGCGTGCTGTGTCACAGGGCACCTCTACTTTCAGAATATGAAGGAGGGGTGATGCATCCCTGGGAGAAAGGGTTTTAATTGAAAGTGAATCTTTTTAAAAAGTAAGTCAAAATCTCTCTGCCTATTTCAGAAACTGATTTTATACATCAGAGGAGACCCTTTGATTCTTATGTGATTTAATATTGTCCTTTTTTAGGAAATAAAAGCAAAAAACACTATTTTGAATTTAGTAGATTCCCCTGATTTTAATCTCAATTAAATCTTTATGCTGAAGGTCATGACAGAACAACAGACCCAACAGTCCAACAATTATTGGATTAGTCTTTATGATAAGAGTTAAAATGGCCAATACTGGAATGATTTAGCCATTTGGTTAAAGTACTCAGTATGAAAAAGCCATAAATGAAGATAAATAATTCTTCTTGCCATAGACTTTTAAGAAACTTAAAAGTCCCCCAAAGTCTGAAATATCATGCCTAAACATCCATTTTACTTTATGCAAATATAGTAAATACGACAAATTTCATTTAAGATTTTTAAAAAAATCTCAATAGCTACTTAATGACTCTAAAATAAATGCATATTTTTCTGGATTCTACATTTGCTGATGCCAGATATTTTTCTGCATGCCGAATTGACTTTGAAGTTAGCCTTCCAAATTAAGAGGCAAAATGAGGGCTAGATGTGGTTGGTGTCATTAAAATGTATTTAATTTGTAAGCCTGTACATGTTCATATAATACATTTTATAAAACAATCCAGAAAGTGCCTATTATCACCGTTTTTTCATTTCAGAAAACTGGGAGCTATCTGATGAGTGTAAGGAACAAAAATAGGCACTGAGTGGCTTATACAACTGTATATATGCAGTACCCAATATTTTTATTATAGTCTCCTTTGATACTATAATATAATGGGAATTTTCTTTGATTCTTCAGAAGCATATGGGACTATTCTAGAAAGTAGATTTGTTACAGGAAGCCCACTAATGAGGTCATTTCTGGCCTGTTATCAATGATTAGTATTGATTTTTCCCAAGATACTGTATTTAATTATTTTTCATCTTTAGCAACGTAGGAAGTGCATGCTTTATTTGTTTGTATGTATCGCAGAGCATGGAGCAGAATATTTTAACCTCAGCCATACTTCAGAACACATTGAGCATCCTTCCTTCAGAAAATACTCAGAAATGGTCTACTTGAAATTCTGTAGATGATACTTAGGAAGTCATAACCGACTTTCCCTTTTTTTTGTGACAGGAATATAATTACTCAAAACTGCAATTCTTAATTTGTTTTCCAATTTAAAAACAAATTAGTACTCAAAAGAGGATGAAAAACATCAATATGAAAATATCATTATAAGAACATTAGGGTTTTATTTATTAACAGCATAATTTGGTGGAAAAACTATCCATATGGGATTCAGGAGATTTCGATTTGTTTGCTTCTGGCAGACTCTATAAACTTATTCGTAATGCCTCACTCAATGTTTTAAAATCTATAAATTGGTGGTCATACCACTCAGAATATAATTAATATAAATAATAATTTTAATAAGAGGATTATGAACACTTCAAAAGCTAGGCAAAGTGTAATTGTCATTTCTAGTTTTGTTACTTATAAAAGTCTTAATCTATATTGAAGGCATTTATCACATTTTTTATATTTTATGTACTGCTGAACCAACTGCGTTCGGTACTTACTTATTAAATAGTTTTAAATGAGAATCAGGTGAAATCTAAGCATCTCTTAATAGCAGTGATTTTATCCAATAAAATGACAGTGGTCACATGTATTTGTGTATATGTATGTATGTGTGCGTAACCACTTTTTTTTGTTGTTTGTATTTTGATAATAGTTTTCCTTACAAATTTCAGGTGTAATCTCCCCCCAACTACAGGAGATGCTAGCAAAGATGTTGGCAGCAAAACCAATCTTGTGACTGTAAATCCCAGTATCATAAGACTAAAGTAAGTACCTCCAACTTATATAACTGTCCAAGAACATTTGTTCATGGTTTAACACCTTTCTTAATCTGAGCACTAATCTTGTTGTGGCTGACTTGCAAAACAACTGGAATGGCTTTTGGAGAAAATGCATAGAAATACATTGATAATTTTTGACTTTCTGTCAAGGTTGTGGCTCATAAGAGATCGTAAGCTGATGTTGAACATTAATAGTAGTGAAGTTACTTTTTTTCATTTTTTTCAGAATTTTAGCATTACTTTATCTTGGTAGCTCTTGATAAAACTTAGTCAATTTGGAAACTTTAGAGAATAAGCTTTAGGAGAACCTGGCAAAATTTGATTTTTACTTTGGGTTGTATGTTATTAAAGAATAATTCCCATGTTTCATTTTCTGCAATGTAATTACTGCAAAATATTAGATGGTTGATAAAAATCTCATATATAGTTTTAGTCCCTCATTTTCTTCACAAGTGACTCAGAATCATTATTAATAGAATTCACCCTATAATTAGTTCTAGTATCTCTTAAGAGAATATAAAATACTGTGTTTGTCTCTCAAAAGCTTACTTTTAAAACACACAAAATTGTGCTTACAAGTATATTTACTAAGGTATTGTTTAAATCAAATATATGAAGCTATCACAATACATGGAAGAAATTTAAAATATATGTGTACGTGTGCATACATCTGTATGCGAAAAGATATTTTAGGTTTACGAAGGAAATTTTTATAATCACATATGTACAAGAGGTGCACAAATCACAAAAAAAAACTCAATGAATTTTTCAATGTATTTCAAGAGTGTGCTATGTTTGAGAAAATGTTTCATTATTATAAATTTAGAATCTGTTTTCAGTATCAAAAAGTCACCTTACAAAAAAAAATTACTGAGTTTGAAGATAAAAGAGTATAAGAAATGTGTGTCCAGTAAGGGTAGAGCCTGGTAAAAAAGCAGAAATGAAACCCTAAGAGAACCAGGAAAGAGAGATGAAGGCCTAGCACTCACTAGTACCCATGATGCTCACATGCATGAGTTTCTCTGAGTCTGTGGTTTGTCTCTTTATATACAGTGAGATACATGGGTCAGTTTTTTGGCCAGTAGTAAATTCAGCCTCATGTTACCAAAACTTTGATTATTATTGTTGTTGTTATGATTTTTTTTTTTTTTTACAATTCGACAGATATGGGAACTTAAAGGAAAAGAAAGCAGTATTTCTGGAGGACATTGCAACCTATGGAGATGCATTCCTTCTTCTGCCAGCGTTTTCCTTCAGGGCCAACACCGGTGCCTCTTTTAAAGTGTACCACACACTGAAAGAGTCTAAAGCCAGACAAAAGGTTATATATTTCCATCCCAAATACCTGAGAAACCTTGCCCTTTTCTGGAGAACTAAAGGTGTGACAGAGTATCGCTTGTCTTCTGGTTTGATGATCACAAGTGTGGCAGTTGAACTGTGTGAGAACGTGAAACTGTATGGATTTTGGCCCTTCTCTAAAACAGTACATGACACACCTGTCAGCCATCACTACTATGACAACAACTTACCTAAACGCGGCTTCCACGAGATGCCCAAAGAATACAGACAAATTCTCCAACTTCATATGAAGGGAATCCTCAAATTGCAATTTAGCAAATGTCTTTAAATGGGGATAGTTTTAATGGAATGCTATAGGTGAGTAACGATGTTTCTGAAGACGAAAAGAAGCGACTGTACGGTACAATAGGAGGAGCCCCGAAACTCTGTTTGATCAAAGCTCCCCACTGAGTGTGTAACCTTGGCAGCTCATTCAAGCGTTCTGATCTTCAGTTTCCCTTCATGTAAAATGGGGACCAGGATGTCTAACTCATGTTAGGAAAATGTGATAATCTGTGAAAACTCTTTGCCATGTATTTGCATGAGGCAGGGACTCAATAAATATTTCCTTATTGATATTACAAATGTTTCCACCCTCCCCAGAGTGATAATGGAAGGCATGCTGTCTTGGAAATGATTTCTGGAATTGCCAGCATTCATTAGGGTTCTTTCTCTGGCAGGGCTCTCTACTATCAATAACATCTTTCTCATCTTTCCTCCTGTTTTAAAGAACACACGTAAGAAAATCATGTACTTCAGTGAGAAACCCTTGACTATTCAGGAATGAAATCCTTCTGTTGGTATGGTAATGTGCCTGCTTCTGATTACATTCATTTGTGTCATAAGCTGTGATGCCCTGCGTTGATTGGATTTTAGGCCAATTCTTTGCCACCTTTATTTACATTTTAAAATCACTCTTTGTATTAACTCCCTGCCTTACTCTTACACCTTTTCATCCCCACTAACAGGATCTACTTCAAGGATGTGAATGGTTTCACTATCTAATTTTTCTTACCTGTTGCCTTGTCTGTGGGTCACTCATTTGATTTATTATTATTTTTTTAATCATGGAACAGCTACTTCATACTGACCTTGTAACAAGCTCTGTGAGAGGGGTACAAAGATGAGTAAGTCCTGCAGGAGGAAATGGACATGTGTGTCATCAACTGTGACATTGTATGATAAATGTTATTACAGCAGTTACCTGTAAAGTACTATATGAGGAATGGAGGCAGGAATAATGAAATCTATTTTGATGGAATCTGTTTCAGAGAAGAGGTGTTCTCTGAATGAAACCTAGAATATGAGTAAGACTTTACTAAATGAAGATTTTTGGTGAATGGAATATGATAGGGGTAAAAACTGTCCCCTTGATTTTGATTCATCAGAATGAGGATATTGAAGGTAGAGCGTGGTCTTTGCCCCGAGAACTGACACATGAGGGTAGGGTAGCATGTGGGGGTGCTGCCTTGAGCCCATATCTGTGAAATGTACATAATACCAACATGACAGATTTCATAGGAAAGCTATACGGGTTAAAACACACACAAACTTATTCTCATAAGGAAAAGTGTGTGTTCACATGAGAAATAAGACTAATAAACATCAATCTGAAATGAAGCTTTAGTAGATGTTGAATATTATTAGCATTTTCACCCCACTCCCTTCTATTATTATGATACCTGTTAATATGGGTCATCACTGCATCTACTGAAGTTAGATTAAATGACTTATTTCAGTTATTTGACTTAAATAAGTCATTACGTGCATACTTGCCTGCTTGTCTTTATACCAGTGCAAGGAGAGAGGAAATAGTTGTAGAACAGACTGGGCAGTATGCTGAATGAATCACAGCTATAATTCTGAATTCTTACCTTAGCCTGATTACTGTTTTACTAAATGTTCACTTGTAAGAACACTCTGATGTAAATCACTTATTTTGATAAAATACATCTTTAATTTGATTGTAGTTGGCATTTGTGATGCCATTTTTAGTTCACGTTTTCATTTGTTCTATAACAAATGAAACCTATTAGCATATGTAATTATTTTCCAAAAGAAACATGCTTTTAGTTACAGAAAGCCTAATCCATTTATCTTTCTTTTGGTGGTGGCAAATAAGTGACTGATTTTTACTGCTTTTAATGCGTGTAGTTAGCTTTTAAAAATCTGCTAGCAGTATTGGTCATGTCTCTATCATGTTACTAGCAATGGATTATTCCAGAGCATTCCAGTATTTTTTAGTTAGTAAAATGTTTTCTTCAAAATGTTTTCTGGTGAGTAAAAACTTATACTTTTTGATAATATCGAAAAATATATGATTAATGAGTAAAACTAATAGAATATACTGAAATAAATTATTAAATATCAATATGAAGACTTTATAAGTCATTTTAATAAAAATTACATACGATTAGGACATTTAGAGCTTATGTAAGTTTTTCCCATATAGCTTTCTATTTTAACCTTGGAAATTTTCTCTAAAATATTGAAACTAGATCTTCAATGATACTGATAAGGATTTCAGAAATACTCAAAATGATATGAGATCAAGGAGCGTGTCCAAATTATTCCTGTGTTCCAATAAAAGTTGAATAGAAAACGAATTTTTAAGTTGCAGAGAAAACTGTAGACTTTCCAACTGAAGTTTCTCGTTTAACATTTGTATTGCCATCCTGAAAGCATGTCAAAATTTTACAATTCCAGCTAGATTCTTTGATCGAAAGTCTCTGGTCAAAAGGAACATGTGCATTCTTTGTCTTTCTTTCCCAAATGGGTCTGGAGCTGTTGTGAAATCAGGACACCTTGCGATTATCAGCCATGCCTTGAAATGCTCCTTCGCGCTCTCTTGTGTGTTGTGGAGAAATAAGGGAGTGGGAGGTCTCATTCACACCATGCCATTTCCTCCCTGGCAGAGATGGACCTTCCTCATATTCCACTGCGATGTGCCAATAATGTCCTTTTGTTCCAAAACAGCATTAAAAATGTTTTGCTAAAGTACAATAGAACAAATTTTTGTAATGTAACCTATCAGCTATGTGAATCGTAAATCGTAAATCGTTTCTTTTTGTATGTAATGATGAATTATTACAAGTTTCTAACTAAGAGCAAAACAAAAAACAGGAAAGCTATGCACTTCATCTTGTAGATGGAGAAATGAGCCACTACCAGGTCTGACCATGACACTCAAGGACTCTCTGGGTGTGATGAGCATCGCTTTTAAATGTCGTTAGGTGGACTGGTTTTCCTCTTCTGCTCTTAAACGTCAAGCACATCCCCGGATGTTGAAAACAGTGCTAACTCTTTAGTTAGGACTCCAGCTCATAACACCACACACCACCAATTTCAAATTGAAATACTGGCTCGCTCGATTCTGTTTCTCTGCTTGTTGTGCAGCATCGCCGGGCAGTGCAACTGAATAATAAGATTCCAGAAGAGTTTTCATCCAAATCCAAGGGCAAGGCAGAAATAGTCACCGAGGCATGCAGTCCACAGTGCTGTGTGCTCCCTAAGAAGAGCTCCATGAACAATCGCATGGATTAAAGTTTTACCCAATAGAATCAACCTTGAAGTCCCTGGTGGTTTCCCTTTCTAACAAAAGGCAAAGGCAGACAGATTGCAACTTTCCAGAAAGAAGATTTCTTTCTGCATGTAAATTCCAACCCAGTAAATATGTGGGCTCTCAGCCAGGTAATCAGCCAAGGACTTTTTTTTTTTTTTTTTTTTTGAGGACTTTCTATGTATAGAATACCGAATGAGGCCATAAATCAGACCTGTTCGAGGCTGGATTTTTCCTTACTTACAAAAAATGTACCAGTTAAATACTATTTCATGTCAAGTACCCTAAATCATTCCATGAATCTCAGAAAGCTTTGGGAACCTTGGACAATTCTGTGGATTATGGGTTTGTTCACATCCTAAATAGCTGCTGCAGAAGCACCGTTACGACAATCAAAATGGAATTTTATTTATGTAACATGACATAGAAACACATTGCTATGCCACCAAACATTGTAGGACTTGCAAGGATTCACATGTAAAGAGCTATAGCACAATGCCGTGCTAATGTAGTAAAGCCTATACACACACATACATAAACATAGTCAAAGGCATTTATTAAATATTAGTAGGGTGCCCATTTCAGAGAGGGTAGTGGGAGTAGATTTAGGGATAAAGGAGAAAACGAGTATTACAAGAAGAGGACCTTGCAGAGAATGGCTCCTGAGTATACCATGAACAAAGAGCCTAATGCTTAATTCTCAATTTGAGACAAAGATAAAATACAGTAAAGTCAGAAGGAATAATATATGTTCGTTTTAAAAAGAGTAAAAGTTCTAAAACAATATCAAAATTTTTTTTTCAGTCCAAGAGAAAAGGACAGATTCCTTTGGTAGAAAAATAGTATTGCGAAGGAGGTATTAAAGTGGGGAGGTATAGTGCAAATGAGCAGCAGAAGAAAATGCATACCTCATGGAAATAAACATTTATATGATGCCAGTACTGTGCTGGGCACTTTATGTATGTCATCATGTTTGATACAGAAAGGCTTTGACACATATGTTCTTATCCTTACATAAAATATTCTCACTACTACATAATAAAATAGAAGCTGAGGCTCAGATAAGTAAATTAGGTAAAATTACACGATAAGAGCAGAGCTAGCATTCTAACGCACATCCGTTTGCCTCTAAAGCCATGTGTATAGCCAGGAAACCATCTTCACAATTGAGATAATGTATGTATCCATTACTCCAAAATGTTTTCCTGTGCTCCTTTCACTCAGCATAATAATAAGATTCATTCATGTTGTGTGTGTATCAAGTTATTCTTTTCTTTGCTGAGTAGAATTCTATCACATACATGTGCCACAATTTGTTTATCTGTTCACCCTTTGATGCACATTTTGTCTTCAGATTTTGACTATTACAAACACAGATATCATGAACATTTACGTGCAATTCTTTCTGTAGACATATATTTTCAATTATGGGGGCGGAAATAATTAGGATTGAAATGCCTTGGTCACATGGTCAGCGTATGTCCAACATTTTTAAAAACTACCAAACTGTTTTCTAAAGAGGTTGTATCAGCAGTTGGCTTGTAACCTTGATAAAATTTGGTACACTCAGGCTTTTAAATTTTAGACGTGCCGTTGGATATTTGGGTGTCTCATGATTTTAATTTGAATTTCCATTATGGTTATATTTCATGTGTTTATTTGCTGTCCATGTATCTTCCTTGGTGAAGTGTCCTTTCAAATATTTTGACCACTTTAACTGAATTATCTTCTCATGATTGAGTTACAAGATCTTTATATAATGTAGATACAAGACTTCCATCAGATATATGTTTTACAACAATTTCCTCTCGGTCTGTGGTCTGTCTTTTTGTTTTTTTATGAGTCTTTTGAATAGCAAAAGGTTTAAACTTTACTAGTTCATTTATTTTTAAAAAAAGTATAGTTTGTGCTTTTTGTGTCAAATTTAAGAAATCTTTGCCAAACCCACAGGCACTAAGATTTTCTCCTTTGCTTTCTTCTAGAAGATTTATAGTTTGGCTCATTTAGTCCTATGAGCCATTTTGAGTTAATATTCTGTGTGTGTTTATAATGTGAGTTAAGGGTCAAAATTTATATTTTGTATACAACTATCCAGATGTTCAAGTAGAATTTGTTGAAAAGACTTTCCCCATTGTATTGCTTTGTGCTAAAAATCAATTGATTTATATTTGGGTTTACTTATTTGTGTACTCTTTATGCAAGTCCATTGATTTATTTTTCTGTCTTTATGCCAATACCATACCATCTTTATTAATGTAACTTTATAATAAGACTTAAAATAAGACAGTGTGAGTCCTCCAATTTTATTCTTTTACAGTGTTTTTGTTTGTTTGTTTCTTTATTTGTGGAGAGAGAGCTGCTCAGAAAGAGTTTGTATAAAATTTCTTTTTTTATGTGTTTGGTAAAATTCAACAGTGAAGCCATCTGGCCCTATAATTTCTCTTGAAGGAGGATTTTAAATCACAGACAGTTTTTTTAAGATGTAGAGCCATTCAAATTATCTATTTCTTTTTGAGATTTGGTAGCCTGTGTCTTTCAGAGAATTTATCCTCTTCATTGAAGCTGTGGAATTTATTGTCATAAGGTTGTTCAGACTATTACTTTTTTAATATGAGATACGTGTATATGTGTGTATGTGTGTGTGTGTGTGTGTGTATAACATAAGCCACTTGAATTTGTTCTAAGGCTCACTGATCCTGTTTATTCTTTTTTAAAATCTGTCTTTCGTTTTGGGTAGCTTCTATTCCTTCACTAATACTTTTTCCGAAATGTTTAATGTGGTATTGATCCCTTCCAGTATTTTTGTTTGTTTGTTTCAAACATTGTTGAATTTTGATTTCTGTGTTTGTATATCTTCCGTGAGTATATTGGATATGCTTGCTCATTCCTCTGTTTTCTGGAACATATAGAATATAGTTATAATTTTTAAATGTCTTTTTTTCTAATTCTGTTAATCTGTATAATTCCTAGATCTGTTTCTACTGATAAATTTTTCTCCTCAATATGAGTTGTATTTTCCTGTCTATTTGACTGTCTGGTAATTTTTTATCGAATGCCAGATATTGTGAATTTTACCTTGGTAAGTATTGAATATTTTGGTATTTTGATAAAGATCTTAATATTTGTTCTGAGAAGAAATTAAAGTACTTATGAACAGTTCGTTCCTTTCGGAGATTTACTTTCAGTCTTTGCCAGTTAAAACCACAGCAGCATTTATTCACAGGCAATTTTTTTCCCACAGTGAAGCTTTACACTTTCGAGTCCCCTACTTGGGGCTCCATAAATTACTGGGTTTTCCTTTTTGTCCAGTGGGAACATGAATTCTTCCTTGCTTTTTAAGTATCAGAAGTTGTTTCTTCTGTTCCTTTTGGGTGATTAGTTTTCCAGATTCAAGTGTTTTCCTTACTCACACGTGCTGGTCAGTGCTCAGCTGAAGATCAGAGGAGAATCATCTGTGGAGCGTTCTGTCTGTGAAGCCCTTTCCGCTCTGCGTCTACCTTGGCCTCCTCAGCATCTTAGATCTATGACCTCCACTCCCAGAGGACCCTGAACTCTGCCTCAGTTTCCTTTCCTTGTGGTGTGTTTTGGAGACTCTCTAGGCGATAAGCTGGGGGCAATTATAGGGTTCACCTCATTTATTTCCCTTTTCTTGGGGATCATCATTCTGAGTTGCCTAATGTCCAGTGTTTGAAAACCATCGTTTCGTAGTTGTCTGAATTTTTTCATTGTTTTAGGAAGGAGGTTAAATCCAGTCCCCATTACTCTGTCTTATCCAGAAAGAGAAATTTCCATATGATTTTTTTCTTTATCGTGTTTGATGCCTGTCTTTTCTTGCAGTTGCTAGGTATATCTTCTAGGATTTCCCCTTGCCCATCTAAAATAATCTTCTATTAAGTGCTTACTAATATACTTGGCTACTATACAAGAATTTGGCTTCCATTATCTTATTTATAAGAGAGGCTAAGAAATTTGCCCAAAGTTACATAGCATACAAAGTGTCAGAGGCAAGGTTTAAATTCAGGTTGTATGCCCAAAGCCTGTGTGCTTAATCAGTGTTTTATCCTCTCTGTAGTTTTATTGTTGTTGATACTGTTTGGTTTAGAAAAATAACACTATCCCAAATTTTAGAATTTTAGAATTTTACCTTCATTGCCTTTATTATTTTCACTGCCTCATTCTTTTTGATAAGTTACAATTTTTAGTTTTCCTAAATTATGGAATTATGATTCAAGCTTCTACTATAAAGTTTTATGTATTTTATTATATTCATTTAAAGTTTAATTAATTTTGGAAGTATCCAGTATGTTGAATTCTCTTGAGTTCTTTTTTAAATGAATATTTAATGTGATTAATTCCTTTTCTTGGCCTGATTCTATTTTATTTGCTTTAAGGTGTGTGTGTGTGTGTGTGTGTGTGTGTGTGTGTGTGTGTGCGCGCGCATGAGAGAGAGAGAGAGAGAGAGAGAGAGATAGAGAGAGAGAGATCTCCAGTAAAATACCAATGCATTATTACTCTATTCCCTATCTTTTGAGGATCTCAAAGAGGTTTAAAATCCTTATCTCAGCTCTAACAATGTGGTCTTTGGAAGCTAATATCACCAGTCTCATGTGATACGAAAAAGTGAGCAATCAAAAAATTAAGGCTGTTTAAGATTTGCCAAAGTTAATAGCTCAGTGTGCCAGCAACCAGCACCTCAAGCCTGATACCATTTATCGAAGGTTTGAATTGCACCAAGCACTGTGAGTAATACTTCACACATATTATCATGAATTCTTGCAAAATTGCATTATAGCTAGCTATCAATCTGATTTTCAATGATGAGAAACTAACTTGGGAAGATCAGAAGGCCTTTAGCTGAAACTATCAAAAAGCACCATCAAACTGGCTTAAAGTCTTTCGAATTCTTTGCCCACAGATCTAGAAGCCCAGAGACAGGGTAACCTAGGAACTCTGATTCTGGCTCCATTGATCTTCACGGGTCTTAATCCAGCTGACCTCTGTGTACTGACTTCCTCCTGACACTGGTTGTTGACACAGACAGGCCTCACCTTTGTCTATCTGTATGTATCCAGAGAAGAGGAGAGGGTTGCTTTGGACAATAACTTGGAATAAGGAGGAGGAACTTGCCCCAAAGCCCCAGCAAACCTTGCCTTGTTTCTCATTGGTTCAAATTGGTCACGTGGACATTCCTGAACCCATCGTTGGCAAAGGGAGTAAAAGGAACATGGAGTTAACCTTTACATTCAGTCCTGTCCCTGGGATACCAGGGCATCAAGGGGAGCAAGTGTCTACCTGAACAAACTCAGGATGCTGTGGGGAAGGAGGAAGAGAGAAATAGATGTCAAATAAGCATCTAACCATACTTGCTACAAGCAATTTTCCTGGTGTCACTCATCTACCAAATGATTGAACTGGACTTTCAGCCCAAGTAATCCTGACTCCAAATTTCAAGGTCTTTCTCTCAAACTCTGAAGCTTTCTAGTGTGCCATCCTGCTGATCATGGAGAAAATGGGCCATGTGACGTTTAAATTTCTTTTCCATTAAATTAGTTACTAGACATTAAACACGTTCATTCCAGAAGCAATTCTTTTGTGAATGATGTCTTTTGAATTTTCATTTTGGATGCTGATCTCTCTTTTGTATTAATCAAAATGTAATAGTGAGACAGTACTCTTTTTCGTTTTACTTGTAAGAAACTGCCTTAATTAATTTTCATCAAATATGTGAAATGAAATGTTTGCTCATGTATGAAGTCTTAGAAATAACTATTAAGACTTTTTACCTTATAGTGGACTTTCTGGGTTTCCTGATCTTCGGGTAAATATAGTGATGTTTTAACAACTCTGTCTAAAGAACTTAATGCTGATGGCTTTCCAGAATGGTGGCTTTCTAATTACGTGTTTACACAAGGTGCTCTTTTAAGAATCAGACAGTTCCCTATATCTTAGCAGCAGCATAGTAGTTCTAGTCATAGAGGAATGATGGGTCTTCTAGTAATAAACACCTCTGAAGAGAATGTGTCCTTCCATTTTGTATCCCTAAGACAATAGCTTATTGAAAATTGATTCTTAATAATAATATGTCCTGATTTGCCCGGACAGCCCTTATTTATCTCATTTCATTCTCAGAAGTGTCCAGTTTGAGTGTAACATATGTGGTCCACCCAGGTTCTTTGAAATTAGAATTCATAAACAGGATTCAGTGGGGTTCTACCGTATAACTTAGTCAAAAGTTTAAAGTTAGGGTTTTAAAAAGTCAGCGAGAGATATAATATTTCCACCTGTCTGAGACTCAAGAGGACAGTGGTAAGTGGTCTCACTGGAGTGTAAAATTCATGAGAATTGCTTGGATTTTGAATACTTTTTGTCTCTACGGTGAATGGATTTTGTTTTCTGAATGTGTAGCTCTCTAGAAAAGGCACATAATGAGAAGGCTGTGTGGTCGGTTCCAGTATTCCCCGGTCCATTCTAATACCAGCTTTCTTTGAGGGCTGTGAATATATTTAATCTCCTTCCTTCCCTATGCTGAGAAATGTGGAGAGCTGTACCTGCCCACAGAATATCTTCGTAGATTAATATGTTCAGTGTTTTAAAGGCAGAAACACACTAGCATTTTTTTTTACTGTTTTAACATCTTTATTGCCAGTTGGTCAAAATATTTCTAAGTAGAACTAAAGTTAGACATTAAAGTTGCTAGTGTAGTATAGCTTTCCTGAAGATCAGAAAAAAAGTGCATCGTGTAAACAGTAGCTGGTCTTTATGATAAGGTTGGTATCTTCTTACCCAAAAGGAGGTGTTGATAGTTATTTTCTCTTGATAAGATATTTCTCCCATCACTTTGACAGTGATAACAGCCAATGGCTTTATTGTCTGTAAATGCCAAAAGCAATTAACATTTTGAGTACTTCTAGGAAAACTTAGGGAAACGTTTCTTTGCTTCCTGTTTTTTTGTCTGTCTTGTCTGATTTTTGAGAAACTGCTAAAAATCTCACTCTGTTACTAAATAAATTTTAGCATCTGATAAATTCACAACCCATTTAGTGTTGTTTAATAAATATCTTTGGATGATGTAGTTCTTTTATAATTAAACAGAGCACTTTAATAACAGCCCACTTTGTAATATTTGCATGTACAAAAATTGAATATCATTGAGCACTGATTGTAATTTAACGAAGATAATATCAGCATATTTTGTTATAATAGTATATTATAGAATCAATTTTCAACAGTATATCATGCAGGTACCAAACTATTTCTAATTGGCCAAAACCAAGATATGTTATCAAGTGTAAGCAGAAAATAAATTTTAATATTTGTGTTAAAGTAATACTAACTTTTTGGAGTTATTATTTCATTGAATTCCATGAGGTTGTCACCAGTGTTATTCTCATTTTATAGAAGAGAACACTGAAGTTTCAAAACACAAGTGACTTGAACTAGATTATATAGCTGCATTCTTTTCTTAAATTTTTTATTTTTAAAATATTTAAAACTTACAGAACATTAGCAGGAAGAGTATAAATACCCCATATACCACTACATGTGGAATCAACTATTGATTTGAGGGTAAAGTGAAGATATCATGATCCTTTAGCCTGAATCAACATGTATTTTCTAAGAATAAGGTCATTTTCTTAAGCACAACACAATCAGTAATGGATTCCAGGAAACAAATTTCCTTCTTAACCAATATGCTAGATTGTCTCCCTTATCTACACGAAGAACAAGGCTGTGATTTGTGTCTATGAGCCTTGAGTCAGTGCATTGACTTTGTTCCTAAGAATAATGTTTTCTAGTTTTCTCTGTGCTTTGACATATTCATAGTTGAACAGTCTGAAAACTGTTCGCAAAATTCTTCTTATTATAACTCACTCCAAGCCAGCATTTTAATAGCCTATATGGCCTCGGGATGCAAATTAGGCAACTGAGTAAGAGAGGGGAGTCAGCAGGTTTCCTCTTCCATGGTGTTGTTCGATAAAGTTACTGCAGTGAATCAGACAAAATAGAACGCTTGGGCTTTCAAGAGTCTCTGACTTCTGTACGTTTGAAGAAAACATTAAAGTCGTTTATTTTGTCCCAGGCTTTCTGAGGCTTATGCTTGAAAACATCCCCCATCTTCACTCCCCTACCGGCAGCATGGTGAGCCTGCTTTGAATATTTCCTTGAGCAGGAACCTCTAAAGCATCCTATGGCAAGTATTCTAAGGATGTTTTTCTTTCCTCTTCGTAACATGTTTGAACCAATGGATTCTGGCCTTTTTGACTCCATTAAAATTCCTGAGTCGAGCCACACACCTACCAGTACTTTGTGGTACCTCAATATTGGCACCATGGCAAGGCAAGGCACAAAAACCATCTTACCTCCCACAATTATTCTATCACAAATGACAAATTAGACTTTCAATTCAAGCTCCTCCCTCAGTAGATCTGTACACTAAAACGATGTGTATAGTTAGACACTTGGAGGTATGACTTGCCACCTTCTGAAACATGTGATTGCAAAGCACCTTTGTTTAATAATGAGCAGTATGAGATGGCATTTCTGACTCTAAACATAACATCTGTCTTGTCTCAGACTCTTCATATAAGATAGGTTCCTGAGAAAACAGTGATATTCTAATTTTATTTTCCATATATCTAAGTTTTATGGCATTATGCTGTCTTATTCCTTCAGTTTCCAATGATGTCAGTCTGTAGCAGACCAGCTGAATTTATGAGCAGGACTCTTTCACCCTGCATAGCAATCTGCCAGGTCCCAGGAGAGGTCTCTGGGACCCCTGTTCTTGGGGGTTTGTTGCCTTTATCTCTAAAGTCCTTTATTCCAAAAAAACAATCAAATCAGTGGAGAATATTTTTGTCCAGGATAAGAACAAACATACAAACCAAAAGAAAGAGGACATTTTAGAAGCAAAATAGCACTTCAAATAATTTTAGATACAGCTATTTATTTTTTTTTCAAGTTCTCTTAAAAACTTTGGAAGGAATTGGCTCTAAACTGTAAATAAATACATTTTTTCAACATTCAATAAATGATCGGAGAGCTCAAATTATTCCAGACTTGAGAATATGAACAATTGGAAACATAATAAGAGAACATACTGGTTTTTACTGTGAAATTTTTCTTAATGAGATATATCATATTGATTTTTACCAAATAACCATACATAGTTCAACTCATGGGATTTCATGATGAGGAAATGCTCTTTGAAAGCTACCTTTGACTGTCATAACATTTTCCTCCATTTCCTTTCAGCTTGACTTGGGAAGTGCGTTGGGGTTTTAATTCTCAACTGTGATTAATAGAAAACCAATTTTATACTCTACCATTTTTTATATGAACACTAATGTCCCTTCCGTTCATTCTCCAACAATGAATAGAAAGAATGTCTACGACATGTTAGTTTCATGAGAGTCAAATATGGGACCGTTTTGCCCTTAAGGAACTGAGACTCCAAGGAGAGGACTGCACAGTGAAGAATTACAGTATGATGCAGTGATCTAGTCAGAGAGAAAAGCCCAGATTGCTGTAGGAATACAAAAGAGGTGCCCTAACTATGCCTAGTAGCTGCTGGGCAGATGAAGATTTTACCCCCTTGTAAATGAAGATGCCCAGGACTAGGCAGGAGTTCTAGATACTTGCCAAACCTAATTTCATTGCTTTAATACTTATTCGCAGCACAGGTGTTATTGGTCTTTTCTAAATGAATTCATTTTAAATCTCTTCCTCAAGAAAAAAGAGCCTTTATATAGGTTTCACTTTCTTTATACTCTTTTTTCTCTTCTCTCTTTTTGACCCTCAGTTTTCTCAACTCTACTATGAGAGGAATACCATTCGGGGCTGCCACATATGGTTTCGTGGCACTGCATAACTCCAAAAGGCACCACTCACATACATTAATATATTAGTGGCGCCCCCTGGAATTGTGCATCTGTTATTAACAATACCTACCCATAGGGACTCGGGGAAGATTAAATGATCCATGTAAAGTGGAAAGCACAGGGGTACATAGGATTCAACACTGCAGTCGTCAGTATTATTATTATCTCGCATATACTCTTTTTGTATCTTTTAAAAAATGAGGAACAGAGATGTGTCAATGAGAAAACTCTAAAAGCTAACGATATGCAAATGTAACTTCTCACAAAATAAAATCAATATTATATGTTTAAAGAGACTCTGCAAGTATATTTACATTGCAATTAATCAAGACAACACACTGAATTGTCTTATTTTTGTGTGTGTGGTATATAAATGATTGTCTTCTGTTTTATTTTCAAGTGGAAGAATTTTAGTAGGTACCCTGCATTTCTCATCATGTCTTTAACATGGCCTACATTATTCTTGCTGCAGCATAATAGATGCTGTAATAGCAGCTGCTTATGGGTTTTAGCAGTCTATACTTGAGTTATTTTTCAAAATAAATCAGTAGTAAGTGACTTCAAAGATACATTAGAATGGCTGGGTTTCAAAAATATTAATATTGAAAAAGGCACAATTGAGGCATTTGTACTTGCTTTTAAAGTATAAACCTTGTATTGAGATATTTCAGTAATTGTGCTTTGCACTTAAATCCTTGAAGATTTTGTTCATCGTCGGTCCCTTCTTTAGAACGTTACATCTATTATTGGTATTTTAGCATTTATGTTTCATAATAATAAAGGTGTGCTGAACTTATTTTTGTGCTTTCACCGATATAAATTCTAAAACAGAGTATTTGTCTAATGAGTTTCTCTAGGTGTTTAGTTTCATGGACTATTGCTAAGTAGAATATACTTACTCTCTTGCTATTTGCATTTCAGAAAATTTCTGACATGCACCACCATCGCTTTGATCAGAAAATAATATCAGAAAAAGTTAAATGAACTGAAGGTATCAGGTGTGTGAGGTAGGGTAAGTTGAGCAAGCATAACGAAGAAACGTCAAGATGTATAGTGGTTCCAATATCGACGTTTATTTCTAATTTTTGTAAAATCCATAATAGATGTTTCTGATTGGTAAACAACTCACCTCTCAGCATAGATTCTAAGACTCTGACTCTGCATTTTGTGTCCTGTGGCCTTCGGTGTCTGATGTCTAAATTTTTTCACCCACGTCTATCCAACAGAAAGGAGTTAACATGGAGGAAACAGATCTGAGTGCTTTTTATGACCCATATCTGAATATGGCGCTAACACTTCAACTCACATGCCATTGCCAGCGTCAAACGACCCTATCTACTGCACCGAAGGGGAAGAAATGTCATCTCTGTGTATGGGAAGAATCGTGAACAGGTTTGGGGGAACAGCTGGAAAGCTCTAGAAATCAGATGCCTTTTCTGCTCACTTTTTCTCCCCAGATTGAACATACTCTCTCTCCAAAGGAGAACAACGCAAAATATCACCCAGTTCCTGAACAGACCATGGAAACCCGAGTCTCTGGGTGGTGAGCGATCTTCTCCAAAAGACTCGGACGCGGCTCTTGACATTTTGGGGATCTGTCAATCAAAGGGCGAGTTATCTGCACCTCTAAGCCTTGGGGTCGGGGTAACCACAATAGACTCTCTGTTAGAGAACAGAGAAGAATGAAACGCACGGAAAGGTCGTGTTCCAACTCGAGGACAAAGTCCTGTGGGGCCTGCGCAGGCTGAGTGAGGCCTGCGTCTTGGGAAGATGTGAACTTTTGTGTTAGTCCCCACTGCGTCTTATTGAAGAATGCCCCTGTTAATGACGTCTAATTCAGCCTTTTAGGGGGTTTTTCGTGGTCCATTTTTCTTCCTCAATGGTTGTGTGTGTATACCATGTAGTATATACCACATTTTACATATATATAGTATTGAGGATTCTCTCTTTAGGGGCTATATTACTCATGTAGTCCACTTCCTGCTTGCGTAAATTTGGGAGACTCGGTAATGTTTTAAGGAGTGAGTAATCAAAGGCCTTTTTTATTCTGGATTCATGACTCCTCTGGCAATGTGATTCCTTCAAAAACTTAGACACCTCTGATTTTTTACTTCCAGTCAAGAGATTTTATATAATATATTTTACATATATGTATACACACACACACACACACACACACACACACACATATATATACATATATAGATATATTTGCCATATATATATTTGCTATATATATACATATTTGCTATATATTTGCTATATATACATATTTGCTATATATATATTTGCTAGTAATGAAACCCAAGTTTTTGCTAGATATAATCATCAAGGCTATGTTTTTTTTTGTTTGTTTCTTCTCTTATTTTTTTTTCTCAACTTATTTTTGATTATCTTGAGGCTAAGCGAACAAAAAGGCTTGTTAGCCTGAACCAAACATTTGGCCAAGCTGATACTCCAGAAACTTGGAAAGCAGACCAAGCATTTACTGCAACTCTAGCTCTAAGGCAACCACTTGGAAAACAGGACATTTGGAATGTGAGTTCATTGTTATCACTTATATTTAGCGGAGTATCACGAGAAAGAAATGGCTGGTTTGAGACACAGATGGAAGAGAACAGAGGGGCCGGTGACTGGAGAGATGGGGACCAATTTTTTTATCTAAGATTGCCAAGGGCCAAACATCATGATTTGAAAGCATTAAATGCTGCTGCTAACTACTTAGTTTTAGTTGAAACTTTTAGCATTCACAAATGTGATGTGTAATTTCCAGCTTACTTAGTGATTGTGTAAGTGAAATAAGCATGTAATGAAATCGAATACAATCTTCATTAGATGATACTGAACTGCCTTTATTATAATAGTCATCTGAATTCAGTAAGTGATGAAAATGTATTATCTTCATCTACGAACACACACACACACACAAATACACAGATACACACTTGCACATTCACAAGCAACTACACACATACACACGTAGAAACATCCAAATAAGATTCCTGTGGCTCATTAGCAGTGCTGTGAAAGCCAGATTATAGAAACTTCATATCTGGGTTACTAGGAAAGTAGGTTGGCATAAATTATAACAATTATGTTTTCTACCAATTTACTGTTTTCCTCTGTTAACTGAACATACTTTAAAATCTCTAATACTTCTTTATTTCTATTCCCATTTTACTCCAAGAAAAGTGACATCATAACAATAGCTGCCATTCGTTGATTACAATTGAGCTAGCATTCTACTTATATCATGTAACTTTCACAATAGCCTTCGTAGCATGCATGATTATTTTGATTTCTATTAACAGGAAATTCACTTTAAACTATCTAAAACAAAAAAGGAGCTCTATTAAAATTTACCATCTCACTTGAGGGCCATTTGGCCTCCTGTGTGAGTTAAGCCAAGAAATGGGAAGCCGTTGATGACACCAAGACAGCCACATCTTCAGTCACTGCTCCTTGTTTCTGAACCGTGTTGACTATTATTCCCACATCTGGCTCCTAGTTTCTTTTCTCTCTGCTGTCTTCCTCTGCTTCTCCTTGGACGTGGCGCCCACACCGTTCTCTGGTTCCAGCCGTAAGCAGAGACTCGGCGACAGCCAGTTCGTCTCAGCGATCACTTCCAGAGAGGAAATCTGCTGGTCCTGGTTTAGGTCAAGCATCCACTCCGGGCAATAGCCACACAACCCAAACATGGCCACTGATGTCCCAGTCAGAGGAGGGTCACACGAGCAGGGGCCACACTCAGACAAAGGATGCTTTCTGTTGTGAAGTAAGCAGACACCCTGAAGGTATGTACTATAACTGATGCATTATGAAAGTAAATAATTTAGCCAAAGCTGCTCATAGAGGAAAAACTAGTAGGATTTTCACTTAGATCTGTGTGACTCCAAAGCTCATGTTGTAGAATTTTGCTACTCAGCTTGTTATGTAGAATATCGATCAGCAGTGCTTTGAATCACTGTCTTCCACTTTCACTACCTGGATTCAGGTGAGTATAAATCCTAAATGAATAGATAGACCCTTATGATGATAATAATCATTAGTAGAGATTTTAATAAATTTTCATGGAACCAGTCTTCTCCCTGAGGATGTCTCTAACGCTAAAAATAAGTAAGACTTAAAAGCCTTTCTATTAATGTCTTCTTCCCTATAAATCCATTTGTTTTCCCCAGAAATGAAATACTTTAAAAAGTGTTTAATTCATCAAGAGGCAGAAATGTGAGACCTGTTGAGTAGATATGGTTCCCCATGAAGTGACATTTTTAATTCTGGTGCCTGGTTATCGGTGGTTTCTGGAGACTTGTAAATTTCCTTTATAACTAAAAGAAGGCATGCACCTTGAACCAGTTCCGGTGCATCCATTCTGCCAGAGGGGTGAAGGTCAACGGAGGGGGGAAAGTTTGCTGTCATCAGGAGACAAAGATTTTGTGATTCTGGGAAAACAGACGCACTAAGGGGAGTACCAGGTAAAGGATTCTGCTCAAAAATGTTTGCACTTTTTAATCTTACAAGGAGGGGAGAAGCGATTCTTCTGTGTTGCTTGAACCTGTCTAAATGGAAACAAGCTGCCCCATAAAATTAGCTCAGATTCATACATCCCGTGGCTTTTTGATATGGATTTACTGTCCTGTAGGGCCCTCTAGGGACTGCATCACAATCGGCAAAGCTCATTTCAATCAGACCCCGGAACGAGAGGTGAAATCCTAATGTTTCAGGCCACGCAGGTCTTCAGCTCAATCTTGCCATCGAGAGATCTTCTTCAGTGTGTTATTTGACTTTATTCGCTAGGTGCAAAACAAATATTTGAAGGATGAAGGAAGGGAGCACAGTCATATGTTCTTACAGTATTATTAATTTTTTTTTAGCTGCACGTAGCTATCAGGGAACAGGAGTTTTATAATCGGCACTATCTCTTAATAAGCTGCACTGTGGCTACATCAGATTTGTGCAGATTTGTGCGTCTACTGAAATCAGAGATTAGTGGATCGAAGGTGCTGAAATGGCAATTTGACGTAAGTGTCTACTTTGTGCAATTTAAGAGAGGTGAGAGTAGTTGGATTTTGTGGAACACGAAGGTATCCGGCAGGATGCGGAAGGCTGACAGCCACGTGAACACGGACCTGCTCCAGGAGACGATTTTTCCTTGCTTGGACGCAAAATCCTCCTAACAAGCTGTAAACTAGGGCTAGTTTTAACGTTGGCACCGCCGCTTCTTTGATCGCCATAATGGGACTCGTTAAGAATTAAACAAGTTCCCCAAATGGCTCAGTGGCCATTTGGAGATGTAAGAATCCGCAGCGTCTGTCTTTCAAAGGTTTCTGAAGATGCTTGGGTTTGCTCAGCGCTCAGCACTCCTTTCTATTTCATGGGAAAACGAAATTCTCACCTCCTCGATATGGGTCAGTTTTACGCCCTCCAATAAATGCGCAATAGAGGAGATTCTTCAGTTCACTGTCTCTGGCTTCAGCTTACTTGTGAAGCCTCCAGTATTCATAAATTTCAGTTCCTGGGAATCTTTCTTGTAGACAGTTTGAAACATTCTAGTCTGGATCTCTTTGATGAAGTGACTCTTCTGTGTTGTAAATGATTTAATGGGACCTAAAAACATATTTATTGGTTCATAATTTTATAATGTGATGCAAGCGTCTGGTGGCAGAAATGAAGGAATATGTTTGCTTTTAAATTAAAAAGCACTCAAGAAAAATAAAGTTTTCCTTTACTCCTTTCTCAGACTAGACTAGGTACAACTGTAATTCTGAAATACAGTAGTTCAAAGGAAATATTTTTCTTTCTGTGCATTTATGTACATTTGAATGTATGTAAGCCACCATCTGTGTTTTTAACTAATTCTGTGACTGGTAAAACAGTAATAATAAATGCTACAGAAATCCATTCACTAGAGGATTAATATTGACACCAGGTTATAAGAACAAAGAAATGACTTCTTGCCCTTTGATTCTTTCTATGAAGTCTCCAGGGTAGCAGCTCTTAATTAATAGTTAAAAGAATAAGTTTTATATTTTGACTTAAAAGGGGAAACTATACACCCAACAATGCTGACCTAATATTTTTTTTAAAGAATTGGTGAGAACGCAAGTCATTTGGACTTGTCCTAATGTGCATAACAACTGTCTACTTTTGCTTATTTGAATTACGCGCCTACCATGTCAGGAGAAAGAAGAGGTGAACTGGGTTTATTCAAACTAGAAATATTTCTTGAGTTCCTTCTATGGTCTGTGCCAACTGTAATACCCAACTTGAACTCTTACCAGATACATGGAAAAATTTTGATAAATGTCCTAAATTAATGTTATACCTGCACAGCATCAGATGGAATGTTACTCTGAGTGGGATGTAGATTAAGTATGGATTACTGGATGAGCTTAACCTCACGCCACTGTCAAAGAAGAAAAAGTAGGAAGTGAAATCTCTAACACCCTAGTAAATAAGAGATCACTGTCAGGACAGTAAACTGTTACACACTACTCGAAAAGATGCTAAAAACAACCAACTGAATAATTTCAGTAGCTGAGACACCTTGACCTTATGTCATGAGGCATTATGACCTAAAGAAGTAACTATTACTGCAGAAATAAATTCCTGACAGTTTGTTTTGTTCCGTGCGTTTCTAGGTCCCTAGCTTTGCCCGTTTCCAAGAATTAATCAGATATGGATCTTAATGCTCAAGAACCTAATAGGTAGGAATTAGTTAGAGATTAGAAAAGGCTACAGAGATAAGGGACCATTTGATCTGGGCCTCTCTGTGAGGTCGATAGGAGTAAAAATAAAATAAAGTTTTTGGCATATTTAAAAGTAAGTATAAAATAGTTTAAATAATGACTGCTAATATCATTCATTAAGACCCGTTTTCTCTTCAACACCATTTATAGCAAAATTCGTCGGTGAGATTCTATGTGGTCTCTTTCCCCTCTCATGTTCTAGAATATAGTATATATTTACTTCTTTTTCTCTTCCTCTCCCTGTTCCCTAAGTAAGAAAACTACAGAGCTGTGAGGTTACATAAATCACAAGGGACAGCCAAGTGACAAGTGAAGAAAAAGAATGTTCCATGGATGATCTCAGCCTGTGAAGCACTCAGTCGCCAGGCTGGGATTTATGTCTTCGAGAAGGGACACCATTAGTATCTAGCACATCATTCTACATTATCTCCCTGAAACATTTACTCACTTGCTCAAAAACCTTCAGTGGCTTCCCCTTGCCTAGAAGATCCAGGGGATGCTCGAGTCTCAAAGTGCACCTTGCCCCGAAAAAGGCAGAGCGTGGAGAGTTCTCTGGTTAAATAAGATCAAAAAACATTTTGTACCATATCCTGTTCAGGGAGACTGACTATGCACATCAGCACAGGAAAGGCTCCGAAAAGTCCAAAGCCAGAAAGTCATTCGACTTCATTTATTTCAGCGCATCCTAAGCTAAACTGATCGTGGAGTTCTTGATACAGCTGCACTTAATAAATATCTCCCGCCATTTATCTTTTTTTGAGAAAGTCTGGCTTAGAGAAGAAAGCGAAATTTACTGCATGTATACGTGTGTGTATGTGTGTGTGTGTCTAGGTATATATATAGACATAAATATAGATGTACTGCAATAAATCATCTAACACTCCATCACCCTACACAATTTAATTCTGGAGACCTTCCTTTTATAGATCTCTTTATAACCATGCATATGGAAAATGATACAGAAATATCATACATGTTATTTAATCATGGGCACCTAAGCATCTCCCTCTCCCCCTTCCCTCCCTCTCTCATTTCCTTCCTCACCCCACTCCTCTCTCTCTCTCTCTTTCTCTCTCTTTCCGTCTCTCTCTCCATCACCCTCCCTTTCCCCACTCTTCTCTCTCTCTTCCACCCAAATACTAGCATTGCCCCCATCTCTGCTCACCACCAGCAGGGTGACTAGTATTGAAAACTGCTGTGTAACCTCCTTTACATTTCTCATGCTTTTATATACACACTATTTGGAGAATCATATTATGTACACTTATTCGTATATTAGTTTTTTCACTTAATACATTGAGAAAATCCTTCTGAGTTGGTTGTTTTTAAATGACTTCAAAATTGTATATGGTATGAAAGTGTCAATATTTCTCTAACTGTTTTCCTATTGACGGGCATTTATGTTTTTTTAAAAAAACCTTTACAACGTTGCTTTAAAATCATCCTGAACATGTATCCCGGTAGACTGTTGCACTTATTTCTATGAGGTGGATTCCAGGATTGGGATTGCTAAAATTATATAAATATGTAATTCAAAGTATGTGTATACTTACTTTGAATTTTAATGGATGTTATCAGATTGCTTTCCAAGATATTGTAACAATTTCTGTTTCTCCCACCAAGTATAAGACAACCTTTTTCCCTGCGGGCCATCAGCAGTAGGTGTCTGTTATTCCTCTTCAAAATTGCCATCTTTTATTTTAACTTGCATTTTCCTATCTACTAGGGCTACTGAACACATTTTTATGTTTAATAGTTGTGGCAGATGATATTAACATCTGGCCATATCTCTTCACTCTTAACCTTTTCTGTAAATGCCAGTTGGACTTCACTTGCATTTCTTTTTGAGAGGGCTTTCTTTGGCTGCTGGAATCTACTCTACCCATACACATGATGAACTGAAATGCTGGAAGAATTAACACGCACTAGGAACAATCTCAGCTCTTGAGTGGGATAACGCAGCAGTACGTGGCTACCCTGTTTCCCAGAGTTCCCCAGCACCATTCAGCTTCCATTCCTAACAAGACTGATTTCCTTAATGGCGGACTGTCTATTGGCTCCTTAATCTTCCCGTCTTACCTTCCCACTCCCAAATACACCACTTGAACCCTTGTCTCAGAGTCTGTGGCATGGGGAACCAAGCCTAAAAGAACAGTCATTAGTATTGTCTTCTAGAAATTATCTATCCATAGATTTTCTTGATTGAAACTGGAGTCCCCAGACCTGTTGACCAGGGGCTGAAGTATAAAGATGAAGAGATGCAGCAGGTGCTGGGGATGCCACGCGAGGCAGAGAAGTACCTTGTCTTCTCCTTTCCTCTCGCTCTCTGGATATACTCCAAAGCCTCCCACTGACAGGAACCCAGCCAGATCATTTGTCAAAGGAGACAGGAAAATGCAGCTTGCTGGGCTCAGCTCCTGTACTCAGAGCAAGGTAGCAGGACAAGAAATGAAGGTGAGACCAAACAGACCCAGGACTGACACACAGCCAAAATAACGGATAGCCAGTTATGTCAGCACCATGTAATAAATAAGTCACCTTTTCCCTCCAGTGAAATGAATGTTATCTTATACTGAACTCCCATATGTCCTACCTAATGAGATATATATCTAGAAAATCTATTGTGTTTCACAAGTTTCTTTGTCTAATCAAATTCAAATAACATACTGTTTTGATTGCAATGATTTTAAAATACTTGGAAAGTCAAGTTTCCTCTTATCAATCTTTTTATAATCTTTTGACTAGTCTCAAACACTTGTTCTTTCATATAAACTTCAGATTATCTAAATTAAGTATAGAAACATTATATTCATATGAGAACCACATATAAATCATTTGAGAAATTACATATTTATGTCTTCTCAGTATATCTTTTAGTTTGTTGCATTTACCTTTATGTTTTTTCAATAAAACTATAGTTTTTATTAGGTTCTTTGCTAGAATAAATTTATTCTACATATTTTTAATTATTGATGCAGTTAAAAACACAAGTTTCCCATCTTGATTTCTAGCTGGTTATTAGGCTGTAGAGACAATTATTACTATAGGGATGTTTGTATATTTTTCTTGTATCTACATACCTTAACCAATTCCTGTGTTAAATTTATTGTTTTTCTTTTTACTAGGGCTTTTGGTTTTCCTAGGTATACAATCATGATTGGGTTATTTCATTTAGCATACTGTCTAGAAAAACTTTTCTCTCTTTTTTCAAATACATTATCAGTTTTTTCCCCTGGTATTATTGTATCGACCAGACTTTTGAAAACAGCATTGTATCTTAATGTGACTAGCAAATATCCTTGCCTTCTTGCTGGTTTTAATGAGAAAAGATTTAGCGCTACCCCATTTAGGTTGATGTTTGATATTGATTTTTGTAAACAGAATTTATCTTACTTATGTAGCTCTCTTCTATTCTTATTATTTAGAATTTTATTAGACAAAGTTATTTAATTTTATCAACTGACTTTTCATCATCTATTGTCAGGATATATGCCTTTTAATTTATTAATATAATGAATTATGTTGATAAATTTCATAATATTATAACATCCATGAACTTAAAAATAAGTCTTATTCGATCATAATGCATTATTTTATATGTTCCAGGATTCTACCTGCTAATAGTATGTTTTGCATTTATAGTTATGTGACATTAGTCTATATTTCTTTTTCTTTTCATTCTGCTTTTATCAGTTTTGATGGCTTTATAAAAGAAAATTTGAGGCTTTTAATATTTTTAGGGTCTAAAATTGTATAAATAACAGCAAAATTAGACTTTTTATTGTTAGAACTCAGCTTTGACAATACCTAGTACTGCTTTTTTTTGTGGTAAATCTTTAATCATCTTTCAAATCATTTCTATTGCAATTTCTTTGATCTCAGATTAATTTTAGAAATTTGCATTTTGCTCAAAAAATATATACATTTTTTTCTAGGTTTTGAGCATTATTGCTATATCTAGAATTTTTTAAAATGATTTTAATGTCTTATTTGTTTTTTATGTTTTCTTTCTCAGTCCTAATCCTAGCTATTTTTGTTATTTTATTTTTGGAAGCTCTTTATTTTATCAGCTTTATTAAGGTGCAAATGATAGACAAGCAAACAAAAAAACTGCACTATTTAATACATACTGCCAGTCATCTGTGAAACCATTGCCACAGTCAAGGTAATAAACATATCCATCACCTCGAAAGTTTTCTTCTATCCCCACCCCTTTTTGTGGTAAAAACACTTAACATGAGCTTTCCTCTCTTAACAAACTCTTCAGTGTGCAACACCGTATTGTTCATTGCAGGCACTGTCTGTATAGCAGATCTCTAGAACTTACTCATCTGGGATAACACACTTTACAAACTCATAGAACAGCAACTCTGTTTCCCCCACCCCCAGCCTCCGGGAACCACCAATCAGCCCTCTGTTTCTATGAGTTTAACGACTGTAGATACTTCATATTAGCAGGATGGTGCAGCATCTGTCATTCCATGACTGGGTTATTTCATTTAGCATACTGTCTAGGTTCATCCGTGTTGTTGCATTTGGCAGAAGCTCCTCCTTTTTTAGACTGAATAATATTCCATTTTATGTGTGTACCACATTTTCTTTATTCATTCTTCCATCAATAGACCTTTAGCTTTTTTCCCCCCATATCATGGCTATTGTGAGCAATACTGCAATGAATATGAGAATGTTAATATCTCTTTGAGATACTAATTTTGGTTCTGTTGGATAAATATCCAGAAGTGAGATTGCTGAATCATATGGTAGTTCTATTTTTAATTTTTTGAGGAACCTCCATACTATTTACCATAGCAACCATACCATTTTACATTCTCATCACCACTGTAGAGGATTCCAATTTCTCTACATGCTCACTAACATTTGCTATCTTTTTAAATATATAATAACCATCCTAACAGGTGTGCGGCGATATCTCATTATACTTTTGATTTGCATTTTCCTGCTGATTAGTGATATTGAGTTTCTTTTCAAATGCCCATGAGCCATTTGTATGTCTTCTATTCACATCCTTTGCCCATTTGGTTATTGCGGGCCTTTTTGCTATTAAGAGATAGGAGTTTCTTGGATATTAATCTCATATCAGATATATGGTTTGCAAATATTTTCTTTGATTCCATAGATTGCCTTTTCTCTCTTTTGTTTGTTTCCTTTCTTGTGCAGAAACTTTTTGATTTCATGTAATCCAACTTGTCTAATTTTGCTTTTTTGTTGCTTGTGCTTTTAGTGTCATATCCAAGAAATCATTGCCAAAATCAATGTCTTGAAGTCTTTAACCTGTGTTTTTTTTCCCAAGAGTTTTATAGTTTCAGGTCTTACATTTAAATCTGTAATCCATTTTTGTGATGATTTTTGTGTACAATGTAAGATAAGGGTCCAATTTTATTCTTTCACATGTGGAAATCCAAATTTCCCAGCACCTTTTGTTGAAGAGGCTGTCCGTTCCCCATTGTGTATTCTTAGCACCCTTACTGAAGATTAGTATGTGTGTGGGTTTTTTTTCTGGGCTCTATATTCTCTTCCATTGATCTATATATCTGTTTTTATGCCAGTACTATACTATTTTAATTACTATAACTTTGTAATATATTTTGAAATCAGGAATTGTGAAGCATCCAACTTTGTTCTTCTTTCAAGTGGCAAGACAGGGCATCCTTGCCTTGTTCCTGATCTTGGAGGGAAAGCTTCCAGGTTTTCACTGTTGAGTATGATGCTAGCTGGGGACTTGTCACATATGACATTTATTGTGTTGCGATACATTCCTTCTATACATAGTTTGTTGAGAGTTTTTATCATGGGAGGATGTTGAATTTTGTCAAATGTTTTTTTCTGCATCTAATTATACAACCATCTGATTTTTATCTTTCAATCCGTTAATATGGGGTATCACATTGATTGAGTTGTACATTTTTGAATCTCAGGGATAAACCCCACTTAGTCATGGTATATGATCCTTTTAATGTACAATTGAATCCAATTAGTTAGTATTTTGTCAAGGATTTTTGCGTCTTCATTCATTAAGGATATCGGCCCATAGTTTTCTTTTTTTGTAGTGTCTTTGGATCTAGTGTCAGAATAATGCTGGCCTTAGAAAATGAGTATGAAAATGAGTATGAGAGTATTTTCTTTTCTTCAGTTTTTTGGAAGAGCTTAAGAAAGGTTGGTGTTATTTTTTTCTAAATGGTAGAACTCGCTAGCAAAGCCATCTGGTCCTGGACTGTTCTTTGTTGAGAGTTTTTTGATTATTGATTCAATCTCCTTATTGATTACTGGTCTATTCAAGTTTTCTATTTCTTCACGATTCAGCCTTAATAGGTTGTATATTTGTAGGACCTTATCCACTTGTTCTATGTATTTAGTTCATTGGCACATAATTATTCATAATAATCTCTTAGAATCCTTTTTATTTTCGTGGAATCAGTTATAATGTCTGTTATCTCTCTTTCTCAATTAACCTCATGACTTTATTTTATTGGTATTTTGGAAGAACTGACCTTGGGGTACATTCAACCTATATTTTTTCTGTGTCTTTTTATCTTAATTCCCTTTTCTACTGTTTCGTCTCTGCTTTTGATTCCAATTTCTTAAAGCTAGCATTACAATCCTTTATTTGCTTTTCTATAATCAGGAAGGTATTTGTACAGGAAAGTGCTAAAAGAGCAAGTCTGGCCACTAGAACTCTGCATATTCCTAAGAAAGACCTATCTTCAGGACTGGTTTTTGTCTGGCTGCTGGAAGATGAACTCTGAGCCCTTAAAATACTCTGCCTGACCAGAATGTTTTTGCATATTTGAGGCCTGAGGCCACATGGTACCAGTTTAATCAGTTAGTTTATGCTAACAATGGGATTTTATTGTGAATGTCTATTTTTGCTCTAGAGGGCTGGAGTCTGAATAGCTAAGGTCATGTAGACACTGTTTCTGATGTTTTTGACCCCACCCCACTCTGTAAGATCCCTGGACACCAAAGCTCAGGTGAGCTTTCTTGGTCGGTAACACTTTGCATGTGTTGTCACACCTCATTGCTGGGAGAATTAAGTGCATGTGTTATTAGTGCACCTGGGAAGAGAATATGTGAAAGCTTGCATCTGATTTCTCCTGGACATTAATTATCCCAGGCACCTTTTCCCTTCGCTGATTTTAATCCTATCTTTTAACTGCAGTAAATCTTAACTGTGAGTATAATAGCTTTTCTGAGTCCCATGAATCCTTCTAGTGAATCATGGAGCCTGAGGGTGGTTTGGAGGACCCTACCCCCAACACAGCATTCAAGGTTATAATTTCGTACTAAGTGAGGTTTCACTGTGTCCCAGTGGTTTTCAAATGCAGTGGTCTTTATCTGTAGTTAATGATTTCATTTTGATTATTCTCTTCTATGCGAGATATATTTAGAAGTGAATTTCTCATTTTGAGTCATAGAGGCACATTTTTTTGTATTTAATTTTATTAGACTATGATCAGAAAGTATAGTCTTTAAAATTTCAGCTTTTGAAAGCACGTTAATGTGCTAAATGTGAATAAGTACATTTATAATCTAACATCATTTCTTTACTATTATATGGAAACAAGATACTACTTCTTTACACTTCTGATACTCTATTTCTTCACTGTTTTCCACCATAAAATATACTGAGAATACTTTTAATTTTGCTTAACCCTCTCCCATTCCCTTACCTCCTAGGTTTTGCTGAATGTATAACTTTTAGTACATGACTGTTTTAGCATTTCACTCACAGTTTGAGGAAGAAACACCTGGATCTGATCTATCAGAGGCATCGTGAATTACTTCTGTTGCTCTTGGGAAGAGAACTACTGGGAAAAGTAAAAAGCTTTCTGAAAAACAGAAGACCATGTAATCTTGGTAGATTCATGTTCATAAGACCAGAGCGTTTACATCCTGAATGATAGGTTATTTATCATCAGGCTGATGAATTAATTTATACCTGAATTGAACAAAATCAATTTCCTATAACAATATTTTCAAGCTTTGTAGTTAAACCATTATATTTACAAAACTGTTTGTCAAATACTTATATTTCTCAAGAAGCCTTGTTTTTTCTCATTGAAAGTTTCTTAAACTTTCAATAAGTTTAAGGACAGCATCTGTGAGTAACTTTAATCTCAAAGACCATGGGCCCTTCTGAATAGTTTTCAGCACTGTTTGTTTGTTTGTTTGTTTGTTTAGAGTGCTCTATTAGTCACCAGAATGTAAATATTTCTCATCATTTTCTTTCTTGTTTTGTGAAGAAAAACATTATCAACACAACTCTTGAACACTATGTCATCAAGACTAGTTTCTTGGCCTCTCAATTAAAATTATAAATTAGATTTCTATAACTAAGATCAGTCAAATAAAATAAGTTCCTAATTTCTAATCCTGATATCCTACCATTCTTTATTTTGATTTAATGATTTATAAATTTTGAGGTTCATTACTGACCACTGTTCCTTCTTTTCATCTTTATCTTCTGATCTCTGTTCTGTGTATTTTGTTGTTTGACTAAACATTTTTCCTTGAATAATGTCTTTGGATGAGATTCATGGGGCATATTTTTAGAAGTCTTACATACTCATAAATAAATATCTTTATTCTTCTTGATGGGTGAATGACACCTTAGATAGATATATATTTCTTGAATTTCAGGGGTGTTCTTTCCCCCCATCATCTATGATGTTTATCATCCTCCATGTTCATTCTCCAGATAATATTAATACCATTTGGGTGTGTGGGCATGTGTGTGTGTGTGTGTGCGTGTGTGTGTGCGTATAAATTACTATATTTTCTGTCTAATATCTTATAAAAATTTATTTCGAGTTTTAGAGTGCAGGAATTTGACAAGATATGCATAAGGATACCTCTAGAACTCTCATTAGTTAAAATCTAGACTCAGTTAATGTGGTAGGCAAAATAATGGCCCCTCAAAGATGTCTTAATCCCCAGATTTGTGAATATATTATCTTATATCACAAGGGGGAATTAAGTTTATGAATGGAATTAAAGTTGCTAATCAGCCGACCTTGAAATGAGGAGATTATCCTGGATTACCTGGGCAGGTCCAATGTGGTCACAGGGTTCTCATAAGTGAATGAAGGAGGCAAGAGGATCAAAGTCAGGCAAAGACTGAAGATTGAAATGTGCTCCTTTGAAGATGAAAGAAGGAGCCACGAGCTAGGGAATCTTTACAGCCTCTAGAAACTAGAAAAGGCGAGGAAACAGATTTTCCCCAAAGGAACTCAACCCCTCTGACCCCTTGATTTTAACCCTGTGAGATCCGTTCTAGACTGCTGACTTCTGGAACTGTAAGATAACAAATTCATGTATCACTAAGTATCACATATCACATATATGATATGTGTATCACATATAACCAAGTTTGTGATCATTAATTACAGCAGCAACAAGAAACTAATACAGTTGATCTAGCATCAAGAGAGAAAAAATCCTGCCTATGTTTCCTCCTGTTGGCCTGGTCACAGGCTTTCCTCATGGCCAAGTCTACTCACAGCCAGCAGATCCGGGCTGTATAGAAACTGCTGGAAATCGGAGTCAAGGGGGTAGGACAGCAAGAAAGCTTTCAGGGCGCCATCTTGCTAAACACCTCATCATTCATCTTTTCGATGTTGTACCTGCCATTCTCGATTTCTCGAGCACAGCACCTTCATCGTATCTCTGGACTTTATTTCTCTAGTAAAACCAGGCCATTTGTTATTCTTTTGTGTCATTTGTTTGCATTTTAATGCTCTCTTAGGTTCCAAAGGTAAAGGGAGGTTGCGGGCAAAAGAGAAAGAGAGAGGAAAGAAAGAAATAGGCCTGAAAAACAAACAGAGCCGTGGTCAGGAGTTGCTCTTGTTGTCTGAGGTGAAGCCAGAAGAACTGGGGGGTCAGAGAGATGATCGTGCTCCCTGAACTCTGTGGGCTAAGAGGCCCTCTGCCTGCGGTAAATGAGTGCATTAATGAGAATGATTAATGTGACCTAGAGTGCGACCTAGATTAAGCTAGAGAAGATAACTGACTGCATGGGGATAAAATCAAGCCTGAGACTCTGGGTAGGTGAATTAAAAAGCAACAGGTCAAATTAAGCAGTCCAGCACACCATTTAGAACTGGGAATTTGCCTGGTGATTAGAAGTCTTGCTCTCTTTGGCAATAATTGCGGCTGACTGGGAAATTTATATCCTATTCTTTTTCATGGAGAAAATGCACTCCCACTTAATGAAGAAAATGTGCTTCTCTATCCAAAATATGGATTACCATAGGCAGAAATAAGATAGAAAACACAGGAATATGTTTCAGGATAGCAGACTAAAGGAAAACAGCAGTTTCAGAGACATGAGGAAAATGACATCAATGTTCAGAAAAGAATAAAATACATTTTGGGAGGTTTCGTTTGGAGGGAAGAGGATGTTGCATTGTATGAAAGGGGAGAAGGCCACTGGAGAAATAAAGGTTTTACTAGAGAAATAAAGTCCAGAGATACAACGAAGGTGCTGTGCTCGAGAATGCAACAAGACTAGATGAGCTGGGAGGGATCCTGTCTGAATCTGAATCTGGTTAGAGTAGAGTCAGCAAATGGTGGCCTGCTCGTTGTTGTAAATAAAGTTTTATTGGAACACAGCATGCTCATTCATTTAAGCATCTTCTATGAGTGCTTTTGTCCTGCAATGACAGAGTTGAAGAGATGCCACAAAGACCAGATGGCCCACAAAGGGGAAAATGTTTATGATCTGGCCCTTTGCTGAAAAAGTTTGCTGTCCTTTTAGATAGATATTTCTATTAGTAGAAATATCGGGATTAGCTGTGAAGTACATTTTGAGTAAGTTGTAATTAGTAACAGTTGAATCACCTAAGTCCTCAAATGATTTACTTTTTAAAAAATAAAATGAACATTAAATAAATAAATAAACAAACAAACAAACAAACAAACAAATAAATAAATAAATAAATAAATAAATAAATAAATAAATAAATAAATAAATTTGGTGGAGTGGATTCAAGGTTATCTCCATGAACAGCTCTGGGGTGATTTCTTTGAGAAAGAGAGAGAGAGTTACAGCTACCAAGTAGGACTTCCTGTTTCCTGGGTATCTCTGAGAGTGATTTGCTGCTAGATGAGACTCACATCTATGACAAGTATCACTGAAAAAGACAATATTGAAAACTGTTCATCAAGAGAAACCCATGTTCAGTGTTTAGGAACTTATAAAAAATGTTTTAAGGATGTCAGTGATGATGTCGTTAGCAGTGTCACCTGGAATAAGGCCCTCCCAGCACCCCAGACTCCTTCAGCTCTGAAGCGAGCCTATCCGGGATGGCTTATTTGAGTTCTCTCTCTCTCCACCCAAAGTTTAACATCAGGTTTTCCTGTAGACCAGTTGAAAAGGGCTCGTGTGATCTCAGGGGTCCCCTGTATCCTGAAAATGTTCTAACTTTTTCTGTCGCAAGTTTGTGGTAGGGAAGTGGTAGGGAAGTTGGAGTTGGTGGGGGGAGGAGTAAGATGAGAGATTTAAAGAAAATGCAGTATCAGGTTGAGCAAATATTTTAGAGTAATTGTTTCCTGTCAGAGCCTCTAATTGACTTTATTTCAGAACCTTCCCAATTTGGATAGTAGGGAGGGAATGAGAAGAACAACGGTGTATTTCCTTGTTGCCTGCAAAGAAGAGTATCACAGAGCTTTCCCAAGCAGAAATGCAAAGGTGCTGACTGCATAGAAGGGGTCTAGGGAGAGAAATTTTGGAGACATAATAATTGTATAAAGTGCTGGCTGATTTACCTTCAACTGGACTATGACAAAGAGAAGCATTAAGTCAAAATACATCATCCATCTACAGAGCAGATCCTCTGCTTTATGTGACTCAGAAAGATACCTGAGTTTATATCTTTATCTACTTTATCCTCCTGTGTTTGTTTGTAATATATGTAAGTTCCAGGTGCCTTAAAGGTATTCTGTCCTATCTCATGTTAAATGTGACTGTTCTGGTGCCTGAAAGCATCTTTCATGTCGCATTCAATTAATTAGTTAATTGCATTAATCACAGGAGTTTCACAAATGATCATTTAACCTGATGAGTAATGCGGGTCCAGGTGGTTAATACAGAGAAGAGATTTCATCTTGGAGAGAGCAGAGATGAATACTTTATTTGTGAAAACTGAAATATGTTTTGATGTTCACCTCCATGAAAGTATTGTTTCAAATTTTCCTTTAGACTTATAGTCTAAAAAAGGAAAAAAGTAAGAATTCAACATATTTTTTAAAATTCATGTTAGCAATGTTTTAAAGGACACTGGAGGGCAGGGTCTTTGTTCACTGTGTGTTCCCCACACAGAAAATATTGCCTGGCACACAGTAGGAACTGAGTATTTTTCAAATTATACTCGTGGATTTGTTTTCCTTGTGATTTTCCTGCTGTTGCTTCAACATTTTGAGCCCAACGTTTTGGTTTTCGTATGTCTTCCTACAACCACAGAGAATTCCTTACTGGATATTAATATGCATATCAAACTACAGATGCTAATAAAAACAAAACTGGAGGAGACTGCCTATATTTGATTTTTCATATTGCTTTCATTTACTTCCCTGTCTTTATTATGTTTCATCTTATTTGTATTCATTTTGTTTTATCAATTCAAATATGTCATTTCCAGTGTTCATTTTCACAGGAAAGCCCATGAGGTTTGGGGAGTTATTGTTTATTTAAGGGAAAACAAGCAACAACCACTACAATGTATAACATATTTCTTAATTTACATAGCAAGGATCTAGTTTGTAAAGAGATAAGTCGCACACCCGTGGGCAGTTATATAAGTCTTAGGGAGGAGATCCTAAAAAGTAATTTCCTCAGGCTTTCAAGGGATCTTCACTGTGCCTCATTCTTCTCTCTTTAACAGGAAATAAATGTATAAAAGTGGAATCTATAATGAGGCTAGTATGTTAGGAGTATTGCAATCCGTCTCTTTGGTAAGAGAGAAATAGGACAATGCTTCCCATTTTTAAAGTTCTTCTGAAGGAACAAACAGAACAAGAAACAGGCTCATAGGTATAGAGAATAAACTGATGGTTGCCAGATGGGAGAGGGGTTGGGAGGCTGGGTGAAAAGATGAAGGGATTAAGTACAGATTGGTACCTGCAAAATAGTCACAGGGATGTAAAGTACAGCACAGGGAATATAGTCAATAATATTATAATAACTGTGATGTCAGGTGGATACTAGAATTATTGGGGTAGTTACTTTGTAAATTATATAAATGCCTAAACACTATACTATATACCTGAAACTAATATAAAGTAATATTAAAGGTCAACTGTAATTGAAAAAAATGTTTAAATGTTTTTAAAGATTTGAAGTGCAAGAATACAGATGAACTTTATAACTTGATCTGTGACAGTCATAGATATTTTAGGATTCTGTAAAAGGAATGGTATGTACCATAGCTAAGCAGGCAGAAGCCAAATTCTTTCACAGCCATTTGTAGTGTTAGTTTACCTCCAAATCTGAGATACCCACCACCCTGAGATTTTTATATTTACAGTTCAAGATAGCTGGATAAAACAAGAATCAATAAAAAGATAAAGGTAAATATGGGATGATTATGTGTTATTTTTAGACCAGCAAGTGGGTATGACCTCAGATTTTAAAATATGGTTTTAACATTAAATTGGAGACCACAGGACATATTTTAAAGAGCAGACTACAAATCTCATTTCCTTTAATAGAGCACTTTGTAAAAGGCCTATATTTCTAAATAAAAGAAGTTTACATTGTTATTTTATTTGAGTTTTTCTGTTTAATCATTTAAAATTCAGCTCTTTCAGGGCTATCAAAATAAGGTGGGAACTAAAGTCCTATCAAGACATTGGGGTTTTTCCACCTGCACAATGAAAAATGTGAAGGACTTGTGAAGAAATCTCATTCAAACTTGAAAAATTCATTTCGCATAAACAGAAAAAAACTGTCACTGTAAATCAGTGTAGCTCAAGGTTAAGGAAACAATTAGAGGATTTGGAGGAGACAGAGAAAATAGCTATTTTGACTGGACCAATTTCTTTCTGAATAATGCTATAATTTGGATTTAATCTTCCGGCAATGTGGTTTGTCATGCAGTATGCTTTAAGGCTGTTTCAAAATATTAAATATTTTTATGGAGTTCTTGATGCGCTAACTATAGATTATGTCATGGTAACATGGTTTTTATTTCTTGGGTTAAAATGAAGCTCTTTTGTTCTCAGAGGAAGAAAAAGGTGCCACAGTAATCCTTTTCTCATGCCATAAGCCTTGCAACCATAGCCAAAATGCTTGCTTCATTCCTTGTATTAGGAGGGCTTTGATATAAAATGCCTTTAATTGTCCGGCTAACAGAGCAGCAGTGTGTTCTAATTGGAAGGGAGGCTGCCCAGCTTTGTCACGCGCATTTGATAGGACATACTCGCCCTCCCTGCAAGTCACCTCAGCTAAATAAATTGTATCTCATTTCCTTAGGTACCTTGATGACATGGAACTCGAAAGGGACACAAAAGTTTGCCTGTGCTGCAAATCTCCCCATCCTCGATTATTTAAATCTCTCTTCCTCCTTAATTTCCTTCTGTGAGTTTTCACTCTTCAGTGGATCATAAATCTGATGTTTCTCTTTACAGTTTATTGGTCGTCAATAATAATGAGGCATTGCTAGGTGAGCGTTGCTTTGTTTTCATAGCGATTTTATGTAAATCATCACCTTTTACAGCCTATTGGGGTTCCGAACCTCCTCCATTCTGCCGAAGGGCGATCTTCAGCTCAGTGAGTGTCAGTGACCTCCCTTGTGACCCCTGCAGCTGAGAAAAGACAGAGACAGGACCAGTGTTGGGCTCATAGAACTGTCTCATTCTATATATTGAGGTTTTCAGATGCCCATTATAAAAAGCCAGCAATGATAATCTATGTTCATCGCTGAGGATGTTGAATGGAAGCTTCAACTTTCCAGCAGCACGTCCTGTACCATACACGAAGGTTCTAGTTCATCTTTGAGGGTCATCCATAAACTAGAAGTCTTCATTCAGTTCCTGAGATCTCCTCATAACTAGAGATTCTCCAGAAGACCCTAAATTCTTTAAACCACAGAAAAGCTCTCCTAAGGAGAGCCAATAAGCTACCTGAGAGATTAGTTTGATGGAGAAGATAAGGCACAATTTGCTGGCTTTTAAACTACTGACTGCATTTGCAAGCCAGGTGCTAGGTTAATTAAGCCCCCAGCGCCATAGGGCAGTATTGGAGCCTGAGGCTCTCCACCATTCATCTGTTTTTCATGCTCCTCTTTCAAGAGTTTGCATTTCTCACAATGCTGATTGGCTCCTTTCCTCCCTGGGAACACAGCTGGCTGCTTGCCACCGACCCTCATGCAGTCTCATAAGAGAGACCCCTCTCTTCTGCCACCAAACTGTCTCTTTTCTTAAGAGGCATTTAATACCTAGATTGTCCTGCTACACTTGCGCTTTACCTACGTGGAACTGCACATTTTTTGAAGAGCTGTCTTGCCATTGTAAAGTTTCCCACCCGACCCAGTTGTTCTTCAGATACAGTACGAGTAATAAATGGTGACTGATAGAGTAGCAGTGATCTGAGGTTTTCCAGCACCAGTTTAAGAAAAGTCTCAGAGATTTGGAGGGACCACTCCGAAATCAACTCTGCGGTCCTCCAAAGTGAGGTCAAGAGAAGCCAGTTCAGACTGCTGTCTTCTTAAGAGGGAATTTCGTTTATTTACCCACGAGAGCTCTTACTACAAAAAAGACTGCAGCCCCTGGAGAAGACTCTCCTTGATATTTTAACTTGTGAAAGCACATCTCACAGAGTCAGTGTCTTGACATTAATTTCAAGGAAATATCAGCTCTGAGCCTGGTTACACCCGAGACCCTGCAGAGCCACACAAAAGGAAAAACAAAGGAGGCAATTGAGGAAAGAATTCCCTGAACACTCCATTTTATAAACCATCTTGCAAAAACCAACTGAACTTCTCTGAGGCCTGAAAGCTCTGAAGCTGACCTCTAGACAATTAGATATTTCTGTTCCCTGGAGTCGTAAAGTAAAGCAGAAAGGATGAAAAAGAAATCAGATGAGGAATAGTTTGCTAATTTGCCAGAGATAGAAAACAAAGATATCTTTTATTTTAATATCCCTTCTGAAAATCGTGAGCAGGATTTTTTTTTTTTCAAAATGATTATTTCCCTCTGACAAATTCCATTTCCAGGAACCACAGTATCAAATATCTTTTTAACCTTCAGATTACAGACATAGAATTTATTCTGTTCAGTGAAAGAAGAGAGAGAAGGAATCCCATCTCTTAAACCCTCACTGGAACCTGGCCCTGGGCTCGGTGCTTTCATATACATATTTGTCTTTAAAGCTAAGAAGGAACTTTGGCGAAAGAAAGAGACCATAACTTAGAAAAACCTAAGTGCAAAATGCCTGCTTGAGTTTACAGCTTTATTGCAAGGTAAAGGATGTAATCTTAAACCAAAGAACAATCTTTCACACTCTTCCTCTCTCTAAAATACCGTTTCTATTTAGACAACTAATCGCCCTTACAACGTGTCATCAAAGAAGCTACAGAGCACTGTTTAAAACATAGAGTTGTTTTTCCCTTCCTTTTTTTCCAGGTAATAAACACTTGACATTTAGGAAATGAAGTTCTGAATTTATGAAGCAGATAGCACTTTTCAGCTACACTCACGGTATTGTGAGGTACCAGTCATGTACATAAAAGTATCTTATTGAACAGATTGTCACTTATCGGTGTGGCGGTACATTTTTAGAAAGGGGCATGAATGAATGCTTGATTTGCAAAGAATAAAGTGACATTCAAATTGCAGTTTTCAGAAGAAGGATAACTACTTTTTAATTACTTGCTTTGCCTTTCTTAAAGCGCCTCGTGTACATTGCAGTTATGACGATGGTTTGAATGGCGTTGGCTCAGTTCATCCCAAGAATGTTGGCGGTAGGCTTAGCAAAGGAAAAAAATGCAAAGGGCATGCTCATCTCTTGTGCAGTTAATCGAGGTCTTAGTGGCAAGCAACAGAACCAAATCTGGCTGTCTTAAGCATAAATGGAGTTTATTGGCATGATCGCAGGCTGGGGAATTGGGCTTGGAAAACAGCTAAGAAACACAGAAGCACGGGAACGCTAGACAGCAGGAACTATACGAGGAGTCACACTGTAGTCTAATCCCAGTCATCGGTGATGAGGCCATGACACTGAACTCCAGCCATCTCCCTCGGCTTCCCCGACACTCCTCAAGGCTCTGAAGTCTGAGTCATGTCTTGGCTCGCTGACTGCTCTGTGATCTAGAGACAAAAGATCTGGTCAGGTAGAAAGATTTCCACAGAAACCGATTTCCGGAAAGGGGAGAATAAGGTGCTAATCAGAGGGTAGTTTGGATGTTGGACAACCCCTTGAATGGCATAGGTCCCCAGCATTCAAGGACAAACTTATCTAAAACTGAGAGTAGATTATATTCTTACATCTCATCTTCTCTCTCTTCCTCTGGCCACGACCGCCAATCGTAAAACTAAGTTAAAAAGAAAAGAAGAATCTTGGCTATTATCTAGTTCATAGTCTTCCTTGGACAGTTAAAAATGAGAGACTGGCTTGCCCAACATCACCCCCGGAAAGTAATAGTGGCAGGACTTGAACTCGCGTCTTCCAAGCCCACAAACAGTGCCCTTATCGATCGGTCAGGCTGATCAAGTCCCAGTCATTCAATGTTAGGTTGTAGCTTTCAGGGTGAAAACATGGAACATTTTTGCTTTCTCACTTAAATAGTAATTTTTGCTCCACAAAGTTCTGAGAGAAAGAGGATACCCGAGTTCATTTTTATTTTTATTTTTTTTTTGCTAACTCTGTTGTCTTAAACAAGCTATTTAATCTCTCTAAACCTCTGTTCCATTATCCTTAGAAAAAAAAAAGGCAAAAATACCCATTCTCCCTACCTTATGACATTGTTGAACAAAATAATTGTGATCATACATAAGGAAAGCATTCTTTGTACTTTACAAAACGACGCGCGTGTAAAAATACTTTATAATACAATTTAACTGTTTACAATAATAATGATTTCTAAAAACCTGATTCACACAGTGATCAAGTGATAGGGCCGCGCCCCCTGGCTCCATTTTGTAGTTTGCCAGTTCAAGGATATTAATCGATTCACCTAAAATGTCACGTGTTTACATAGAGAAATCAGAAGGAGCTTGAGGGATCAGGGCTCCAGATTCAGAGAATAAGGTCTTTCCCATCGATATCAGCAGCGTCTGATTATGAGGGCTTATTATCCATCAGAAGCTCAACTAACATTTCCGATCCTAGCACCACCCAAGTAAATTATAATTTCTCTGTTGTGCAGTCGGACGCCGAGGCCCAGAGATGTTATATAACTTTGCCTGAAGTTATCCCAGCTGGTGGTAGAATTGGGATTTAAATTTGCATCTTGCTTCCTTCAAACCCTTATTCTGTGATGTCTCACTGCCTGCTCTAATTAAAAAGAAGAGAAGAATCTCGACTATTATCTAGTTCACAGTCTTCCTGTGACAGTTAAGGGGAGGTTCTGAGAGATTGTGGCTTGCCCAGCATTACCCCTGGAAAGTAGTAGTGTCAGGACTTGAACCCACGTCTTCCGAGCTCTTAACAGCACCTTATCGATCTGTCACGCTGATCAAGTCACAACCAATTCCCCAAGTTGCAGCACTGTATTTAAGAAATGTGGGTGAAACGAAAGCTGTGCTGTTTCATCATGAAAACAATAATAATATCACCATCTATTGAGCAGTATGCGTGGAAGGGTCTTGTCTATATTACCTTGTTTAACTTTCCCAATATACTCTGAGAAATCTAAGGCCTATACAACTCTAAAAACTTGCTCAAGACCTTGTAGATGTCTGGTGGCAAAGCCAGGATACAGACTCGCCTCTGACTCCAAGCACCATAATCTTAATAGCTCACCATTGCCAGACTCCGCAGAAAGCCTAGAGTTACAATTAGCTGCTGGGCTTTTAATTCGCCAAACCCATTTATGGGGTACGTTTTGATTCAGAACCCAAACGTGAGAAGTGGAATCCATAAATTGGGAAGGGATGGGAATGAAGTTTTCAGTTTTTCTACATCGGACAAGTTCATCTTTGCCCTGAGCTTCCTTATGCACTCTTCATGCATGTAATGGAATGACTGAAGTTTTCAGAACTGTTTACCCTCATTTTATAAATTTCTCAGAGGAAGACAATTGATAAGAGGCCATTTCAACACTCCTGACCGCCAGAGGGCGTCGCACCCCGTAGATCATTGCTACTCAGTGTTGTATCCACCACCGGCGGCAGCAGCACCTGGGATCCTGGTAGAAACTTGGCGCATCAGTATCGGCCCCTGATTGGCTGAATCAGAACCTTCATTTGAACGAGATTCCCTGGCGATTCATAAGGTTTGAGAAGCACTCTCCTAAATCACAGCTTGGTCGGTCGAGAGCAAAATGGTCCCAGGATAGTTCCTGTCCTTCAAATGTAACGCTACTGCTATTGAGTAATGGGAATAGGCATTTTGTGTCAGTTGCCTCTAATGGTCAGTCAGGGTGGGTATTCTTAATCTTCTTTCTCAGAGATTCAGAGACATTCAGTGATAGAAATAAAGGACAAAGCCAAATGGAGGTTCCTGGATTTGAACACAGGTCTATCTATCCTCTGCCTAAGCCGTATCGTTTGCCACTGTCCTTGCTGCCTTTTTGAAGCACTGTTTTTGAAGAGATACTTTTTGGGATCATAAAACATTAGTAAAGGAATCTGGTTCATTTTGCTCTTCCCTTGACTTTGGGTCTCACTGGCTAAATGTTTCCAGCATAGGAATTTAGTCAATACTTATCTATCTAGTAGATAAAAAGACTATAATAAATTGTAGAAAAATTCAGACGTAGTCTTAATGTCATAATGCATTTATTTTTACTAGGAATCGTTCTGAGTTGTATCTGTTGTGTCTTAATCCCATCCTCCACTCCCAAACAGCTAAAGGTGGCCCCTGGAAGAGTCCAGTGGCTTCTAGACCCACCAGTAGATGGCAGTATAAGGCCTCAGGTTTTTGCCCTATCAAACTCTGTCCATTGTTAACTGTCCTTGAAGAAAGGACAGTGGTTTCTTCTACGTTTTCATTTGGTTGGCGCAATCTTCCAAGATCTCTTCAAGAGTGTTAATGATCCAAATGCAATCAGTTCTCTCTCTTCTCTCGTGCTATCTCTCTCTCTCTCTCTCTCTCTCTCTCTCTCTCTCACACACACACACACACACACACACACACACACACACACACACATACACACACACACACACTTTTCACTTTTTAGGGGATAGATTCCAATAAAAGATTTTATCCCAAGGAGATCTTTCTGTGCAAAGGTTGGGAAGAAAACAGTTAAGGATACTAATGGCAGATTTCGTCAAGCCATCTGGCTGTTAACTCAAGCCCAGCTCACTCTCCAGGAATTAAGGTGACCCCTGACATAGTGAAGACCAACCCCAAAAGAAAAGAGTGACTCGGGAAGGAATCAGTAAGAAAGACAGCTTGTTTTGACTACTTTTATCAGAGTTCGCCTGAATAGCCTCCTACCAAGGCATTATTTATTTCTCAAATTTCATTTTATATGCAAATATTTTCTGGGACCTGTTTCAAAGCATTATTAAATGTGTAAGAAGGCTGAATAATTTATCAGTTTAACAGAAGTCTAGGATTTAAGTTGACATGCATTTCATTTTAGACACCGGTCCTTGATTTGTGTGGCTTTTTTCTGCTCCTGCCAGTAGTGGATGTGTAATAACAGTGACACTCTTTCCAACTGAGTGCTTTTTCTTGTTTGCTTTCCGGAATGATTTTGCTACTTTTTTTTTTTTTTTAACCTTTGCTTTAGATTAACCACGTAAAATCATTTGACAGGTATCTGAAGAGACTAACTTCCCCACCAAGGGAAGATTATTAGCAGCATCTTGGTGAGTAAAAAAAAAAATCCTGAAAAGGATTAAATAAGAGAAACACTTTCTGAGTCATTAGATGCTAGACAAGTTAAAATACCAGAAAAATACACTGTGGCATTCAATTTGGCACTAGGTAATGACTTAATGGTTCTCTAGATTTCAGATATTCTGTACGGAACATTTAAGCCCTTCTGAGGCCTGATTAGCAAACAGTTTTACTTCGCTTTGCAAAAGAGGATGCAATCAATTGTTAGCTGGAAAATTTCAAAGTGCTTTAGGGTTATTCACGATGCCTGTTTTGTAATTTAGCAATTATGTTGATTGATGGAGAGAGTCATTCTGTTAAAATTTTTGAATGTGAAGCTAGCGTTTCTCAGAGCTCGTCTACTTGCAAGCTAGGTTTTGTTGTTGTTAGTATTCTATAATGCTTGAGAGCACACGCTTTGGGTTGGGAGTCAAATCTCAAGTTTATAATTTGCAAGCTGGGAGACTTTGAATATTACTTAACTTCTGTAAACCTGTTTCCTCATCTGCAAAATGAGGTCTATCATACTTGATTTATAGGATTATTGGGAGGTATAACGTAACCAAAGAACATCTTTTCTCTATCCTCATTCCCTATATCAGGGACTGGGTTTAGGTATGTGTAGGGGAGGCTGCATGCCTAAAATTTGATTTATGCATTTAATAATGGTGTATTAAGCACATACTGTGCTGAAGATATGGCCATGAACACAACTCGATTAAAATGTAAATTCTGTCATGGAATTTACATTCTAATAGAGGGCACAGAAGAATGATCAAGTAAACACATGCATATGTAATAACATTATAGACACCTATAAGTGTGTTGGAGAAAAATAAGGTAGCGTATAGAATAGGAAGTGAAGAAGGAAGTCAAGGAAAGTCTCTTTGAGGTGCTATTAAAGGAAAACGATCATTTCACAACTTTAGCAGGGCCATCAAGAGATGAAAGGGTAAGTAATGTTTTCTTCCCTCAAACACAGACAGAGCTAGGATACAGGCTAAAGAAATAGAGAATAAGAAAGGGGTACACACTGCTCTGTCTAATAGTGTAATATTTTAATAGTGGTGGACCAGAAACATCTTTGCAGATTATGCTGCATAATCCTTTTTAACAAGAATTATTATGTGGTCCTGGAAGGGGTGACCACAGAGGTTCAGAACCCCCTTCAAGAGAACCTGCTATGCAACATAGCTAATGGATGGGCTCAAGCTGTCACACTGTGGGATCTACCTCTGCATTTGTTCTTAGCCAATGCTACCGCTAGGCTATTCTCAGCTGATGACTGAGCATGATGCGTGCTAAAACAGGACCATTTGCTGGATGCAAGATTCCTCTAATGGACGATTTGCTCAAGACTCCCCATTGATGTAGCCAAGACATTTTTTAGAGCAATACTGTAATCTGAGACTCTTCCTAACCAATTCTTTCTTCTCTCTGTTCTTTCATAGAGGTCAGATCTCCATTGCAATCTGAAAGTTTTCTCTTCTTACTTCTCCATCCCTCTCTATCATCCGTCACAGGCATTTTATCCAATCCATCTCTTGTGCATCTAATTCTGTCCTGACTTCTCTTTCTTGGAAGATCTGAACAGACACAGTTGGGACTGAGAGTGGTCAGAGAAAACAAGTGATAAGATGAGATCTGTAGGTCAAGACTGATGAAAGTGAATGGACACTTGGCTGGGCTTGTCAATGGGACGAAGGATGGGGCCATGCGGGTCCCTTAACCATGAGAAGCCACGAAGCCACAATTACCATAACGACCAGCAAGGTTGAAAGAGCAGCCAAAGGACATGACCCACAGTAAGTAGTGCAGATGGTTAATAGACCCTGCCTCCTTTAAGAACAAGACAGCCAGCCAGCCAATAAGGATGCTTCTTCATCTCTACAAGCTAGAGCAGGCAAAAATACAGGAGCAGAAGGCTAACGGCACTCACCCAATAAGAAAGTTTTGATCCCTTTCTCCATTCTCAGGCTTGAGCCAATTTTCAGATGTAAATCAAGAACACATGGACTGAAGAGATGACTTGGGGCCTCAGAGGGAGAACCCCGACATGCCGCAGCAATAGCTCCTGTAATATTCCCAAGTCCTTCCACCAAAGGGACCTACGGCCACTTACTTGAGTGTCCATACACTGAGGAAAAAGGAATCCCCAGACCTTTTGAGGACTTTCAGACACAAGGTCTGGATTGACACTGATATTCACACATCTGAAGCAGTACCATCCCTCCCCCCCCCGCCCACCTCCTGCTGGAACAGAGGATTACGGGCACCAGGAAACAAACTGAATCCTGAATAAAATCCAGTTCACGGTGAGTCCACTGGGTCCACATCCCCACCGCTGGCCATTTTCCCAGCCCCTGAGTACGTAATTGAGATGGACATACTTGATGGCTGGAGCATCCCTACATAAGATGGAGCGGTCTAAGAGCTACTTGCTATCATCGTGAGGAGCAGCCAAGCAGAAGTCTCTGAAATGCCCCCTCTCCACCCTCCGAGGCAGGCCAGAGGATTGCAAACAAGCTCACATCCCAGGACAGCCAGAAGACATGCCCCCGTGAGGAAGCCAAGATGCAAGGGCGATCGTCTAGCTCACAGCTTGGTTTTACTTCACAGGTCTGAGACTTGCATAAACCAGCGGGATCCAGCAAAGTGACCGCGGATGACTCCCGCGTGCCCAGCCCAGCAGGAGTCTCCGTTTCAGCTGCCACGCGGGAAGTGCCACAGATGCGATGAAGAACATGTCACTATCGCCTCAGGTAAACCGTCCGCAGCCAGTGATTTGGCAAATGTGGGGCAGGGGACGTGTTCTAGTCTTTTCAGAAACAGTTTTTGCATTCACATGGCATGAACAGGAACAGTCATTTACAATTTTGCTCCAGGCTTCTGCGAACTTTTCCATTCTGTCACGGTGTCATCCAGAGAGACCTCAAGAGCCCACGGGCCACCACGTGGATCCGCCAGGTCTGTGTCCCCGTGCGTGCATACAAGAGGTGGCGATTATGATGGAGGCCTTCTTAAAAACAACAAGACAAAACAAAACAGACCATGCTCTCCGGAGGATGGGGGGTCAATTCTGTGAGAGTCAAGGACCCGCCCCTTAAGTTAAGTGTTGAGGTACAGTGGTCAGGAGCATGCCCGGATGTTCCTTGCAAAGTGAAAGATGATTGCTGTGTCTCGCATCCCTTTCTCCAAAGAAGATATCTTCGGGTTACAGATGCAACAGATCCCACACGGGATGCTGCTGTGGTCCAAACGCCAGGTCGCGCTGAAGGCGGCTGCCTGCTTTGTGGAGCCGGGAGCGGGGGAAAGCCTTGGCTGCAGGTCTGCAGTGTGGGAGGGGTCCGTGATGAGCCAAGATGCCACGTGTAGTTCACGGAAACCCTAGTGGGAGAAATGGAACACAGACCCCGGGTGCTAAAGAAGGCCAGATCGTCTGCAGTGGGGCATTCTCTGTCTTTTGAGGAGCAGTTCCCCTGGCGGGACTTAGTAAAGATGGAAATCATACATCCCAAATCGAGGCTGAGCAGGACCAGAGAACACAGGTAAACTGTAGGTGCAGGTAGCCCAGATGCCTGCGTCACTCTCTATGGTTACTTAGGCACCCCTTCCCCAGCCCACGCTTATGGCCATTGCAGGAAGGGGTGCCATACAAGCAGCCCACGCTTGCACTTGTGGGTATAAGCTGAACTGCCCAGTTGGCTCTACTGCAGCCATGATCAGGGGCGACCTTGAAAGCTAGTGGGAAGAGAAAAAGCATCTTCCTAATGGACAGGGATGCAAGTGTGCATCTGGCATAAAAGGGGAAGTAGCCCAAGGTGAGACTATGTAGAGATTTGTGGGCTGAGACCAGTAGTGGGGCTGGCTGGCCCAGGACGAGAGAGAAAAACGCTGGACTGTCAGACACAGGGCACCTGGGAGATGCACAAACTTCTCAGATTTTCTAATCACATATTAATGCCCACCGGAAAGCATCCTGCCACAGAGGAGACACTGAAGAATGAAGCAGACGAAATGACAGGCCAGTCGATGTTGGCCAGGAAGTGGGACGATGGGCAGATGACCAGAGTGGCCACAGTGGCAGATTCAGAGGCTGCACGTGCGTGCAGAAGATACCCACTTCCCAAGGCAACCCAGCTGCTGCTGACTCTGATCAGTCTGAGAAAGCCTGCCCACCGTCTGGCCGTGTTACAGTTTTAGGGGTCCCCTGCCCTTAAAACGCATGCCTCTCTTTCCCCTGGGCAGCTGGTTGGATGCTATACTTCATCCTCTCAAGCCTTTGTCCTCAAGAACAGTTGTCCATACTTGTCAGGGATATGTTTACGACATATCTGTAGAACACTCACTCAGTATTTGAAATTCAACTTTGTGTGATTCTGGGCGAGCTCAAATTATGTGAACTCAGACTTTATTTACAGAGATCTATTAAAAAGAAGGTCCATTAGCCAAATCACGTGACTGCAGAGTTGCTGCGGAATGGAATGGACCACCTGGTAATCGTTCTGATCGACCGTTTTCGAAGTTGGTTCCCATCCCAAAATCGCACTCGTTTTGATTTTATCGAAAACCATAACATCTCATCCACACAATATTGTCAGGAAACCTTTATGATCGAGCCAGGAAAGGGCATTACCCCATGGCACTGGGAGCCAGGCCTCAGTCTGAGTATGTCCGATTACTGACTAGAACGGCTTGGCACTGCGTGGACGCCATTCTGCTTCGGCTTGGCTCTGTCCGTTTGAAATGAAAGAATTCAAACCGTAACTCATGGGCTCACATGTTCCGAGGTGACCACTCGGAACAGCCAGAAGGATCTGCTGGAGCACACGGCAGCTGGAACGAAAATTGCCTGCTTCTGTCCTACGGGAGACACATTTTGAAAGGCATTACACCTGGAGTGGATGGCACCGTTTCATCGGCATTTCATCCTGTCTACCACCTGGGGACAACTTCCAACCTATCCTTTTTTTTTTTTTCTTTGCAGTGAACAATTTATGGTCAGTGAATCATTGAGAGGAAGAGTTTATCAGGAGGCGATGAGTAGAACATTCAATTATCTGACCATACCCAGAATACACATACTAGAGTACACAATGGCATTTTATATTATACATATTTAATTGGAATTGAAACATGAGATCTATTGTGGTGTGTTGACATAGGTAATGAACGGGAAGAGAAAAGCTTCCTAGGGCTAACTTTAGACTATAGATTTTAAATTAATTTTGTTCCTAGGGGTGGACAAATAGGTATGGGATAAATCTTTGGCAACTCTTGAGAAACATTAAAACTATCTAGTTATTGTCTCTTTTCCTCAAGGAGGTGCACATTGCTTCCAGATCAGGATGGAAGTGGTCAGCAAGAACATACAGTGTCCATATTACAGAAAGCCTTCAGAAAAAGCTTTGGGTATGTGATGGTGACACTCCCCTGGTAAGGGTCTCTCTCAAAATGATTTTCCAATTAATGTATGTTAGAACAATGCTCACTCTATCGTCAAGCCAGTTTCCATGTAGTTGGCCTTATGGGCTGAATATCTGTGTCCCCTCAGAATTTATATGTTGAAAGCCCTAACCCCGTTGGAGAAGTCTTTTGCTCTTGTGGGGCATTTGGAGGTAAATAGAATTAGACAAGGTCATAAGAGCAGGTCCTCACGATGGCATTAGTGCCTGTGTAAGAAGAAACCAGAGACCTCTCTCTCTGCCATGGGAGGTCACAGCAAGGTGTCTGTCTGCAAACCAGGAAGTGAGCTCTCGTGACACCGAATCTGCCAGCACCTTGAACTTGGACCTCTGGCCTCTAGAACAGTTAGAAATAAATATTTGTGGTTTAAGCCACCTAGTCTATGGCCTCTGCTACAATAGTCCAAGCTGACTAAGGTACATGAGTTTATTTGGGACACTCTATTCTATTCTCTTGATGTTTATCTCGGCATCAGTACTACATTATTATATTAACAAAAGCCCTATCTGGTGAGACTTATCTTCCTAGCTTGATGTGTGTCTTATTTTATCTTATCTAAAAGAATGTCTTGTCTCTTCTTTTGCTTTTCTTTGTACATAATTTGTCTGGAGATAGTTCTGGGTCATCCAAATAAGCAATAGTATCATTGCAATTAATGACAGTATTATCTTTTATATTATTACTATACTTTTTAATTCCTTATTTTTTTCTATATTACAATATTGACTATGAATGGAGACAGTGGGTATCCTTGTTCTTCTTGATCTTAAAAAGAATTGTTATATGATTTTATTATTGTTTTTTATGTTTACTATTGGTTTCTCCTATCTACTTCATATCAATTTAAGAAAGGTCCTTTATATTCCCATTTTTCTAGAAGTTTTTATAGTAACATGTTGACTTTTATAAAATGTGTTTCTTCTGTATGAAGCAGACCTTATGCTTTTCTCCTTTAAGGTGGTAAAATGTTAAATTATGTTAATTAAATTTCATATTAAAATAATCGCGTATCCCTGAGCTACATATACCCAACATTTATCATCCGTTTATATGTTTGTAATACATATGTATGTTTTAAAAATACAGTGCTAGGTTTGTGTAGTGCTGCAGGGGAACACCTGGCTTACATCTCCGGGAGCATAAGGCAGCGACAGTCCCAGCCGACAGGAGCCGTGTCTGTGGGGAGTGGTACTAGCTTTCCTCTCACAGCCCCCACTCCAAATGCCCAGGTTACACCCCAGTCAGTGAACCACAGAGAAACGTGTCCTCCCAGCTCTGCCTTTCAGAGGGCGTGACAGCCATCCCAGGTCTCACTCACTGTCTTCACAGCTCATTGCTGAGGGACCTTGTCTGAGGACTTAAGACCTAGTGCAAAGACCACAGGCCCAAAGGAGTGACTTTGTCAAATGGACCAGGTGCCACCACCACCATAGTGAAAGCTCTCTGTGGCCGCGTGGAGCCAGCCTGTCCCGGTACTTTGGAAATAGTTTTAGGTTGTAATGATGGAAAACACAGGTAAGTTTCATTTCTTCCAGCCATTCAGTGTCAGAGAGGGCCCTTTGTGCCAGATAGGGTCAGTGGAACCAAAAAGAAATGTCCCAAGTCAAAATATTATGTTCTCAGTTCCGTACCCTCTTTTTGGTAAAAAACCCTATCTGTTTTAATGAGTACCACAAAGTTCCTTAATGTGACCAGTGCTCCAATGTGCAGGAGCCAAAGCCACATTGCCATGGCAATCCCCGATGTTCCTTCATCTCTCCATCTTGATGTCTTATCCCTGCTGAGCCTCAAGCCACTGCTTCCTGACCATCACTGTTATGGTGATCTATGCTTCACCTGGCCAGTTTCTCCACAATATTTCCAGTCAACCCAGCCTACATCCCTGTCCGGGGACCAGCATGGACAGCTTCAGTGTTTTATTTCTGAACCTGTCGAAAGAAGCAGGGAGCTTCTGGGACAGGGCTTGTGGGACAGTGTGTAGTGGACAGCATGTCCTAGGCCTTCCCATCACTCACCACTTGCTCACCGGGTCACCCAGAGCAGCTTCCGGTCCTGTAGGTGCCATTCAAGGTAAGTGCCCTTGACAGGTGTATCATTTCTTAAATCTTTTATACTGTGTTTTTACTGTAGTTTTTCTATGCTTAGATACGCAGATACCATTGTGTTATAATTGTGTTACAATAACATGCTGTATAGGTGTGTAGCCTGGGAGCAATAAGCTACATTGTTAAGTGACAATTGACTGTAACTGGTTTCTTTATAAGGAGAGATTCGCTAAGGAGAGAGGCCTCAGAAGGAACTAACCCTGCCAACACATTGATCTCAGATTTTTAGCTTCCAGAATGGTGAGAGAATAAATTTTTGTTGTTTACACCACCCAGTGTGTGGTATTTTGTTAAGGCAGCCCTAGAGGATTAATACAGACCCTTTATTTAGCTGGCAGGTTTGGAGAGAGAGCCCTCCTGCAGGCATAGCGTCTGCTTTATCCTGGCTTTTAGGGAAATGAGAGCCGATACTGGTGTCCTCCCAGCTCCCCTCTCCCGCCCCCATCACAGCGCACACCCCTACTCCCTTGGTCTTGCAACCTCAGAAGAGAGATTGAGTTTCCTAGTGCCTTCCTTAGAGGCTGGTCTTGGGAAGGTAGTAGGCATGCTATAACTAAGTCAGACGTTTATCTCGTTCACAAACCACCTCTTCCATCTGTCACTACTGTGAGAAAACTGAGCAGGACTTAATTTTCACATTATTTCCATGGACTTTGCAATCCCTTTAGTAACTTTTTTTTTAGACTTACACTTTATGTCATCATTTCCTTCTCCCCGTCCCCTACTATTTTTCAATCTCCTTTAATCTTGGATTAATGTCGTGCATAAAAGAACCAAGCATTAATCTTTGCTTCACCATAGGTGGCGAAAACATCATTTCCTTTTATTACTTTTTCAAAATGGAAGATAAGGAAAATGCTAACAGTATAATTAAAGATAAAAATAAAAAAGGCTTACATAGATTTGAATTCCTATGAGGTGGGCCCTGCCAGGCTTTTCATTAAGGGCTAATTTCTGACAGTCACAGATAAGACAGGCCAGCTCATCTTTTCCATTTCAGGGAAGTGGTTTTAGAACGAGTCGTGAGGAATTTTTAAGACTGGAGAACGCACTAGTTTAAGTATATAGGCAGAAGTTGTCGTCCTAGTTCCTTTTCTGTTGAACTAAGCTATGGCTTTCATTTTATTTTTGAGTAAAGGATCATATGCTTGCAGAAAATCAACCTGTGGCTGGGGTCTTCCCTGGGTGATCCTAAAAGGCCAAAAGTAGGTAGAAACGAAAAGAGAAGAAATAGGGTTAGGAGGCCGAGGGTCATGTGGCAAGAATAGCTAAAGAACAGAAAACAAACCAAGAATCAAATACGAAAAGTGTCTTAAGGCCCCCAAGGCTTGCATGTTTGCTCTGGTAATGCTGATGATGCCATTTAACATGTCAGTTATTCAGATGTGGGGGCGGGGAGGGAGGGTGTTGAAGGCAGACACACTCAAGGAATCTCAGGGAGAATACCCTTTCCTATAAGATTCTGCTAAGAGTAGGATGACCAGATATATATAATCTACCATCTAAACTAGTACACTTAGGAGTCTGAAAGGGGCCACTATTAATAAGTAAGGCTAACCCTAAGGAAACTAGGGTGGACTGTCACACTAGCTAGGGGTCACATCCCTCCCTAGCCAATCCTTTCTTTACTCGTGTGGTGCCTGCTGTAATGGAAATCACAGCTAACATTATAAAGTCACTTAGCACAGTACCTGGCACGTGGGCAGGCTTTGCATCAACTCTCTCTCTATTCCCCTCAGGAACTCTGGAGAGGAGGAGACGCAAACACCTAAAAAATTCAACACATGCCTACCATATCATTCCAGCAGAGGGGATTAATAGCTGTATAGGAAATTGGGAGTTCAAGAAGTTCAGGCATTTACTGAGTTTTACTCCAGAACGCACAATTGACCAGCACAGCCTCATCTCTAGGTAAGACCTTCTCTCTTCTAATTTACCTGCATTTCGTCCTCCTAGAGCCTGTTCAGGCAGAAGCCTTTCATGTTTGTTCTCATTACTCCAGGTTTCGAAAGCTTATTAGACTTAGCATCATTTCACCACATATCCAGGGGAAAAGGTAAGGATTTCCTTTTGTGTCTAACATTCCTCAAACACAAAGCTCTTTAAAAATATCTGTATTTAAATATATCTATAGGTAGATATATTTAAATATCATATATATAGATATACACAAAGAAAAGCAGGCTAGTCTCACATTGAGACTTAACAAGCTTGTTCCTTTTCTCTGCACGTTGCTAATGGAATATCCTGGCCGTCGTCCTTACTTTAATTCTCATAGTGGTGTTTGTGCTATCCATGTTTCTATGCCAAAAAATTTTTCATTTTTTAAAATTTTATGTTAGGCTGACATTGGTTACCAAAATTATATAGTTTCAAGTGTACGATTCTATAATATATCTGTATATTGCATTGTATTTACCACCCAGTCAAGTCTCCATCTGCCGCCATGTATTTGACCTTGACTTTCTTCATCCTCCCCCAACCCTTTCCCTTTGGTACTGCCGTCTGTGCCTGAGTTACTGTCTTATTTGTTCCTTTCAGTTTTACATCCCACATGAGTGAATTCATTATGGTTCTTGACTTTTTCTGTCTGACATGGTATGGTAAGCAAAGTAAGTCAAATAGAAAAAAAATGTTCACTTTATCAAAGTTTTAATTTTAGGAAGTCTGTTAGAACTGAAATTACCCATCTGAACTCATTCCATGAAAAGATCTATCATTTTCGCACAAATTATTTTTATATCATTTATTTGTAAATTAACTGAAAAAGCGAAGTCTATCTAAAATGACCAAACTAAGAACTAAACAAGTTTAATTTATACGTTGACCTCAACTTGATTTTTGTGACAAACTAACCAATAGGACAAAAAAAAAATATTTAACTAAAACACAGCCTCATAGAATTTAGAGAATCATATATATATTAACAAATAAGACACCAAAGCAGTTTTCAAAGATTTATTGAAGCAGAGACACATTGGTCAGATCACTTGTTGGAAAAAAGCAGTTTGAATGGTATTCAAAAATACTTTTTAAAAAGTATTCTAGCACAAGACTTCTTCGTAAACTAGATTATGTTGTAAACTTTTTTCTAAATCTTTTAGGAGTTGTTGGTTCTTAAGAACTAGAGCTTATTTCTATTCCAAATCTATCTTGCGCTCCTGAAAAACTGCAGAAAGGCACTTAAAAGCTGTTTCTTCAAGAAATGAATTTCTTTTTTATTGTTGCTGGTAATATGTTGCTGCACCAACTCTGTGCAATTTTCACTCCAGGTCATCGTGATGCTGAGAAGTTTCATTAATAACCTGTTAAAAAAAAGTAAAATTAAAATCAAATATAATACTACATACTAAAGATGAAATCACCACAGTAAACATGACAAAGAAAAACCCTACTAATTCTGTGTAATTTACTAGGAAACTTGGAAGGTTATGTTGGCTCTGCATGACAAGGTGTAACCCTCAGGGAACAGATAACGTGTAAGATGCTCTTCACCTATGGGTAAAATAAGTATCCAATGGAATGCTGTGACATAAAAAAAAAAACTTTCTTAACACTGTTTATGAAGAACACTATAATAATTCTATGCAAAAGTTTAAAACGTACAGCAAGGACTTTTTAAAAGTTTGCATGCAAGGGAAGATTACATTCAGATTACAATAAATTTCGGCCGTTTCTTTCCTGGCATGGAGAGGTGACAAGAAACTACTTTAGCACATGTGTGTACTATGTAACGGGGCCTAGGAGGGTTTAGAGGATGGTCAGTAGGGACGGCCATATGTCCAGGATCAAAACATTCCTGATATTGAGGTAGTCTAAGGACACAGTTCATAAAGCTAGTCTAAGAAGTAACTGAACGAAGCTGTACTCTCCTTTTAAATTAAGGACCATAGGAAAGTCACCAATTTTGGAATGTAGGAAGATTGCTATCTATCCTACCTTCACTTCTAGGAGCCAAATACTTAGTTGGCTGTGCGTGGTACTGGGAGAGGAGACCTATTCTTTTTCCAGGAGGCATGAGTGAAACTGTAACCTCCACCTCCCAAAGCAGCTAGCTGGCTGTATCTGAGCTGGACTTATCGATTTAAACGGACATCAATGCCTATCTGAGATGACTCCAGTTTTGATTTAAAGACACCAACCTGTCCATCTCTAGTTTCAACCGTCTTAATCAGAAGTGTCCTTTTTGAGTGGGTGTCAACCAGAGGGAGCGAATCCAGATTGGTTTCTAAAGAATAAAGAACACAAAGGCCCCAAATGTGCAAAAACGAAATTTTGAAAAAAGACAAATAACTATTTTGCTCACATAATTTGGATTTTTGTTCATGACTGTTTAAAGCCCCTACTTTCAAAATAATTCTAAAGACTGTCACCTATTTTGAAACTGACGCCACTGTAGCATCAGTCAATATGAGACAGACTCCTGCAGTGTGTACTCCCATCAGGAGGAAGTAAAATGGGAATTTGCAGAGAAGGTAAGATAGTACACTTTTGGGTTTCAAAATTATAGATGTTTTATCGAATTTTCCCTTGGCATTTTCGAAGTATCATTTAAAAAGGAGTGCTTTAGAAATAGAATAGTTATAAGTTCCTAAAATTTCTCCTAAAGAGCAATCAAATACTTACCCCTCAGGTTCAGGGAAGAAAAGGTTGGAAGAGGCAGAGCAATCCTAAAAAAGATAAAGGAAAACAGTAAGGTTTTGAGAAAACCACTCCAAGAACAAGGAACACATTCGCACACTTCTCGTTCTCATCCCCCAAGAAAGTTTACTCTTGTAATTCGTAAGTGAGGGACTGGCTTCAGAAGCGTTTACCCTGATTGGTCTCATTAGTACATTTAAATTATTTTTACTCCAAGCCTTTTTCTCCACAGGGGCTTGAGCTGGAGGAGCACTGGCTTTCACAGAATCGTAGGTTCAAATCCCAGCTCTGCTATTAACCAACTAGGGCAAGTCACTCACTCTCTCTGAATCTAAGGTTCCTTATTTATAAAAAGCGGTAAAGCAGCGACCTTGAAGAAAGGTTCTGAAGATGAAACTTAAAGCAAGTGGCATAATACCTAGCAAACGGCAGCTGTTCATTCACGCACCCAAGTCCTCGTTCCATACCTGCTCTCCTCGCCTTCCAGCAGCTTCCTGTAGGTGGCAATCTCAATGTCAAGGGCCATCTTAACATTCAGCAGGTCTTGGTATTCACGGAGGTGACGAGCCATTTCTTCCTTCATGTTCTGGATCTCGTCCTGCAGGCGGCCGATAGTGTCTTGGTAGTTAGCAGCTTCCACAGCAAAGTTCTCTTCCATTTCACGCATCTGGCGTTCCAGAGACTCGTTCTGCGGGAGGTGAGACAGGCTTCTCAGGTGAAGCGCCAGAAAAGCCCAGCGATCCCCAGAGCAGTGTACAGAACTTGTGCAACCATTTCCCTTAGTGGCAACCGGCAAACACTCCGATTTTAGGCGGAGAATACATACAACTACTTATTTCTTATCGGAAGCATAATTACATGCAAGCTAACAACCTTCAGATCTCAAGTGCTTTTGAACGTGTCTTGACAACTTAATTTCTTTGGATGAAAATACCCATTTGAAGTTTTGCCCAGATGTCGCTATGAGCTTTGTCAACTGAACAGATCCAACAGGGTAACTTTCCCTCTTTAATGATGGGTGTGATACTCACAGTTCCTTTCAGCGCATCCACTTCACAGGTGAGGGACTGCACCTGTCTCCGGTACTCATTTGACTCCTGCTTCGCCTGGCGCAGGGCGTCATTGTTCCGGTTGGCAGCCTCGGAGAGGTCAGCAAACTGTCGGAGAGAAGAGCATCTCAGTGACTCGATTCTAAGATGCTGCTGCCTTACCTGGACAGATAAGACAGCTTAAAGACTGCAAACAAGTCACTATACAAACCAGATTTTATCTTTTAAGTACAAAGCTCAATGTCTGCCAAGATGTATCTGAATTTGTATTTTGAAAACCGGAGAAAGAGCAGTGGAACGCTGAGGCTGATTATTTCCAAGTAGAAACTCACTTTGTTACTTACTCCCATTTAAAAAGGGCGGAGGTCAAGGTCATGGTGTTGGGGTTTACTTTGAAGTACAATCAAAACAGGGTAATGGGAAGGGAGTCTGCTTTTACGGGGTGGGGTAGGGAATGTGAGTAGTGGGGATGGGGAGGCTGTAGCAACAAACCAAACTTGAAGTTAAAGCCACCTTTCTCACTGGATTTAAAGGGTATTTAGGAATCAGAGACGGGGACAGCATTTGCAGAACAAAATGCCTTCCTATTGTTCTAGCCACATGGCTTGGGTCATACCTTGGACTTGTACCATTCCTCGGCCTCCTGAAGGTTCTTGGCAGCCACGCTTTCGTACTGCTGACGGACGTCACGCAGGGCAGCCGTGAGGTCAGGCTTAGAAACATCCACATCGATCTGGACGTGCTGCTCCTGAATCTGGGCCTGCAGCTCCTGGATTTCCTGAAGAAAGAACAGACCGAAGGTCGGCCATGCCGAGTATGGGAGCAGCGGCAACCGCGTTCGTGCACGGAAAGCGACTCCACTCACCTCATCATGGAGCTTCTTCAAAAAGGCGATCTCTTCCTGCAAGGATTCCACCTTACGCTCAAGGTCAAGACGTGCCAAAGAAGCATTGTCAACATCCTATTTTGGAAAGAGAAAAGACAGGACGTGGAAGATGCTACAGGCGGTGGCTCACCTCATTTATTCATTTTAAATTAACCATACAAGCTTATTAGGGTATCAACAGACTTCATGACCTTTGAATCTATTTATAAATCTCCCAGTGCTTAATATACTGTTTCTTCGCTTCATTAACAAACTTGAATTGTGACCCCGTGTTGTATGATGATTAAAATGCTCAATGACTAAAATGAACCAGACTTCGCTGTTTAAATTAATTTGGCAAATGCATTTCTGCCTCGAAATGTTTTTCTCAAGGTGACTAATATGCAATTTAAAAATAAGTAAATGTATGCCAACACAGTAAATTGCACTCAATGAATTATTGCTGAATCTGTATATTAGTAAAGTTTTTGTTTTTAATCTGGAAAATCAATGCCACAGCATTTTAAAGATTTTTTTGGTGATGTCATGAAATAATGTAGATAGGAATCAATCAAATATCACAACTTCATAAAAATGTGAGTATGTGCAGAACAAAATTTGTCACTTCAAAAGTTCCAGTGTGTACTTAAGCTCTTTTTTTATTCTTTACGTGAATCTTCTGAAGCATATCCTTATGCTCCAAAGCATTCAGGTAACCAGGCTAGATTTATATTCTAATTCAGGATAGGTGTTGGCAACGATGCGGGTCAGGCAAATCAGGAAAAGAAATGTATTTGCTTTGCTTTCTCTGGTGGGCTTTACTTTTTTCTTCTGAAACTCTTACCTCATCCCTACAAGAGCGTTTCTATCCTTTTCATGTAGCAGTGTCAGCTCAGTTAGTTTCAGAATGACTGGTCAAAGCATTTGCGTGTAATGAAACTACTGTTTATGTAGAATGCTTGCTGCCCTGACTCACCTTCCAAGTTTCTGCCATTTGTAAACTGCTAAGTTCCAAACCAGAATGTGTAATCTTGCAACTCATGAGGATTTTGATAGCTCTGATCTTATAAGCAATTATATTTGGAGTACAGTTTATAGCTTTACAGCCTTAAAATGTTGAGATACTTATGTCGCCTTCATGGGAAAGTGAATGAGGAATGGGTGATGATCTAAAAAAAAAAAATCAGGCCTGGGAAAAAAAATTCATTTTTGCCTCTATAAAAAAAAAGTGCAATGTGACATTCTACTTCATTGAAGAGAATATAAAAGATGTCACCTGATCATTAAAGAGATCGTTTTTTAGTTTTCCTACAATTGTGATTTATTGAGATCTTTTATACTAATATTGTCCTATATTAACTCACTACTCCACAAAAAATCTTACAAATATGATCGTTATAAATGCTCAATGACAAAAATGAACCATATATTGCTGTTTAATCGGGCAAATATATATCTGTTTCAAAATGTTATTCTGGACTATACATCTGAGAGTACTTTTACAGCCAATCCCAATAAATATTCAAGGTAATAAATCTATCTTGAGAACTCTTCCTGCTTTTTAATTCCAATTTTAAGCTAACAAAAGCCTTTAAGTCTATCTAACTTTGGAGCCAAAAATAAAAAATAAAAAACACCCTTAAATTAAAATTCCATTCTTCAGCCTGAGGGTTATTCTTTATTTTTGGAGAGAGTGCTGCAGAGTACACTGACCAAATAAAGACTTTTCCCAACTGTGAGGCATGGCTGTCGCTTTCAGAACCTTTCACATCACATACTTCACAAATCTGGGCCAGATATTAGATAACGGATGTTAGCAAATACTTGTGTCCAATTAGAACTGTGCTTACATCATTACATACTCACTAAGAATGCAGCCTGTTGCAAAGATTCTCTGGGAGCACAAAGGCTCCTATTATTTCCGTTCTCAGCCAGAACCCCACTGGCGGGGACGTCTGTATCTGCATTCCATGGTGAAGCCCCGAGAAACCATTAATACCTTTCAGCGAGGGGCCAGATGGCTCCTTTTCACCCTCATTAGATCACAAAATAGCTGTGCATAGCGATACTTCCATCTAACTTTAAAGCCGCGATAGAATTTGCAGGGGAGAGAAACGTGCTGGCTTAATTCCAGTGAAACTAAGTTTCTTATCCTCCAGCATGTTTTACATTTTTAAACTACAGGGCGGAATTGTGCATTTGCTGGCCTTGTAAAAAGTTAGCCAACTTGACTTAGGAAATCGCAGTCTTACTCAGACTGTAACTGTTGGAATCAGATTAGCAATGTGTTGCAAAAAAATTAACGGGGAAAAAAAAATCTGGAAACAAAGTAAAAACTTAAGGGCTCTTTATGTCCTAAGGAACAGTTTAAATGATCCAAGGGTTTTTATCCGGAGAAGCTCCAAGGTGGGGACTTTCTGCCACTAGGGGGCTTTGAGCACGGACGTGAAGTTTTGCACTATTAGCCTTAACTTTTAGAATTGTCCCTGGCCGTGGGTCGGTTGGGTGGGGTCCGGTGGTGGGTTGGAAAGAGGATCTACAAACCTGTCTGAAGGACTGCAGGGTGCTCTCGGCGTCCTCTCTCTGGAGCATCTCCTCCTGCAACCTGAAACAGTTGCACATTAACCAAAAGGGAACTGGGAAACCGCGAGGGGCGGGGCGGCCACACCCAACCACCCCGTCCCACACCCGGAGACAAAAGCTGCTGCCGCGCCACCTCCGTGGGCATCCCGCGGCTGCAGCTTTCAGAGCTGGTACCCTCCGCAAGTTTTCGCGCGACCTGGGCCGCTGCGTGGAAAAGCAATCCCCGTCAACGCCACCCCACCCCTAGACGCCTCTGCAACCCCTTTGTCTGGCTTTCTGCACAGCCATCCCTTCCTCCCTCCTCTACCCCAGGGCTGGCAGCCCGCCAGGAGGGGCCAGGAAACTTTCTAAGTTTGTAGAAACTGCGCGCTTGTCGTTTGCATTGCAAGGCCCTTCAACTGCAAAGCAGTACTTTAAAGAAATCTGTAACTTGAAACGCGAGGAGAGCTCTGTAGGCAATGAGTGGGGGTAGAGGGGAAATGCAACCTGCAAGGCCTGGGTTCCGGGAGGGGCTGTGTCACCGCAGCCACAGTCTCCCGCTCCCCTGCGGTCCCCTCAGCAGCCCCGGCCCGGCCACACCCAAGGGCGTGGCAGCTCCTCAGTGGGGGGGGGCCCTCTGTCCCCCTTTTCTTCCCCGGGGTGGGCGTCGCCTTACTTCTCTCGCAGCCTCATGATGTCCTCGGCCAGGTTGTCGCGCTCCACCTCCACGCGGGCCTTGTCGTTGGTGAGCTGGTCCACCTGCCGGCGCAGCTCGCGCATCTCCTCCTCGTAAAGGTCCCCCAGGCGCGACTTGCCCTGGCCCTTGAGTTGCTCGAGCTCGGCCAGCAGGATCTTGTTCTGCTGCTCCAGGAAGCGCACCTTGTCGATGTAGTTGGCGAAGCGGTCGTTCAGCTCCTGCAGCTCCACCTTCTCGTTGGTGCGCGTGTTCTTGAACTCGGTGTTGATGGCGTCGGCCAGCGAGAAGTCCACGGAGTCCTGCAGCAGCCGCACGCCGGGCACACTGCTCCGCAGGCGCACGGCCGAGGAGCGCGTGGCGTACACGCCGCCCGGCGACGAGGTGTACAGGCTGCGGCTGGTGCTGGGGCGCAGCGCGCTGCCCAGGCTGTAACTGCGGGTGGACGTGGTCACGAAGCTCCGGCTGGAGCTCGGCCGACTGGCGGTGCCGGGGCCGCCGAACATCCTGCGGTAGGAGGACGAGGACACGGACCGAGTGGACATGACGGCGGCGGAGAGGCGAGCGAGGGCGCGCGGTGGGTGTGGGCGGTGGGTGCGCTGCTGCTGCTGCTGCGTCTCTGGCGCGGGGATCCCGGAGCAAGAGTTGCAGAGGACGAGACCCTGCCAAGGGCGCAGTTTTTATAAACGACAATTCCCCTCCCACGGCTGTTTCAGTCGCGGAGCGCGCCAGCCAATGGGGACCCGGCGAGTAGCGACCCGAGGGCGGGGGCGCCTCCTCCTCCTCTTCCTCCTCCTCCTCCTCCTCGCTGCTGCGCTCCCGGGGACTGGGCAGGGTCCTGTTACTTCTTGGCTGGGCTGGGACTCTCAGGGGCTTTCCTGATGGTGGCTCCCCCAGCTCTGCTCACCCCTGGGTGTCGAAAAAAGCGGGGTCGCACCGTGGTGGGGGAACGCGCCTGGGACTGGATCAAAGGGGTCCTGGGCCCGCGCCAAAGAGGCGTGGGAGGAGGGGTGCGGGTGGGAGGGGCGCAGGGAGGCTGCGGTCTGCGGGCAGCGGGCGGGAGGGGAGACCCGCGGGCCAGCGAGCAGGAAGAGGGGGAGTGAGGGACCCAGCAGCTTGGAAGGCGCGGAGAAGGAGACAAAGAGCGCCCGAGATTGCAGCTCAGGGTGGGGGGCGCTCCTCGCGGGGACGCAGGGCCCGCCCCGCGCAGCCTTGTGCCCCGCGCTTCGGAGCGGGGACCACTTTCCACGCTCTTGGCTGGCGGCGGGGGGCGGGGGGGGGGCGGGGGTTCCTGTGCAGGACCCCGCGGCGCGGCGGGGCGGCGGCCGAGGAAAGCCCGGGGGAGCGGGGTGGGTCGCTGAGTCAGTCCCTGGCAGTGAGTCACCGCGCCCTCTGCGCGCAGAGATTGTAGGGCTCCTAGCGGTCCACGGAACCGTTAGGTGGGATTGGCTCACGTCTCCGCGTGGCTCGCGCGGCTTCTTTTTTTTTTCTTTTCCCCAAGTTTTACCCAACTTCGAGCTGGGCCTCTCTCTTGTGTGTGGTTAGCCTATAGGGGAGATTAGAGAGCGCCCCGAAGTTCTTAAGAACTCGCCAAAGTTCTTAAGATTTTGCTCCCATGGGCCTATTTCTCCCTGGCCAGAAACTTCTGCAGACCCTCGATAGTCACCCAACACCGGGTTGTTCTTGCCAAATCGCCTCCTCGCTCCCCCCCCCGCCCCCCCCCCACACACACCCTTTTCCTCTGGTCTCCTCCCGGGCCCCAGCGCCCCGCCCTTGAAACCGCACCCCACATTGAGCACAATCTGAAGGTTCTGGGTGAAAGAGGAACTGAGCTCCCCTCGTGCCACCATCACATTCGGTGGTGACCGCTGGTTTCTGTGCTGCAGTGGAAGTCATGAAAGGTATCATCCGCGCCCATGATGGAGTTAATGAGGTTTGATTACTGAAAGACAAACGGTCTGACTCGAATGTCAGTAATGTTGGCGGGGGAAGCAGAGGTACGTGTGTTCGTTTTCCTGAAGCAGCGCGCACTGCCGGGTTCTGGTGACTCGTCTGCGAAGTGTTGTCACAAGTCCTTCTGGCCTGTTTTCCAGGGGAATTCGTGCAGAGAAGAAGACTCGACGGAGCGGAAAATTTCTGGCACCAAGGAAGTGCTCAGATTCCGCGACCAAAACCCTTTTGTAGGTAAAACACTCAAGAGCCATTGTTGCAATGTTAGTGCCCCGCAGAAGAGAATGGGCGCCCCTGGAAAGAGGCGAAGAGAGCAAAGGCCGGCCAGTCTTTTTGTGATTTAGGTAGCAATTTAAAAATTACAGGCTTTTTTTTTTTTTTTTTTTTTTTTTTTTTACCTCCTCAGTATTTAGAAGACGAGGAGTGCTGAGAAGATTAACTCCAAAACCTCTATAAAAACAGAAGCATCTTGATTCTCTTAGCTGGATAGAGGAAAAAAAGTAAAATTATTCCTTCTGGTTCCCCCCATCCTTTTTTTGCGGAGGGGTAAAGAGGGGATACTGGCGGTAACTTGGCATTTAAGAAAAGTAGTTTAGGACCAAATGAAGGGTGTTTTTTTTTTTGTTTTGTTTTTTTTTTTTTTTTTTTTTTTACCTAGCTTCGTTATACAAGGCTCTTTTAGGCAATATTTTGTTTACCTCGCCTCAGTTAGTTTAGGCCCAGGGCGCTGCCTGTGTTGAGCTAGGGGACCCCTCGCTGCACAGCTCCCCTACTGAGTCTCCTTTGTTCTCTTGGTGGCTGGGAAGGCTGTGGGTCCCTCCCAAGGAGCATTCCT